>OX419335.1:8656313-8671313 GCA_948470475.1 Galaxea fascicularis | reverse complement strand
TACTACACCACAGCTAAAATATCGTTGCACTCGTTCAAACCAGAGACCAAAATCATTATTGACCCGCCTGTAGGTAAGTCCGCAGCAATATAGAAATGCACCGTTTGCTCGTAAACAGGCCCCGCGCAACGAGAAGATGGAACTTTTCTGATAGCGGTTTGGGTCTTGAAGACTTACGTTCATGAAACCTAACATAGTTGCAGCCAAATTTAAGTGACAGAAAATGTCAGGAAGTTATTATTTTTCTTCGTAGTTACAAACTATTGATCGCAAAAAAGAAAAAAAAAAAACAATTTGGAAGGCCGCAGTCGCTCCGGACAGAACTGTGTTTTGTCAAGAAAATCAGAGGGATCATGGACAATCCAAAGCAGTTAGATTCTGCAAATTGAAATGGCTTTCAGACGATCGCCTCACGTTTTTACATGTATATCAAAAGAATCTACTTTCATCCTTGGTGTTCGCTTTCTGGGTTCCCCGTTCTTTTGTCTCCCGCCTCTGGGTTTATTCACACTGACTGGTAAAATCTCTGTCCAAGTCTAGTACTTATACAACTCAAACCTGGAAACGAAAATTTGGTTTTGTCAACTGATGATGCAAAATTGGCCACCGAAAAGGGATTCAAAAAGCTTATGTTTCGAACTTTAGCCTTCGTCGAGCAAAACTGACTGAAGATTCTTTTATCACAAATATCGTTTTAACGTGGCGTGCCCATTTTCCCTTCTGACGATCAGTGAATCTGTGAGCTGTAGAGTCGCTTCCACTTCGCTTTCAGTCGTAAATCATTTGATACGTCCCCAAACATTTCTTGGAGTGATTACTGAATAAGTGCGAAAGAGCTCGGACGTCAAGCACGGCCTTCATTTCAGAATCTATTTCCGTATTTAACTTTACTCTTTTGTGGTAGGACTTGGAACCTTCGAGTTTGGGAAACCAGCATGTTCCAGACGGACACGTATATCAACAGATACACACAGTTCCCAGTTAAAGTGCACATTGGTGAAAGTATCTTCCTGCAGGTGCGAGTGCAAACTAACGCAACCGGGCTGTCACTACTCCTTGATAACTGCCGCGCCACGCCTTCACCTGATTCCAATGATACACAGTCGCACCTGCTCATCAAAGACAGGTGAGCATCATATCTTAATTCAGTGATACACAGACGGGCCCTGGTCCTTGGGTTTATAGGGTGCAGGATTTTTTGCTCGGGCAACCGAGCATAGAAATGCAGTCGGTGCAGAAGATTTCATTGCTCGTAATGCGCATGGCTAAACGAAGTGTGTCCGATTTTCATATATATGTTGTGCCGCGTAGCACTATAAACACATGCAAGTGGTGGAACAGAGAATTAACTCTGAAGTGTAAATTCAAGTGCTAATAGAAACCCATGAAAAACCCACTGGGCGTTAGCCCTAGCAAAGGGTATCAGGGAACCACACGAGGCAAAGAAAAATTCTTATGACCTCCGTGGAAATCGAACCCACGACCTCCGGATTAGATCTACCGTTGCTCTGCCGACTAAGCTACGAGGTCGGACAGAGAAAGTCGGGGACGATTAAGGTGGTGAATCGACTTCCGTGTCCGATTTTCGTTGTGCTGACGAATACAAGCGAACTGTCAGCGAAGGCACACGTAGTTGTGCCGAGGTTTCTCCTGGGAACAACTTGATTATTTGTTACGGTATTAGCTCAAATAAAAGATGCTGAATTGAGTATTTACCATCTCTTTTCATCTTTAAATCGTAACAACACATCAATTTCTTTAGGTCATGCTTACATCTCACGCATTTTGCTCAATTTGACTCTTTTTTAAGTGATTAACAGAAGCGGTTTTTCAACGCTACTGAGAATGTAGGAGTCGACTTCCGTTTTAAGCTTTAAAAGCCTAATATCAGCATATATATTCTCAATACTGTTTTTCATACATTTTTCTATGGTAATGATGAGGAGAATTTGTTAAACAAACCAAAACTTTGTTACTTCTTTTTTTCCCACAATCTTTATGTTTGGTTGAGCAATGTTACCGTAAGGAGAAAATACACATTGGTCACTTTTTGGGGTTAAGAGCTTAACATAACTCAACGCTCACTTGTTGTTTGTAGTTGTCCCGTTGATCCGCACCTGAACTACAAGAATTCAGATTTCGCATTTCAGCGGTTCAGTTTCGAAGCGTTTCAAATTGAAAATGCCCAAGTGATGTACCTACACTGTGATTTGTACGTGTGCGCTGTTTGGAAGGTTGTAAACAGAACTCAGGCGGAAGCAGGAGACGACGAGATGATACGAGTCAGTCTGCAAAGGGCAGAAAGGAGTCACCTCATTGGGTCCCGTGAAGATCGTGTTGGACAGGAACCTCCTGATGGTAAGAGTAGTAATCACTTTCATTGTGCAACTAAGGAGCTATCGCTTACATACATTGCGGACCTGTCTTCTCGTCTGGGCGAAGAATTCCTTGCTAATGACGTATTTTAACCCGGGAAGCCGGCACTGGTGGCTGATTGGTTAAATCTTGCAATGTTATACGGCAATATCTGTTCGCTATCCAATCAGAAATGAAGGCAGCATTCAGAAAGGGAACTAAATACAGAAGTGAAGAGGTTGGTTTACTGATGGCTGAGTCGAATGATGATTAGATGAATGAACTTTAAGGAAGCTTGAGAATTGTGGTCTCTCTTCTGTCCATTGTATTGTAAGTGCGCTTTTTAGTTAACTGAACTTTCCTATTTCTTTTTGTTTCAGCTGGGAAGATTCGCTCCCATTCAACTCTCGTCATTTTTGAGAAGTCAGCGGTCATTATGACCTTCGCCTTGGCTTGTCTTCTGTTGATGTAGCCAAACAATCACAGTGATACAGCATAACAACGTGACAGCTAATCATGGAACAGTTTTCATCGTTCAATAGTGGACAAACTTATTGAAAGTAGCGTTGGAGAAGGTATGCAAAATACGTCGCAGTCTACATACAGAGGCACTATCAACCGTATTAGCGTGGTCAATTCAAGATTAGCAAATACATTTTGCATCGTAAGGATGTGCATAACCCATTCCTTTATAGCTTTTTAATCTACGTAGGGTATACTAGGTTGTAATTTTGATTGTGTTAACTACCGCCACGCAACGCCAGATTAAGAATTATTATTATTATCAGCGCATGCCAAGCCGAGCTTCGCACGTTATAAATCTGACCCCAGGTTTTCAGAGTAAACAGTACTAAGGTCACTATCGAGCGGGTACAAATGTATTTACGGTGATTGCAGTACATTTTGTCCTATGGATAACGACTTGCCCGCGGGAAAACGTTTGACCAACTGGGACCAGAACTTTTGGATACGGACTTCAACAGAACCGTATTTTAATAAGGACTGAATAAAAGTTCTGAGCCTTTGAAAGCTTCTTTGGTCTTTGAAACTCGGGATCAGTTAGTCAGCGAGGAACGAAATCAGTGAATAGTACTTGAATGAGTTTCTTAGCATATAATTTCGCGATAATGTGCAAATTGCAGCACACTCAAGAAAAACTGGCATTGTTGTCACTTGGTTATTCTTTCCAGTCTAGCTGAGTAGCAATTGTTGGCCATTCATTTTAAGCAATGAATCGCCCATTTACGCGCGGTCTTTGTGGTCTTCTTAGCACAAATATATATTTATATATAAGAGAAAAGCTCTGAATGTGTTGAATAGATTGTATTCATGAAAATGGGGTCAAATTTTATCAGGTAGAATAGCTCTAGGAAAATCAAGCTTTGACCCTTTTAAGAATCACGGTAAATTAAGTTTGTGATTAGCTAAGTCATTGCTATTGCCATTACTAATGAACAGAAGTTCGTGATGTAAGTATTTAATACTACGAGTCGTAAAACCAAAGCAGTTATTCTGACCAATCACAAGAGACGAAGTTCTCAGTGAACCAATCAGAATTTGAAGCAAATTCAACCGGCGCTAAGCGCGGGAAAATGCGCGCGTGCAACGAGCGATTGGTTTTGCTTCTCATTGGTTGAGAAAGTGGCGCGAGTTTTTTTTTTTTTCAACCAATCACAGAGCGAAGTAAATCAAAAGCAAACGCGAATAACATTCGACATTCAATTGCTGCCTACTCTGGTATTAGTCAGTGACAACTAGTTATTTAGAGCTAGGTGCACATACATTTTTATGAATTTAAGATGGCTTATGCAAGAATTTCTTTGATTTGCTGTTTTACAAACATATTTACGTTTGTAACTTTTAAACGTAACTCGAAACCCAATTGCCATACTTAAAAAGAACTTGTTCAGACTTACGGCTGTGGCATTTTGCGGATTTTGTAAGCACATTTTTAAGCGCTAGAGTTAACAGGGCCTTTTACTTAAATTGATTCCTCAGGTTTTGTATATGTTCGTTAAGATGACCGCGGACAGAATATTGATCATGAGCCAAACGAAGCCAGCAAAAAATTTTTATCCTGACCTGCATATCTTTTTAACAGTGCTTCAGATGATTTTGAATGTAGCGTATTTGTTCAAGTGGCAAAATTATGTAGCGAAGTTGACGCTGTAGCGGTAAATTGTTTTATTACCGTTTTGATCAGATGGGGGCAGGAGCCCATCACTAGGAGGGTACAACTGGCCTATATTCCTGTCATGGCGTCTTCACAAACCGATTTATTTTTAGATTGAATTTGCCGCGAATATGGGACTCCCATAGGAGCTTCAATCACAATAATCCATTATCCCCATTCTCTCGTGCGAGACTTTTCCTCGAACTTTCTTTTGTTCTAAAGTTTATCAGCAAAGCTGAGAAACTTTAGAACAATGATGGACGTTAAATAACCCAACGCCTCGTTATGCATCTTTCGCTGTTTTTTTGGTTTATTAGTGCCTTGTTTCTAATCATTCTTACCCCTCAACAGAGAGAGGAAAAACCAGTGAAAAATTGCAATCTATTAATTAGGAAGGTTTCACACATTTTCTCGATTATGCATAGTCTACGTGTTGCATTCCAGTCTTCAATGCGAAGACACGGGGGGGGGGAGTGTGGTGGCGCCACATCTACCTCGCACAGGGAGTGGATCCCTCACACTTAAAGCTTAAAGTATTTAAAGAGGCGCAATGATGCGAGAAAGGCAAGCACCAATAACAAGAGGACCAAGGCCCTCTTAGTATTTAAGTAATAAACTATTTTAGAAGCACGTACTCACTTGGGTGGGAATATTCACATTTAAAATACAACGCAAAGAGCCTTAGACTTAATAAAGTAAGCATTGTTTGGTAACCTGTTCTTCTGTTGTTGAATACCGTGCCTTCCATTTTTGCCAAGAGATGTTTAGATTTTCAGAAGTTTACCTTCTTTCTGACGTTATTATTTGTGAGGCAAAAGTTCCATTCGAAACACAACTGACTGTGTCCCCTTAAGGAGCGATTCCTCTCGCCCCCCTTGGCTTGGTTTAAACTTTGAGTCGTTGAGTGTTGAATAAAATTGCGTTATCTTTGTTGTCTGGAATATTTCCCTGGGTAATGCCTAATCTTTACCTTTCATCATAAGAGGATGATGAATGTTCCCCAAAGCGGAGGAGATGTTTAATTTTTATCAAGCCGTTTATACTAAAAAAATACTCAGATCACCAAATTCCGTTACTGCCCTGGTATAATAGGGACCTTTAGATTTGGGTACGAGTACGACTTTTCAAATCCTGTTCGCGTGCTTTAGATGATCACTAGTGACACCAATCTTGTTTCTACGATCTCCGGATGTACTGGTAAGTAACAAGGAAGAGTGAGGGTTAAGGGGAGATGACTGGTTTGAAATTAGAAAATCGTACTCGATCTCGTACTCGTACTCAAATCTAAAGGTCCCTAATATTCTAGCGCTGTTTTGAAATCTGGTGAAGCCGACAGCTCGAGCATTTAGTGAGTTCTTCACTTATTTAGTATTTTGATTTCGATTTTGTTGCCTTCAGTCCACTTAGCTCCTACCACCCGCACACACCTTCGCTGATCTCAAATCAGCTGCAATAATTATACCGACTCCAACTGTAAAAATCTTCGGAAATATTCGGATCATTTCGGAAGTTCTCGCCAGTAATGACGCGATGGGAAAATCATCGGAGGTGTTCGAAAGTCCAGTTGAAGAGGTTGTTCCTTAACTCTTTCCTCCTTGTTTCAACATGGCGAAGATTTTCGTGTTTCTTAGTAGGGTGACAGTTTCTAAGGAGAAGAACGAAAATAATGGGCGGAGGGTTACAAATGTCAATAGCCGGACTGCGAGTACACTTTTGTTTTTATAGCGACGTCTAATTTTGAAGCTGAGGCTCGACCTTTCTTATTTTTTTCGCGATATGAGCCTGAAAACGTACTTAAGGTGTTCTTAAACGCCGATTTACAAGGTACGATTTTTGGTTACGACTGTCGCATGTAACTTCTGTGGAGCGCGCTGCTTGTGTCTTGCAAAAAAATCCTATACGACACTTGTCATTCAATTTACCTATACCTACGACTGTCGTATGGTTTAAAAACACGATTCAAAATCCTACAACAAATTTTAGGCCGCATGCGTCTGTCGTAAAGAAGTTGTAGGAGCATTCACATGGGACAACTTTGGTCTACGTTGTGTCGCATACGCGCGCGACAAATCGTACCTTGTAAATCGGCCCTTAAGTTACATGGTATAAACACGATGTCGCGCCAACCAACTGCTGGTAAATTTAGCTTTACAAAAAGCATTGAACATAGAGGTTCACAACGCGAACGATGGCGATGGCAATTGTGGCGGGGGGGAGGGCGAAATCGCGAGGATCCGCGACGCGAGGCCCGAAATATCGTGATTTCGCGCGCGCACGTGTGTACTTCGCCCGCCCCACAATCGACGGCCATGTTGGTGTTCCAAACTAAACCTCTGGGAATTGCATTCTATTTTTATGCAAATAGCTTATTTTGTTTCAGTAACCTAATATGGCTGAAAGTCACATGAGTGAAAACACTATCACGAACCAGATTGTTGGTTACGACCTTCAAGTTACGAAAAGGAATCTTTCGGCTGTTTTGCGCATGGCGGTAAAGAAATATGTTTCACTGTATTACAAAACACCACCTTTGGCTAAATAAACCCATTTTTACGGTGTTCGCTTTAAAAGAAAGAAGCAGTTGCTTCTTTATCACTAAAGGGCAAAATTATTGAAGGCTGATTGGCTAAGACAAGGTATTTTTGGTAATAGCACTTTGTTTTTTTGCCCAAGACTTTTCAGTGACTCCGATTGAAAATAAATCTCATTAAATCGATTGGTTTGTTAAATTTGATTGAAATCTGTACTTGCGCTGAACGGGTTTCCCAGAAATACAACGCATGCACGATAATCATATCAATTTTGCCCTTTCACTGATAAACAAGTTTGCCTGCAAGCAGAGGTCTCTCACTTTGAGGAGACCTCTGCTGGAAGGAAATCAACAAGTAATCGCATGTTTCCTCGTAAGTATTAATCATCACTCGTGTTTTCAGAAGTTGCTGACAACACGCATGATGATTAATCCTTAATTCTACTCGGCCCCATACGACTACCGATATGAAGGAAGCGTCCACAGCCTCTCCGGGCGTGCAATCCTATGTCACATCACCAGTTGATAGAAGGCATGGGAACGAGTCTGTAATTGACGAGAATGGCACTTCAACACTAAATCACATTGGCCAAAGGTTATTTGCCAGCGAATAACTAGTTTATGCGGTTGTCCATCAAAATAGATTTTAAAATTATTCATTCATACCAATGCTAACTTTTAAACTTTTCACATTTTTGTGAAGCAAAACTGGTTAGCTTTTCGGTGAATCTCACAATTAACAAAGGGATTTGAGCTGAGAGCCGGGGCACTGTCTCAATAAAACGCACAGTGCCCGTTCGCCTAGTGGCCGCACCCACCCACCCTCTCCCGTTTTTCCCCGGGAGATGGGTACAAATACAAGTAGGCTATTTGCCCGAGTAAGAGGGGCCAAGACACCAATCACTTATTTCACAGGTGTCCACGCTTACCATTCAGAAACGTTGTGACATAAGAGTCCTTCTCAGACCTTTTGTTGCTAAAATAACCACAAGAGTTGTGCGTGGATCCACGCGTGTGAGGAAATAGGTGCTTTGTACGCGCTGTAAAAGTAAAACTGTAACAAATAAATAAATCAATCAATCAATCAATCAATCAAAAATTCAACAAACCAACAAATAAATAAATAAAATAAAAATTACAAAAGCCATAACAAAAGTATAGTCGTAAAGTCACGCTTGTCAAGAAATATGCTGTGAGCGTTATGTAAGCTCTGTTAATGCTCACGGTAATGGCCGTCAAACTACCTTCTTTGAGACTCTTTACATCAGAGGAGAAACATCGGCAGGGACGTAACGACGTATATGGGTTCAGGGATCGCCGTCCCGGGATCTGGGATCACAAGTATGGGCGGCCATCACCGCCAAAAATACAGCAATGTCGAAAGGAGCAGAGTAAGGAGAAATGGTACACTGGTGTATTTCAAAATAGAATAAATGATTTAGCAATGATGCAGCCTAAATACAAACGGCCCGGTTGTCTTTTGTGAAATGGTTTACACAAACAACAAACGAAATAAGAAGACGAGAAATGGTCGAGCTATTGATGTTGAAATGGATTAGAATACGGAGAATCGGTCTATGTAAATATGAATTGGCCTACCTTTCAAACGCAAAATGGCAGAGTGTGTCAGCAAACGGTCTGGTTTACTGTTGTTAGACGGTTTAGCTTAACCGAGCGTGGCTTAAGAAATCATCAAATCGTTAAACGTGCCGACAAATGGTTCAATGTAATGTGAAACGGTTTAACGAACACACAAATGGTTTAGCAAGACGACGACGATTGATTTAGCGTAGTGATAAATGGCTCAACCAAACAACAAATGATTTAGTCGGAACTCGTACCTTTCAGTCAAATAACAAATGAATCGGCCTAACGTGAAATCGTTTAGGGAAAAGACAAATAGTTTTCCACAGTGTTAAATGGGTTCAAAGAATAACAAATGGTTTGATCTGACAACAAACGGTTTACGGCGTCGCCTGACGTACGATACAGTGCCTTGCGCCGAACCGCCAAAAATACAGAAGTGAAATGGAACAGCGAAGCGGTGTGAAATGGAACAGTCCATGTGGGGTCTGACGTCAATAACTGGAAATTTGGCGCGAAATCAACCTGTGGCGGCTACGAGTTACTGAGTGCCCACAACAACTCGCCGGATAAATAATCGTATCCTACAACTCGACTCTGGTAAGTTTGCTCCTGCTTTTTACCTTTAACAACTATATAATGTTAGTCTTGAAGTATTTTGCCTTAATGACAGGAGACGCAGTAGTAAATTACAGTAGTATAAACTACAATGACATTTTGTCAAAGTAGAGAACGGTTTTTTCCCGATATCGCATGATTTAGACAGGTGACCCTGATAAGTTAAAATGTTTTGAACAAAACCGTGACAAAAGGAGATGTAGTAGATAATAGAGTCCCATCACACAGTCCCTCGACAGACGAAAAGATAATGGCTTTGATATACAACGAATGCAAAGTCATATGAGAAGTGCCAGCTCTCTATAAATAGGAAGTTTTCCTGAGATTAAAGCAGAATGCTTTGTTTTACATTCGTGTTAGGTTATGTTTACTACTGGTTCATAAACTGAAATTATATACAATAGCCTTGCTTCCCTATAGAGGTGGATGACGCGTAGGCGGGGGGGGGGGTCTCATGAACATAACAGCTATTCTTCTTTCCCCCTTTTTTAGTTTTGGTTCTTTCAGCTTGCAGAGTACACAAGGAGATCACCGGATCAAAGTCATGGTAAATAGCCCAATATAAATGTGTGTAAATGTAGTGAGAAAGGGGAAAACCGAACAAAATTAACTCTTTTTGCATACAGGACACAAAAGGTACGGTTCAACGTAGGGACTGTTGGATTTTTTTATGAGGGAGGGAGGGAGGGGTTGGAATTTGGGAAGCACCATCTAAAAATCGCATGGCGCCCCATCAACTAGACATTTTTTCCCGGATGACTCCCCCTAAAATAATAACCCTATCCAAAGAATGTGAGTGATATATATGAAATGAATCATATGAAAGAGTTGATCTTGTTTGATATTGTATTAGACTACAACGATACCTAAAAGAGAACAGTCTTTAGTTCCCAGTTTTAATGGTAGCTAAAGATATTTTTTGTCATCAAACGTTATTTTAAAGTAGAAGGAAAGCTTATAGTAAATGTGTATCCTGTCTGCTTTGTTTGTTCAATAGCATTTTTTTTTTAATATTAAAACATTCCCATTTCAAGGTTTTCCTAAAATATTTCATGTGACCCTAAGGTCAGCTCAATACGTTTCGGGGGGAAAACTATTGTACCGTAATAGCTTGCAGCTTAAACATTCAGCTAAGGAAACGGCGACAGAAATCGTGAGATATAATTAATGATCATTACTTTCTCGTATTTCAATTACTGCCGTGATACAGTTCAATGCCACCCCCCTTAACGAGTGCATCTACTTTCCAATAAGCATCCTTCTTGCTATTTCAGAACAATTCGAACAATGTGGCGGACATGCTCCGAAGAGCAGCCGAGATGATTGGTGGAAGTAGCGCAAGCACATCTCGAACAGCACTACTCCATCCCACAATGTTGTCGACGAGCATCGAAGACTCTTTAATCGACAAGTGGTAATTACTTCGTTCCCTTTCAATTAATTTTAGTGCAAGGGGTCTAGACATGACAGCAGGAGAGCATCTGCCCTGCACCGAAATCACGCCTATAGAGCATATCAACGTAGCACAAGTAGTTATTACAAGTTCAAGTACAAGAAAAAGTGAATCAGCTGCATTCTCTTCAGTTATTATTAGTATGCCAGATTACAGAGGCCGCTAATGTATGGTTTACAACTCCTAGAACACAGTTACCCGACCGTTTGTAAGGAGAGTCTACATGCAAGCTAAGACTTCCGTTTCTTATTTTTCTTTTTCTGTTTATCGTATTGTGTTTTCTTATTGCTTTTAGAGAATCCATCCTTACGGTAGACGGACAACGTGTCTTCGTAGTCTTGACTATTATGTTTAAGAGCCGTACTACTTATCAATATCTGCTGTACTATTGTAAGATGCTTTAGTTTTATTATTTATTCGTTTATTGATTTCTTTTTCAATCCGATGTCTTCAGTGAATGGTTCGTCTTATTTCGTTTGTTTTGGTGGGACGAGTCACCTTCGTTAGCATCTTCTACCAGCCGCTGTTTGGAGAAACGAGCCCGCTTTGCATAAACATTTTAACTGATTCCTTTGGCATTTCGCTAGGTTTCGCTCTTTATATTAGTACAGACTATTCTATTTCGTAATCCATTGTAAATTAGGTCTGAAGATCCCCTCTGGTAGACTAAATCAACTCGTGGTTATTGTATTGTAAAGCTACTTATTACTAGTCACTCTTCAACTGGTCGATGTCCAGTTTTAAGTATAAAATATTTTCTTTCTTAACAGAGAAAACCTTCAGCAGAACATTTGTTTGCCTGGCAGACAAGGAACAGATTACTGTTCCTAGCTCTGCTGAAAAGATGCTGCATAGGAATAATCTTCTTGGGGAAAGGAAAGTCCCTATTCCTATCGCAGCATCCAAGGAAAGAGTCAAGGAAGTCTTATATGAGTGAGTTTGTTTGTAATAACACAACTATGAAATTAAAAGCCATGAACTTCTTCGCTGTAGCCGAGATTAGCCAAGATGCTAATTAGTCGAAATTTATCAGTATTAAAACAGCGAGATTAGCCATGCAATAGTTGTAGTACCTTAAAGGAAAGCGAGTGTTGGTTCAGGTCTTGCTAAACTTAGCCCTACAATTAACCCTATTTAATTACCTCCGAAAACTTCTTGGTGACGTGTTTATTATTCGATCTCATTACGACCCCTCTTTTTTCCAGCGCTTTCCCCGCGAGATGCTTGAGATGCTTTTGACAGATGACAAATCCCGTGCGAAACTCCGTGTTGTCAAGTACGGCAGTTGCTGTGCCGATGAGATCAGGTGCTTGGGTACCGGTAGGATCTACATCAGGCCCATTCAAACCGATATTGCACTAGGGGACGGAGAAGATTCAGAAGAAGAGTGCGAAGATTGCCTCCTCTGTAAAGTTTCCATTCCGCTGCGGGAAATGCGGGATCACATGGAACTATGCCTGGTTTGTCCCATTTTCTAACTTTACTAATGTCTATGCTAAGTTATTTCTCTATCATTGTAATTCCTTTCGCACACTGAAACATGCGAAATACTCTGCCTGTGATTATGCAAGCTAGTCATCACGGTTAACGTACTCAAATTTGGCTTTTCATTTCGTTCATGCTTAGGGTGGATCGTCCTCCGCAACTTACGAAGAGAGCCACAGGTCTAGTAGCGATGACAATCTCCCTCCTGCTTTTGACGACAACAGGTAGTCTACGTCCATAATGAATATCTTTCCACATGCACTATCACAATAGAAGAAAGAGGAGTAGAAACCCACAACAATTATTTAGTTCCAAATTATTTTGTTTATTTTAGTTCTTTTGGCATCTTGGCTGCTGCCTTCATACCTTGTCTCAAGTGAGATAATATTTGTGACCTTTCAGGGAGAATCACCCTGCAGTTGGCCATGGACAGGACGTCCCAATAGAGCTGCCACAAGAGGTCTCAGGCTCTGCTACTGAAGAGACAGAGCGGCAAGGCGAAGCAGATATTATGCGAGAGTGGGTTTCTTAGCTATTTTCTACTATCCAACCTGGCCTGCTTGTCATTTGGCCGACTGAATTATTAAGTTAGGGCATGGGAGGAAGATTATTTTCAACTTATAGTACATTTTTGTCTCCTGTTGTATAATCTTTCCGTGCTTTACCAGCCGTTCTATGGCAACCCCTGTACTTCCCGCTGAGAACCCACCTCGTGTTTTGCCAGTTATTTATAGACCAATGTCACTGAGTCTTATTATTATTCTGATTATTCCTGTCAAGTTTTTGTGACAATAGATCTACTATGTGCACAATTCATGCAAGTGGTTCAACAAGACGAAATAATGAAGCTTGCTTCTGTGCTCTAAAAATTGGGGCTGCTTTCCAGCAAGCAAAAGGTGTGAACAAAAACCGCGCGTTCCATGTCCTGAATTTGCCTGCTGCTCCGTATAAAGCCCTTTGGAGTGCCCCAACGACGACGAAGGATATGTAACATCAGAGTCGACCTCGTTTTTTATACTTCGTCACCTTGCGTTTTAGGGAGAATGGTTCATATGACGAACATCTTAGGAGTGCAGTGGAGAAAACCTTACAAGTTATGTTGGTGTACTTTCACCTCAATGATTCTCTCTTTGGCTTTCCTTGTTAATGTCAGACACAAAGTCTGTAAATACTAAAACAAATATCTGATAATATCTAATAGCGACCCAGCATTATTTAGAAGAATAATGGTGGGTGTGTGTTTCGTATTGACATTCTGAAATGGTCAGTTCATTTTAATATTTACATTGAGTTTCCACCCCTAATTGTTTTTGGGTAGGCTACTCTATGCAATTGCTAGGAACATTCTGATTTTCTACAATATTAAGCAATTATGATGAATACGAGGTACATTGGGGGTGGCGCGCGGCACTCTGCATTTCTTACCTTTCACTCTACTTACATAACCGTTTTACTTGTATAAAAACGAATGTTAACGGTGCTCTTTGATTTTCACCAACTCGCTTTCTTTCAGGGAAACTTGTGACGAACCCGTCACCATACTTAAGGAATTTAGCCACAATCTGCGGCGAGGACGACTGCTTGACCTGGTGAGCGACCACGAGTTATGCGAAGGAGCGACATCAGAGATTTTTGTCTCCCGTTTCAACCTGTTTGAAACGGGAATGGAGGATATCTTGATGGATGACCTCACAGATTTCAGTATACCTCTAGAGGTCTCGTTTGCCGGGGAGAGTGCCCAAGATTTTGGGGGCCCAAGGCGGGAATTCTTGGGTTCGATGATGCGCGAAATTTGCGACAAGCTGTTTATAGGACAGGAAAACATGGGTCACAAGATTCAAGAAGACGAAGCTGCGTTGGCGAAGGGTCATTACTTTGGAGCTGGCCTCGTTTTTGGTAAGTTGGCAAAGCATAGATTAAAGCAAAGAAAAGGATTTGCGTCAATTTCTATCGAAAATGAGTTTGAATCATTTCCAACGGCATGCTACAATAATCTGAAGTCCACCTTTAATTGCAGGTTTCAGTCTTTTGCAAGGTGGCCCTCTCCCAAATTTTCTTACTGAAGATCAGATTCAACGCATATTCCAAAAAAAATGATGTAGCTGCTCTAGGAAGAGCTGAAATCCAATTCCGGGCTGGGCTGCAGAAATTTGGAGTTATCGAGGTAGGCATCCACATCATATCAGAGTTTCCTATGTATGATCTGTTACTCTTAGTGTTGATGGACGCCTATGTCTTGACACGAACATTGCAAAGCAGAGTAGTATAGGACGGATGGATAGATGAATTTTATTCATATATGCAAACAGATTCAAGGGTATTAAAACCGGTTTTTTAAGAGAGGGGTGTCTTGGTATGGGTGTGGTTTTAAGCGGGAGTTTAATGGGATTCAAAATGTCTTGGTATGGGTGTGTTTTCACGTGGGAGTTTAATGAGATTCAAGATGTCTTGGTATGATTGGGTTAATAATATGTTATTGAGATGTAAGTGTATGCATGTTTTGGGGTAGATGATTGTTTAATGCCTGGTGGTACGATTCCACCCAACCATCCGTGTAGTGTTGCGCTTATATAGGGAAAGAACAATGGAGAAGCGAAGAACCAATGAGGAGGTACGGGAAAACGAGTTGAAACCACTTTTAGCTAGAAAGACCAGACCAAACCAGTTTTGAACGTGATTAGCGTTTCCATTGGTCCTGTTTATATTGTAATCTAGACAAACCCGTCAAACCGGTTCTTTTTCTTCCCAACGACATTTTCATGATCACTGTTCTCATTTTCATCCACGCTTCGACATGCAAAT
>OX419335.1:8626313-8648813 GCA_948470475.1 Galaxea fascicularis | reverse complement strand
AAAAAATAATGTCTGAATTTGAATTAATTAAGAAGATTGTTGATAACAGAAAGGAAGCCATCGCTCTTAGTGAGTGTGGTAGTGAAGAAATCAAAGAAAAACCACGTTTATAGTGCCGCTATAGAAAGCCTGCAAGGGAGCTTGAAGAAATCAGCGATGAAGTAAACCAAGCGGTTGATGTTCAACTCTCGAAAGGAATTGAGAGTGGTGAAAATAAATAAATGTCTTCTAAAAAACGGAAGAAAAAAAATCAATTAAGTCCTCTAACAGACGACGGAAACCTGAGAGTTAGTGGCCGCTTGAAGTACGCGAAGACCTGCCATTTGACGCAAGACACCCAATTCTATTGCCGAAGAATCATCCAATCACCAAGTTGGTAATCAGTAGCGAACACGAGAAACAAGGTCATGGAACTGGTGTAGAACATCTGCTATGCGAACTACGTACACGAGTTTGGGTGCCAAAAGGAAGGAGAGTCATACGAAGCATTGTAGAAGCCTGTCGGATGTCGCCGATGGCTCAATGCAAGACCCTCAGAGCAAGTTATGTTACTTCTCCCATATATAGTGTAGGCAAAAAGGGGAAAGGACATTTTTAATCAGCACAGAAATTAAATTATAAGAAGCGCAAGTGATGGTATTTCGGCAAAAAGGCTATTTAAAACGAAGTTTTTTCAAATACCAGCTCAAGGGTTTCATTTCTGCGATACGTGATTTGTACCCGTTTGCGTACCGTAATCGAGGAGTGGTTCATTCAGCTGCTGGGAGGAAAAAAATTTTACCACTTATTGCGATCATGTTCTCCAATCTATTGCATGTCCAACTGGCATTTACATGTACTGAAGACAGATTGATCCTCACGTGGACGCTAGTAAACTATACGAATGCTCAAAAAAGCGTTCGTTCAAAGTTAGTTTGGCATAAATAGCCGCATGAAAACTGGTCACCTAGCAACAGCTGTTTTAAACACAAAATAATGATTTCTTCAGTGCAGTCATTCGTTTCAGTTGAACCAAAAAAGGAGAGCATTCCAGCCAAAACAAACAAACTAAAAATCTGGAAGGACCTGAAACAAAGCAAGTATATATTTATTTATAAACTACGAGTCAGTGTGATCAGTGGCAAAAAAAGTCAGGTTTGAAAAGGTCGAAAAGTGGGATTTGAGTCTCTACAAAGAAACAAATCTACAAAGATTTTAAAAACCAGATGCACACGGGGAGGCGAAAAAATTCACTTGAAGTTTTTGTAAAATACGTACGCCAAGAATGTTTACGACTTATAGTTCTGTAGGTGCGCGGGCTTGTGATATCAGTCTATGAGCAATTTATATACCTCTTACTAACCAAGTTCGAGGTTCGTCCTGTAAGTTACGGACCGAGTTTTTCCCGTTCATTTATGGCCCAAGGAAGCGCTTGGGCCATAAATCAACGGGAAAAAACGAGGATCCGTAACTTACAGTACGGACCGAGAAAACGAGGTTAGTAAGATATTTAATATATCTCTGAGGTTAATCGGGCACGCGTGAAAGGGAACTTTCAAATTTCGTGGGCCGTACAGTGAAGTACGGCCCGCTAGATTAACCAATTACAGCGCGCGTACTAACTGAGAGGTATGACAAACAAGCTTATTGAACAAGGAAAACTTAATGATTGAGACCCTGATATAGTCAGTTAGAAACTGTCATTTATATCTCAATCATTTCAGTATTCATAACCAATAAAAAGAGTAACTAGTCTTTATTGAAAACCGTGGCACAACCGAAATCTTTGAACGCTGGGAGATCCAAAGAAACAGAAATCGACTATCGAAAGAGGAAAAAGGCAAACAGTGCAGTTGCAAGAAAATCGTAGACGAGTGAAGTCAGGAAGAGTACAACGAAAAACACAATTGCAGTATGTTTCGCCGGTATAAGGAAACTGAAACAACTAATTATTAAAAGCTTTACGAAGCTTTTATTACCACCCTTAACACTGCTAAATAAATGCTATTAGGCCTTAATAGACCTTTTTACCGATACGGCGGCCATCTTGAATTCCGAGGAAATTATGGGATACCCAGGGGGCAGATGAGAAATAATTATAAAGAATACTGTGGCGTGATAACTTTTAACAATAATTTTTCGCTAACCATAGAAACCGCTGCCAAATACCGTGACAGAAAGATGTGACGCTTGTAATATTTGTTTTGGACTATGAGAGACAAGCAGTAAAAATTTATCCTGAAAGCTGTGTATACGATAAATTTTCCAGCGATTACCCCCTCGGCAGCCCATAATTTCTCAGTCAAAACAATAGAATTCAAGATGGCCGCCGTATCGGTAAAACGGGTCTATTTGTTTTCCAAGCTTTTTGCACCAGTGTAACGAATTTTAATTATCACAGGACTAAGGAATCGTTTACTTTATCAGTCCGTCCACATGCAAGTAATCTTTGCTCATTGAGCTCAGAGCAACGAACTCGACATTCAGCTCATAAAGAAAATATAACTATTTTTGCGAGAAACACATACAAATCGATAAATCAATCACTCATCTGTTTTAAAGCATCTTCAGATATTCCTCAACAGTAAAATGCTTGCGAGAGGCCCAAAACAAGCTAAAGTCAATTGCAGCAATTTCGTCCATTCGTGACGCTTCGACTATTACAACTCTGTCTTGAAAACCATTTTACGTCAATAATCTGCTTTTTGTTGTTTACAAAACTCCGAGATGAGGTGTAATCGTATTCCACACACTTCAAGTGTTATCCAAAATGAAAAACGAAAAATATAACTACCTTATTCGTACTAATTTTCGCGGGCACTTAATTTCGCGAATTTGGAACACGAATATTTCGCGAGCATTAATTTTCGCGATTTTGCAAAAAATGATAAATTTAGGGCATTTAATTTCGCGAAAATTGACAAAAGACAGACTTAAGAAACCGTTTTTGTATTGAATGATCACTTAAAATAACGATTGATTTGCAATCATGATTTGCAATTAGGTAATAGAAATAGCGTTTATAATCAGACAAATCAAGCAAATCGCTGCAAATCAATCAAATGCTACTGCAATATTGTACTTGATAAAAGTCAATTGTAAAAGTCAATTGTAAAAATATGATTTTAAATACCTATGCCATACTGTTCTGTAATGATTATAAATGCTTAACACCCTTGAAACAGAACAAAACTATAGATCAATAATAATGAAATACAATTTAAGTATGTGTTCCGATACAGTCTTGTGCAATGTCTATATTATTGCTGTGGTGCACTGTCTATATCTTTAAATGGGTCCTCAGACGGAAGGGATGTTTCACCCCAAGCCACCCCAGCTCCACCTGCTTTTTCCCATCCTTTCATGAGATGGCGTTTCCCGTCGCTGCTTGTCAAATGGTTATACAGGCTGACAAGCCAAGTGACATGCAAGGGCTTCAAAACGGATAATCTCACATCAACTTCGATATCGTCATCATTGATTAAAGCAATTATAGAAGTGTATTAAATTTCGCGTGTTTAATTTTCGCGTATCCTAATTTTAGCGAGTCTTTAATTTCGCGATTTTTTACAAATCGCGAAAATCGCGAAATTAAAGCTTCGCGAAAATAAGTACGAATAAGGTATACAACGCACTGTGCCAGTTGGAAAATATTCAGTTTGAAACTTAGATTTTTGTGACTGAGTCCAATTTCCTTTTATCCGGGAGACCCGTACGGGAGACTGGGAGCCTGACTCCCGGATAATCCGGGCGAGTCGGCATACGTGCAATTATAATTGGGGGATCCAAACTATCAATGAGTAGAAGTCGTCTTATTCTAAATTAACACGCATAGAGTCAAACCATGGGCAGGAGTTGTAGTACCATTCCATTCCTTTAGTCAAAAAATATGAAGCCTGACGGTCCGAGATCCTATGTTGTCATGGTCCAAACATTTTCTCTCAGCTTCACCCATTATCTAACAGATCTAAGGCCCACCCGACAACCGGATTTGCCCACCCCTCCTTCTTTCCCGGTCCAATAAGAACAGTCAAAGAGCGTAAATTCTGACTTTTGTTTGAGAAACTGTGTAGTAAGGATGTCATTTTCATGAGAAAACGCCGAAACCGACCTTGATAAAAACCCTATGACGTGTCAAATAAAATGGCTAAGGTTATAAGTATTGGTAAACATCAATTTCTGAAGTCATTCAGTATCAATAATTATTGACATTATTGTCAGCCCGACTGCATCTACTCTGTTTGTGCAATGTAAAAACTTAAGAATTTTTGTGTTTCTAGAACAAGATCTTTTGCTCTAGTTTTCTCAGATCGAGAAGGAAAGAGTCTTTCCGCCTTTCTGGTGCAAGTCGTGAAGCACCTCGCTATAGGTCTTTTTGGAAGACATACAGTGAGGTGTTACAGGACTTGCACCAGTACGAGGCCGAGAATCAGGCAAGTCTTAGTCATAAATAATCAGTCCAATTCCCGTGGAAAACAAAATTAGCAGGAGGCATACTACTCCAGCTGCACGATATACCCAACGCATGCGCGCAGTCCTGTTTCAAGACGATTCCGCAAATGTCAGGATTCGGGTCCTTTCGGTCCTAAAAACGTTGGCTAATTACAGTTTGGTGGCCCACTGACAGCGCAAACAACGAAGAGTACACTATAGTTTGCGAAACGAACGTCGCCAAACTGAAGGAATGCAAAGACGTTATTATCTGTACAAAATGTTTGCATTTCTAGAGCAAGACCTTTCGCTCTGTTTTTCTCAGGTCGAGAAGCGAAAACGTACAGCGAGGTGTTTCATGATTTGCACCAGTACGAGGCTGAGAATCAGGCGAGTCTTGCTCATAATTAATCAGTTCAATTTCAGTGGAAGACGCACAGTACACCAACTGCGCAGTATGGCAGGCGTATGCGCGTAGTCCCGTTACAAGAAGACTGCGCAAATGTGATTCGGGTCCAAGAAAAGTTAGTAAATTACAGTTTAGTGGCCCAGTGACAACGCAAACAACGAAGAATACACTGTAGTTTGGGAAACGAACGTCGCCAAACAAAGAGAGCAAAAACATTTTTCATCTGGATTGTACTGTGGGGGAGAGAGAAGGGAGGAATTTGGAATTAAAAGACATGGAAATATTACCACAGGATAGACTGGTGACGAGAGGGCGGGAACTGGGTTCAAACTTAGTGGGGAACGAGAGGCGCTGAGAAACTGATGCCACGGTGTTGTACAATTAGTCCGGCGGCATAGCTCTTGAATTGTGCGATTTTTGATACAAGCACCAAACTTTGTACGATTATGTGCATTCCCATACTGATCAATTTCTGATGTAGTGCCAAGCTCAATTTTGTAATTCCAGCTAGATAGAGTTAATTAAATTTTTCACTCATGAGACCCCCCGCGAACTTCTTGTCGTCGCTCTTTTTTCGAGAATTAATGCTCGTTTTATTTCAAAACAGAGAAATATATGATCAAATTAAGGCTTTAAATGTCGTTTTTCTCGTTCTTTTTTACGCTAATAATTTCCTGCGAAAATTTAATAAATTGTATGGACAAACTGGGGTGTTCAGTAGAGTCCCCCAAACCAACAGTTCTCATACTGGACGGTGCAGTCTGCGTTCAGATGTTGAAACCGCAATTCTGTAAAACCTTTCAAGAATACAGCGAAAAGGTTTTCCTACCATACATCACAAAGTCTCTAGAAAACGTTCAGAGAGTAGATTTGGTGTGGGACGAATACATCCCGAACAGCTTGAAAGCATGTACGAGGGAGAAAAGAGGCACTGGTGCAAGAAGGAGAGTTCTCCCATCTGTCACAGTACCCCGAAATTGGCAAGACTTCTTACGTTCAGATGACAACAAGAAGGAATTGTTCACATTCCTGTCGGAGCAAGCCATGACAATCGTGATTGAGGGTAAACAAATCGTAGCTACACATGGAACAAAGGTACTCCGCTCTCCACCTATGACGGTAGGCAAAAATCTGTCACCCTGTTCACATGAAGAAGCGGACACGAGAATGACGGTTCATGTAGCCGATGCCGTTAGAAATGGTCACAAGTCAATCATGATTCGAACAGCTGACACTGATGTGGTTGTTTTAGCTGTTGCTGCTGTTGTAACTCTGAATCTGGAGGAGCTTTGGGCGTCCTATGGAACAGGAAAAAGCCACAAGGTCTTACCCGCACATCTCTTTGCTAAGGCTCTTGGTTCATCTAAATCAAGGTGCCTCCCTTTGTTCCACGCCTTAACGGGGTGCGACTCAACATCCTCCTTCGCTGGACATGGGAAGAGAACAGCCTGGACAACATGGGAGAACTTTCCAGATGTTACTTGTGCGTTTCTGGAACTGGCACGCGCCCCCTCTGCTATTTCCAGTGAGTCTCTGTCCCTTATAGAGAGATACCTCATCCTGATGTACGATAAAACCAGCCCACTTAGTAAGGTGCGTGTTGATATCAACGAAATAGTATATTGATGGCTCTTCTATTCGTATGGACTATCGCTTAGCTAGTAGTTTTATGCTTCAGTTCAATGACGCCCGAAAGTACTTGTTCACGAAGAGAGGAAGAGGATTAGAAGGACTCCCACCCACTCATGACGCTCTTAAACAGCACGTGATGCGGGCAACTTATCAAGGAGGATACGTTTGGGGACAGGCAACAATTCCAACCCCTGTGCTTCCTGACCCCACAGATTAGGGTTGGACTCTCGGCAGAAAAGGACATGCAACCAAGGTGGACAAACCTACCAGCAGCAGCTGTGAGCTGTAAAGAGCTAGTCCATTGTGGCTGCAAAAAGAGCTGCAGCAAAAGATGCAAATGCCTAAAAGCAGGTCTCCCATGTACACCGTTTTGTGTGTGTGACGGACAATGCATTCGTGAATAAGCTTGTTGTACTACGGAAATACGCAAATGTAAAAACACCTCAAAATCGGAACCACGCGTAAAACTGTATGTTTTACTGCATATGATCATCTACCTAACAGGAAGCCCGTCGATAGGACGCAAAGCCCTTTTGTGATTTTCAACAAACGTAATATATTCATTTTGTTGCTATGGTAACGCCTAATTAAGGGTAACGTTGCATGTGATAAGACATAACGAACACGGAAAACAAGTTAAAACAACTGAGATCAAAGTATTTGCTGGAAAACTACGAGAAACAAAGAGATTTTATGAATTTTAATAAATAGTGGTCGCCATGGAAACCTGTGCATTTCCGGCTTGGCACTAGATCTGAAAATGTTTGTAATAGTGACTGCTATCAGCGTGCCAAGTTTCATGCTTGTATCAAAAAGAGCACAATTTGCCTGAAATTTCGAGTTATGCCGCCGGACTAATAAAGCAGAGAAAACAACGTAAAGCGGGACATTCAAGTCCATCATCCCTTGACGAAACAGACCTTGAATGGCCATGCATATGGGCGTTCGTTGGTTAAGCAGCCAACACCAATTTAACGGTATTCTGTCCATTTGTAGCGGCTGAAAGAGAACTTAGAAGCGAAAGAAGAGGAAATTAAAAAACAAACCCGTGACACGGAGTGAGCGATCTAATTTTTATTTTCAGAAAAAGTGATTTTTTTATATATCAAATTTATCATCGGACAGAGAAGAAGACGTTTTGTCCTTCCTTTCAATCTTGACAGTCAAGTGTTCAAGAGCCTTACGGATGCCAAGAAAGCGCACTCCGAGTCTCTTGAAAGAGTAAAGGTCAGTATTCGAAAGAAAGCCGTGAGTGCATCTTGTGCCAAAGAAGACCATAATAGAGCATTCTTAAAGCAAACGGCATTTTGACGAAGTAGGCCTGAAAGGGCTTGCTTCCCAAGTTTTGTTGTTGTTGTTGTTGTTGCTGTTTGTTTTTTTTTTTGTTTGTTTTTTGTTTTTTTGTCAAGAGTGGAGAATGTAAGGCCGAGTATAGCACAGGATGAAACTAACATAGGGTGGATACAGAAGTCGTTAAGGGTGCTGTCGATAGGGAGATCTGGATTTACATTTTAAAATCCAGATCTTCGGATTTCTAAACAAGAACTGAGGACGGATTTCGTCGCGGATTTAGTTATATAGATTGAAATCCATGTCGGGGAACTGAGAATTCCAATTAACAAAATCTTCGGCGAAATCAGTATTTAGCCTTTATTTCTTGCCATTGACTGGAAATCCGAAAAATGTGAATTCTAAGATCTAAGGCCACATTTTCAATCGAAAAGTACCCAAACAGATATAATAAGGATATTCTGAAAAGCAACCAGAAATTAAACCAACAATTTACCTCGATTTTAGTCAAATAGAGAATTAAAAGCTACAATCATCTACCGAAAAATATTGCTGTACAACTAAGGCCAAAAAACTCTGTTGGAAAGGGAAAAAAAATGGTCCGGGCTGCCGCTGATTCACGCTTTCGCTCTAATAAACATGATGGACGACGAGTTTTAATGACGAGTTTATGTTGGCTTAACTTTAACTAATCTATTTACAGGAGAAACTAACAACTCTACAAGAAAAGAATGCGGAATACGTTCGGTGAGTTGTAAATGATAACCACACCAAAACTGCAACCGTAATCTAAATGTGTTTAAGACATGACGGCAATGTTTAACTGAGGCTTTGCGTTTTTTGTTTCTTGTTTCGTTTAGAAAGCTTCATGAGCTGGCGGAACCTGATGTCTTGAAAGAACAGGAATTACAGGTTGGCCGTAACGACTTGATTTGTCGATTGATGATCAAAAATTAAGTGGCAGTCTTTCCCTTGCGTATAGAAATCACAATCGAAACCAAAACGCTTTATGTCAAGACGATAACAGAAGCTAAAGAGTATACATCTTTGGCTTTCTTTCTTCTTGACATTTAAGCGAAACAAACGTTTGGTATCAAAGAACCGAAAACTCCGTTTTTATTGTTGAAGGCGTTGTCACCTGGTTGAAAAGGGGGCTCGGGGAATATGAGGTGTGTAGAATGTTACTTTTTAACTGCAAAGCGCATTTGATCCGGCGTATGTATATGTATTGATTTGCGCTATATAAGTACTACTACAACAACAGCAGCAAGCTTTATTTGCATGACTATAACGGTATATTACAGTATTACGAAAGCGACTTGTGCCTAAAGGTCATTTAAGCCTCTGGCTTGGGCTTTACTGTTGTATAAGGTTCAAAATGGAATAAGAAAAATAACTAAATAAATAACAGTTTAAAGCATGATGAGATGTTAAGTTAACGTTTGGTGATAGTTTTCGTACAGTTGGAATTGTGGGTTCACTATTTTTGAGAAGAACATGTCTCTTATATATCAAGGAATACCTCGTGCCATCTAGGAAGGGATGAGTTTTGTCCTCAATTTTGCTACCATTGCAGAGAGGTAAAAAGTAAGTCATAAAGCTGATCACTACATTTCTATTGCAGGTTGAAAATGAAATGAAAAGGTATTTATCCCTTTGTCTCATCACTTATTTTACTGATGACAATATAATATCAAATAAATCAGATAAAGCATAAAAAGGTAGTAAAGAAAAAAAATTGAATAACTCAAACATCAGAGACCAAGCTCTTTACAGTGCGACGCGCCTTGCCGTGGCCACCCAACAAACATTTTTACAAGTTAGCCCATCAGGTTATGGAATTTGATTGACGGGCACGCCTCCATTTGGTTGTTGCGTGTTGAAACTTTCTACAGAGGCGTGTCTGTCAATCAAATTCGCGTACCTTGATCAGTGGCTAACTTGTAAAAATGTTTGTTGGGGGTCCACGGTAAGGCGCGTCCCACTGTAAGTTGACGCATTACTAATGAAATATAAACTTGTCATATCGGTTTGCATACTTCACAATGAGCCGCTGATTTCTTGCCAGCATTTCGTGAGAACATCATTTGGCTCAGGTCCCGTCCACAAGTATACGGTTACGTTCGTAAACGTACATTTTTTGTACGTTAAGGCGTCCCCTCCAGTCGTAAACGACGTTAACGATCTCTGTAAACATATGTTTTCGAGAAAGTTCGCACAGTAGATAAATCAATAAACGTTCAACAATACACAACTTGTTAACGCTTAAGTTTACGCATGCTCAGTCATGAAATCATCGCAATTCTGATTCCCAGGGGCCTCATTTTATTCTTCAGTTATGCTTTTGCGACTTTCCCATCGTTTACTATCGTTTATGGGTGGATAGGCGTAAACGATATGTCAGGGGATCATCGCTTACTTGTGGACAGAAAACTTTGTTATACGTTTACGAGCCGCCGCAACCGTATAGGTGTTGGCGGGGCCTCAGTTTCTTAGTCAAACTGAATTCTTGTTCATTTTCAGAAAAGCGGAAGCCCTGACCGAGGGGTTAGTGAAAAAACAGCAAGAGGTAACAGAGCTAGATCACATTTCTACCGAGAATATATGTTTTCTTTAGCTTAAGCTTTACATTAATTGACCCTTTTAGAAGCAAATTCATTTAAACCAATCCAGATGAGGGGTATTAATATCTGGTAAGGCTGGCTTCGCAGATGACTGTTTAGAGTTGTTATCCCGGTATTTTTCTGGGTGCTGATTAGTTGTATATTAATGGTTACCTTATTTCTTATAGTGCAGAGGAGAACCTGTCCTCGCTCTCGATCACTTATAAAGTGGCGTTAGCCTGTGCCTGGCTCTCGGTCGACACAGATGAGCGAAAAAAACGTCGAAGGTCTGGCAAAGAGTGAGAGAACGAATCACTTTCCTTCCCAGACCCCGCCGTTTTTCGCTCGTCTCCACTAACCGAGAGCCTGGCACAGGCTAGATGTACGTTTACTGTAAGTCCAGTGGCTGAACCCTTTTTTTCGAGAACGTACTCTAATTTCTTAAAATCCCTTATTATGGGATACACATGACGTTTTATACACTGTTTAAAATTGTCAACTCATAGATTGAAGACTGATGTTCAAAATTTGTTGATCCTGAAAACAGGTAGCGCGTCCGAGACAAACTCAGATCAGTAAAACACTGAAGCAAATTAAAGGTCTTTCGTGATTAGAACCTCAAATCAAACGTGTGGCTTGAATTGAGTTCTTCATAGCTGCCAATTGAGAAGTTCATTAAATTTAAGAACTGTTTCGGCCTTTAGGCCTTTAGGCCTTCAGCCTGTCTCTCTGTGTGTTTTAAATACAAAGAGAGACAAGCTAAAGGCCTCCGTGGACCAAACGAACGCCACCTTTGAGGTGAGTTTACTGGTATGACAAGATTTTGATGAATTCCTGCCGTGACAATTTGTTGACAAACGTCGATACTTTATTATGGTGACAGGCAATGAACGTGGAGCTACGGAATTGTTCCAGAGACAACAATAAAGAGACTATTTCCTTTTTTTTTTACACTTCCTTTGTGCGCTCACCCAGTGAAGAATGGTCCTGCATTTGTGAACGCAATTTATGCAAGTGTGTAAAGAAGCCTGACAAAATTCACAGCTACGAGGATCATTCTTCATTTGATTTCATTCAGTCCGCAGTTTATTTGATATACATCTTTTACTTTGTACACATCCACAGGGCCTGCGGAGCGATTTTTAACCGAGGGGAGGGGGCTCACCCTAAACTGGTTAAAACGCGTCAAACTCAGTTTAATCCATAAGACCTATTCCATCAGGTTTGGATGTTTTCCCGTGAGGTCGCCAGCTTTAGCCAACCACAATTATCCCTTGAAAGTCCTTTTTCAGTTTTGGAAATGCATTTTACTAAATTTATTATTGTTTCAACAAAAAGTGGGGGAGGCTATCCCCCCCCCCCCCCCCACGGCCCCTCCTCCTGCCCGGTCCATGATACTTTTCATTATTAATTACATCAATTTATATTAAATAGGTAATCTAAATGATCATACCACTTCTTTTATAATGTAACGCTGTGTTTTCTTTCATCAACAGGCCGTTGTTCAAACCAAATTGGAATTTGAAATACCAATTTTGTTTGAATAACGGCCTGTTGATGCAACAAAATTGGACTGTCCCTGGCGGCTTCGTTCTCTCCTACCTTCAAGAGAAAAGCCCAGTGCCGGAAACTCCTACCTTACTGCTACCTGTTTTTCTTATATCTCTTGTTGTGTGTCTTTCTTTTTCATTGTCATGTAACTTTTACCTACTTATTACTTTGTAAAAAGACTTTTCTATCCAGCTTTCTAGGGCGAAGGAGGAAGGAGAAATCCTACAAAGGTTAGTAAACGCCTATTAGTAAATACAGTTGAATTACAGTCTATGCTAGAATCGAAGGGCCACGCTTTAAGAGTAACTTAATGACATTAGGCTTGAACATTAATAGCATTAGGCCATACTAGTTATGCAACCCTTTCACGTGGTGTACCATGGGATATCACATGAGTCGCTTGTATTTTCCTCGTATTCGCACGAGCCTTGAGGCGAGTGTGTATCAGTGCAAAGAAAATACAAGTCACAATGGGGATATTACATGGTATATGACGAGAAAGCCTTGCATAACTACTTACTACCATGTCATGGAAACAAACTTACCTCTATATTTAGCTACACAAGTAACACTATACACGATTTGAAGGTTTAGTGGAATACTCCAATATTATACATCAGCTTTCCTGCATTCTGATTGGTTGTATTTTCTATGGCAAGGTATATATACTAGTTATGTAATGCTTTCGGGTGGTATACCGTAGAATAATCCCACGAGTCACTTGTATTTTCTTAGCATAGAAAATACAAGTGATGAGTGGGATATTCTATGGTATACCAAGGGAAAGCCTCACATAACAGGAAAATACGCGTAATCGATGCGGTGCACGATGGGAAAGTTCGATGGAATACCGACGAATATACAATGGTTTTCTCGCATTCTAATTGCAAATTGGCTGTACTCTGTGGCATCGTATAAAGAATGATATCGAACTGCAGAGCCATCAACAACTCAATTCTGTATTCTGATGAACAACACGTATGCAGCGTATCAGTCGCCTTTGCTGGATTTCGACTTCTTTCAACAATTCTGAATTGTTGTCACGTCACTGTTTGCAGAGAAAAAGAAAATGCCAAGACGGAAGTGAAACGACAGACAGAGCAGGTGACTAAAACAAAGCAATTCTTTCTCTCTTTAATTTTTTTGACGGAAATTTTTTTTGATTGGAAAGGAATGTGCAGTTGTCTTTTTGACTTTATTAGGATACAGACTTTCTACCGACTTCGTTCCCAGAAATTTTCCCTTTAAGTGGCGGAAACTCTTACCTTCAAGGGAAAAGAGACCCCACCCCTCCCCTTCCCTCCTGGGCGGGCACGCGGTTGTTTTTCTACTCTTCTCGTATCCCTTGTTGTGTGTCTTTATATTTCATTGTGATGTCACTTTTTCCTACTTATCGCTTTGTAAAAACATTGTTCTATTCAGCTTTCTAAGGCGAAGGAGGAAGGAGAAATCCTGCAAAGGTTAGTAAACGCCTATTATTGTTCTCCGAAACGAAATAGAGGGGAGGGGGTGGAGGTAACCTTTTATGCTCTGCCCAGAATATCGATTAACATCTGAGTACACCATAAGACTGCAGCAGAATATCGCCGGCATAAAACATGGATGACATGCGAGGTCTGATCTTTACTTAAGATTAGGGACCTTTAGATTTGAGTACGAGTACTCGATCTCGTACTCGTGCTCAAATCTAAAGGTCCCTAATGATACAGTGAGACATACGGGGAGCTCCACCCAAAAATAGATGCTTTTCGCCCTCATAGTATGAGAAAGAGATGTGAAATGTTACAACTTCAAAAGCATTCGTAAAAATGGACCATGATTCGAAAGGGAAGTAATAAACTAGACGTTTTTTCGCTTGGTGCAGTAGTGTAATTATACATTTTCTTGGCTTAGCTTTGAAGTCCGTCTCAAATATGTATCAGATGGAGTAAAATTTAAGCAAAAACTGGTTCATCGCAGTGAAATGGCTTTTGATCCCCAGTCCCCTCCCCCACCTTATTTCTCAGGTTGTGCTATTCTGAGCCGAACTCTTACCTGATTGTTTACTACTTATTGTCTACTGAAAATATATCCACTGATTTCCTTTATTTGTAGAGAGATAATGGATATGAAACGCAACGTAGAGAAGATGAAAGAGGAAGTGAGTTCAAATATTCGTTTGGCCTGAAGAAAAGTGGTGATATGAACACACCACATGATTCCCGCCATTTTTGTTTTTTTGTTTTTTTTACAAGTGTCTTTTTTGTTTTCGTTCTGCTGAGTTTTTGTATACCAAATAAGCAGAAAACGGGAAGCAGAAAATGAGTAGAATGTGGTTGGCTTATATTTTCAAATAAAGAGCAAACAAAATAATTCGAAATTCGATGATAGTATAAATTCGAGGCTAAGGATGGGCTAAGAATTTTGAAAGTTAAAACCCAGTTTTACCAATTCAAAAAGTAAAATTAAAACAAATTCATGTGCACTAAAATGTTATAATGATGTGGTGCTACGTTGGTGGGGCACGAAAATTTGTTTTTATGAACAGAGTTGATAATGTTAATTGACCACTATCGAGCATTAGTCCTTCGTCTGTGGGTCCGCCATTGCCCCTCCTTAACTTCCTGATTTTCTATTTTTTGACGGGGTGTAGCTTCGTTTTGTCAATTTGTTAGCCCCCCTTATTTAGGGCTTTCTACGGGCCTGGTAATAGAACGTTTATCGTGAATTATCAAGTAAAAAAAGACAATCATCCTTTCCTGTGTTTTTTAGATTCTGGGTCTTGCCAAGGAACAGGAAAACCTTCAGGCAAGCTAAGTCATTGCAGTGATTTTTAATAAAAATGTCTTGTTCACATCTCTTCTTCTCAAAAAAGGATAGTGTAGCACCGAGGACTACATTAATGATAATATACATGGGTGTACCTGAACACAAACGAGGAAATAAGAAAGAAAGGACGACGTTACTGCACTTATGAAAAAAGGAGATTCAGTCTCTGGATTCAGTCTCCTTGTCAAGAGACAGAATTTCGATTTTTTGAGATTCAGTCTCTAGACAATCGGCAAGCATAAAAAGTTTAAAGACGTCTTTCATGAATCTAATGAGTAAGTTGTTATTTTGAGTCATGAATACAACGTGACCGTTAAATCGAAAGCAATCACAAAATTAGCCTGAGTATCAGACATGCTCAGATTATCAATAAATGTGTCCCGGTTTTGTTTGTTTTCTAAAATGATGTTTCTTTTTGCAGGACTTGCGATCGGAGATCGAAAGGTGAATTGAAAGTCGAAAACTGCTGTTCTATTTTTTCAGTTGTTTGGTGATAAACCTGTCTCTTGTAAATTTAAAAGAAACCATTTTTAAAAGCATTATATTTTGTTCTATTCAGAAAACTGGGCGGACTTTCGAGTCAAATGGAGGAGATAACTAAGGCAAGTAAACATAGTGAGGCTCTTTCCCAGACCACTACTTTTTAGACCCTAATAGGGGTACTGTGTTCTCAAATATAAACATTTTCGAAAACAGGCCTGCAGGCGCGGATCCGGGGGAGGTGAAATGTCAATCATGCTGATGCACAGACCTCAAACACCTCAACCAGGCTTTGGTTCTATTACATTATTACAAAACTTCACCCCCCATTTCAAAATGCTGGATCCGCGCGTGGCCTGGGGAAATGGGACGTTAAACTTACGTTTTGACAGTGCTGTACTGCTCTTTGCATGAGGAAAAGTTTTAATAGAACGTCCAGCTAGTTTCCTGTATAACAGGAAACTAGCTGAACTTTCCATTAAAATGGAGAAGATAACCAAGCCGAGTAAACACAGTGAGGTTCTTATCCAGACTGCTGAACGCTTGAAACAGGCCTGAGGAAATGGGACGTTAAACTCACGTTTTGCCGACAGTACTACACTGCTCTTTGCATGAGAAAACGTTTTAATAGACAGTCCAGCCAGTTTCCTGTATAACAGGAAACTAGCTGGACTTTCCATTAAAATGGAGAAGATAACCAAGCCAAGTAAACACAGTGAGGTTCTTATCCAGACTACTGAACGTTTAAAACAGGCCTGGGGAAATGGGATGTTAAACTCACGTTTTGACAGTACTGCACTTTGCATGAGGAAAAGTTTTAATAGAACGTCCAGCTAGTTTCCTGTATAACAGGAAACTAGCTGAACTTTCCATTAAAATGGAGAAGATAACCAAGCCGAGTAAACACAGTGAGGTTCTTATCCAGACTACTGAACGCTTGAAGAAAAAGACCCTGGGAACTGATTCTGTAAGAAGACAATAGCCCATTTCCGAATTACTTCAGGCCTATTTTTCAAAGCGAGTCTAGGTGCTCACCTTTCGGTGTTCCTGACCCTGACTTCTTTTCAGTTGTCCTTTTTGCCAAGCAACAAGCATATAATTACACAAATGTTTTTTTCTTCTACCGGACTTTTTCTTTTCTGAGTAGAATCATGGTCGTGAAGGTTTGACCGTTTTTGAACTGGTTGAAACCTATGATCAACAAGACAAACAAGATTTAGACAAATTTCAACGCTTTTTTTTTCTATAACATCGCTTAAACATGAATTTGTTTTCTTGAATTTCTGTTGAAAAGGAGTAGGATAATAAAATAGGATTTACGTAGTTTACAGGAATTTATTATTTTTTAAGTGCACTGTATCCGAACGCGGTAAAACTCGTTCGTTTATAGTGAAGCCTAATTAATTTATGTGCCTGCATTTTACTTCGGAATCTTATGTTTTCACAGAGAATGTCAGAGGATATTGAAGAATTACAAAGGTAAACAGTCACTGTTTTTGCATTGTTTAGTAAACCCTTTTAAACAAATTAGGAGCCGACACCTGCCACTTGCAATATATAGCATTTCATGTAAATATGTTTTCTATTCCAGAGAGAATAAGAGAAAGGTGGAGGAATATAATGCTTGGAGAGCACAGGTGAGAAATAAAGTCTTCAATGTTTTCCACCAGTCCCTATTTACGGAGCTCATAAAACCTCAACAAATCGGTGCTTATTAATTCCCACTCCCGACCCCCCTACCGGCGCGGATTCAGCCTTCAGCCCCGCGGGCATCGGTATAACAATAATGCGCCTTTTTTGCGATAATTGAAGCAGTCGTGAATTGAGTAGTTATGATCACTTGCATTGCCTGCTTTGGTTAACCTATTCATTTATCTTTATTCTTTATTCTCCATCAGGCTAAAAAGGTTTTAAACGAGAAAGTTGCGTAAGTTCAGTTAATGTTTTAACCAATACATGTAATTTGTCCAGAGCATCGCGATACTGTTTATGATTCGAAACATTTGTTTTGTTTTAAGCCCGAAAACTAGGTTTGCTATATCGGTTTTCACCTTGCCACGCTCAGAAAATTCGTGACGGTCACTCAGGCTCAAACAGGAAAATAAACCAATTAGAATTTGCAGGAATCATATGTCGCTGGTGCCACGTGCGGTAATATGCGCGTTCGATTTTGAAGCTCTGTATTCAATTGCTACGTTCAACAATGATTCCACCTCGTCATCAGACCACGAAAAGTAGTGACCTTTATCGTTTTCATCAGATTCTTCTTTTTTCGGCCAGATTTCAACATTTTAGGGGCTGTCATTCCTTTGTGTTCGTCAAAGATGGCGGGAAAAAGAATTGGGAAGCCAAATCTATCGCGAGCTTATTTATTTTCCCTCTTTTCACTCCCACCTGTAATGAATGAGCCGTTTTTGTAGAAACTGGCCCTTGAAATGTTATTACGTTGTGGTAAACAGCGTCAACAGATATATGAAGAGAGGCTATCATGTTTACCAATTTTTAATTTAAAAAAAACCTCCAGAACCCAAGGAATGTTTTCTTAATGCCTTTGCTAAACAAATCCAATGGGTGATTCTTTACAATCATATCTTCATTAAATGTTCGACAATTACCCGAGTTGCTACTCTGAGAGTCGGTTATTTTTGTTTGCTCCATGGTTCATCTTGACTTCTGGTTTTATTTTCATTGTGTTTAAGACTGAATGGGAATTGTACCTATAATCCGATATGTCAGATGTTCCGATCCCTTTCGCATGTCAAAAAGGATCGCTGGGAACGATCTTAATCGCGAGCAGCCTTATTGCGCGCATGCTCTAAAGCGCATTTAACCGTTTCTGCCGCCCTTGATCGTTGTGGTGTCGATGGAAGACTTTTTTGCGTGTTCAAATTGATCAGGCCTAGTACTAGTGTGGACAAGGCCTTCACTAAAATTACGACTGACCAAAATTCTATCTGATAAAAGAGAGCGCAAACGGTGAATTAAATAAGTGGCAATTATTGTTTACTTAAGTTCTTCCGACTTTCGTGGGAATAGCACAACCATCCTGTACAAATAACCAACCGTCAAATCAAGGCCACCATTTTTACTGAAGAAGAGAAAAGAAAGATAATCTTGACTAAAATGAGCGGTGGGAAGACGATCTTCGCAGCAAAAGTCGCTTTTGTCAAGTGATCCGATCGAGATCCGAAAGGACTGTGAAGGAAACCAGCCTTTTGACTCTTACTACGGTGATATTTATCGAGGAAATTCTTACTGCAGGTTTAGCTTTTGAATTAAGAACTAGTTTAGCTGCAGTTATTTAACCCGCCGGAAATGATCAACTTTACCACTATAGACCTTATAACTTTCCGTATAGAGCTGTATTTTATTATCTTTGCTCCTTTTATTTCTACAGTGAGTTAGCCGAACACAAGACCATAATAAGGGATCTCGAGGTAAGTGCATTAATATACTTGTACGCTCGTGAGTCGAGGTTCGAGGTGACCTTGTTTAGCTTTGTTTTGATACAAGCCACAGTATCTTTTCTGTTAAATTGTCAGGTTAGGTCACTAAGCATGCAACTGTAAAATGGTCGATGGGTACTGCTGCTGAGTTATCCTTAGTGGCCCTTAGTCCAAGTCCTAAGTAGGGAGTTGCGCGCGGTCAAAGGGTTAGAGCCGAGCAGCTAAAGTAGCAGGGAATCAATGTGGCAAGAATCAGTCCGAGCCCTTTGTCGTATGGCATAACAACAGTACAAGCAAGGGAAAGAGAGGGGGACCACCGCCCACATCCTTCTTGGCCTGAAAAAAGGAAAAACTTTAACCTGCATAAAATACAACTATATAGTGGATCAAAATAATATGTTATAACTAACTGATAATTTATGATGATTTACTTAGAGCCGCCCTGCGAAGAACAATAAAGGTTTATTTGGGCGCTTGCGTCGTTTGTTCAGCCTTAGAGGAAGACATCGAAAGTGAACAGGAACTATTGAAACGAACTTCAGTTTTTTTCTCTTTTTTTGTTCAATGTAAAAAGAAGATGATTCAACGCGTACGTTACTCGTCTGTTTTACGCGTGTAAAAAACAAAGATTATCTTCAGTTGTTTATTGAGTGTAAATAAAAAATTAATTACTAATTTTTTTGTTTTCTTTGCCGAATCGGACTTTGACCTCTAATGACGTGGGATCATACTTGTACAGCAAACTCTGAAATCAATGACTTTCATGATTCCATCGAGTCGGACACATCCCCATCCCCTCAGCTCTGCCACGGGTTGAACATTTGAAGGGGTGATCAGTTACAGAAAGGCGAAATGTCTATCAGAATGGAAAACCATAATACTTCTGCAGCAGTTAGCCACTGAAGTTTTTAAATGTTTCAGGATAAGTCTACCTTAATTGTAGATTCAATCTAACAATGAAACATCTAGTGATTTCCGGCATGGTTTCAACAACAATCTTGCGTGGTATACACTAAAACAAAATATCCCCCTCAGTGTCGGTGCGAAAAGCGTGGATATTTTGTTCGCCATTTGGTGGCTCGGCTGCAGACCGCAGACTGGAGACTGTAGACCGAAGGCTAGTTTTCACTAGCATAAGCATACTGAGCATACGGTGCGCAAGTGAAAACAACAGCGACATAAAATGTTATAACCGAGGACCTCCGAGCCGAAATACTCAGTAAGCAACGAAACGTATGAGACACACAACTGTATTCCTTTAATGTCTTCTAGTGCGCAAGCGCACACACGCAACTCAACACATGACGCAACAAAACCAGCAAAAGCCACGATATAACATAAACAGAACCAGAAGCAGAAACATGAGCACAACGAACCCTGTCTTACGTTGTCAGTTTACCAGTAACGCGCTCTACATAAGTATAAGAACAAAAAAACACAACTACCCTAAAAGCTCTATCAAGCCCCCGGGAGGCTTATTTAATTTCAGGCCTCATTAAAGGGGGCTTTTAAGAGAAGAAACACGCTGTTTTCGTCTTAAAGTAGTTTTTGTACAAAACTAAAACAACTACAGTTAAACTTTAAATGGAACGGATTGTTTTATAAGAATGTCAATATTAAAACATCATTTTTAATTGAATCTGCATTGAGTGTACCGTATACCGTTTTTGTTTAAAAAATAATAATGTCATTTGGCCCGCATGAAATGGATTTTCGTAATAGGGAATAGGAGGGGCTAAGTACTAACTCTCATGCCTCAAAGGGGGCGGGGTATTAGAAAAGGGGGGTGGGCTTATTAAAAAAATCTACTTCCAAACGGTAGGCTTATTGGAGAGGGGTTAATAGAGAGGGGTACTTAATAGACCTTTTACGGTATTCGTTTTTCTTGTACTCTCGCTAATGCTATTGAAACAGCATAAGACAAATAAGTGGGTTTGTTCTTCAAGCTTGGGATGGTATGTAGAGGCAAAATCGAGAAATTGCTCTAGCTCTTGCTGACTACATGAGGTTGCCCCTGCTATATAAACAATAAACCGCTTGAAGAGATCGGGTTTCGTTGCCGTAGTTACTAAAACATGGAACGACCTAAAACGACCTAAAACTATCTACAACCACCTACAACCACCTCAAAAAATTCAACAACCACCTCAAAAACATCTACAACCACTCGCAAACAATCTAAAACCATCTAAAACAAGGTATAAATGTCTGAAATAAGGCGAGACGACAACATGTCACGTACATGAAATAGGAGAATCGAACAAAACACCCACTTCCCCCCAAATTCTTACTCTCCCTGGTCCCTTGTATCATCAACCATTAAGCTTAACACAAATCTTCCACCGCACTGTCCTCTTATGTTGGGAGGGCTGAGATATAAGTTTGATTTTGTTTCCTCTCTCCTGTGAAACTCATCGACAATTTGATTATAATTTAAGCAACAACTGATGGTTTGTGATTTTTAATTGTTTTAAAATCATGTTTAAAAATGTTACATTACCAGTGATTACATATGGTGCGAAATCTGGAATATGTCTGGAAAATTTCATTTAGAATCTCAGCAGGAGCAAAACGTGATCATGAGTCACCACTGCATACGTGTCACCATCAATCAATCAAGTCAGTCTTTCGACTACGAGTTTGTTATTTTATTTAATTATTTTTTGTGACTTGATAGTTCATTTTGTAAAGTTCTTTAAGTCTTTTAATATTGCCGGTTTTCACTGTCACACCGTCATCAAAACCATTTAACGAATAAAGTCAAGAATCAAAGAGACAAAAGAAGATGAATATTCAAACAGTCTCGCAACGATTCAGGTCTGTGACATGTTTCGTGCGGGGGATATTCGAAGAAATGTTCTACTTAAATTTTAAGGCTTTTGTATGGAGACGCCATGTTTGTGTCCCTCTGAGGGGGCACAAATATGGCGGCCGGAAGCTAACAAAAACATATGTCATCGAGTTTTGCTATAAAAAGCCCATACTCGTCCTCTGAGGGCTCATTCAAGGACTGTTCAGTTTGCGAAATCTCAGCGGCTAAGTCACTTTTTTTAACCTACGTGACAGCATTCTGGGCCGCCAGTTTAATATCGTGTCACGCAAAAGCTTAGAAATTCAAGCTCGCTTTATCACAAGACGAAAAAACCAATCAAACTTAACATTTGTGAAAAGATACGTCTTCAGCTGTTCTAATTACTAGCTAAACTAAAATCTCAAAAGGATAGATAATTCCTTATTTTTTTTTTGATGACGTCATGTGAAAACCGAGAATACTTAGGATGATACAAGGGACCAGGGAGAGTAAGATTTTGGGGGGAAGTGGGTGTTTTGTTCGATTCTCGTATTTCATGTGCGTGACATGTTGTCGTCTCGCCTTATTTCAGACATTTATACCTTGTTTTAGATGGTTGTAGATGTTTTTGAGGTGGTTGTAGATGGTTGTAGGTGGTTGTTGAATTTTTTGAGGTGGTTGTAGGTGGTTGTAGATAGTTTTAGGTGGTTTTAGGTCGTTCCATGTTTTAGTAACTACGGTTTCCTTGCTTACCTAAACGTGGTCTATCTCTGCTGACAAACTCCCTTTTCTGGACTTTCGTCTGATTTCCCGGCAATGGGAAAGCTTTTACGGTATTCGTTTTTCTTGTACTCTCGCTAATGCTAGTGAAACAGCATAAGACAAATAAGTGGGTTTGTTCTTCAAGCTTGGGATGGTATGTAGAGGCAAAATCGAGAAATTGCTCTAGCTCTTGTTGACTACATGAGGTTGCCCCTGCTATGTAAACAATAAACCGCTTGAAGAGATCGGGTTTCCTTGCTTACCTAAACGTGGTCTATCTCCGCTGACAAACCGGCTCCCTTTTCTGGACTTTCGTCT
>OX419335.1:8436313-8621313 GCA_948470475.1 Galaxea fascicularis | reverse complement strand
GATTGCGTTATATGGGGATGGAAATCTCTGTTGATTTGTCCTTAGCTGTGAAAATACACTCTCCCTCTTCTTCCATAGATATAGATTTTGATTCTCAGGCTGGAAAAGTGGTGAAGTCCCTTTTGTGTCCTTATTACTTCGCTGTAAGTGCTTACAGAGAAAGAACACTAGATGTTCCGCAAACAAAACTTTTCGAAGAACATGAGAAGTCAAACCATGAGCTTTCAGTGAATGATCCCTCTAATTGCCGTTTAAGAGTCTCCCAATCCTGCCTTGAACAATCGCTGTTCCTCCATTTTGGTCCAGACAGCGGCCCAAGTATTTGTCTCAGGGTACTGAAGGTGTTGCGTGACATAACTCAAAGGCCAAATGGTAGTGCGAGAAGTGGTTACATTGAGTGCTTCATCGATAAAAGTGTGGCTGAATTTCATCATTGTACAGTTCTAGACTTTCTTGCTATGGTGTTGTCCCATGACTCGGATCAGGATGGAAACAAATGGATTTCTTCATATGCCCTAAAATCTCTTGTTCTACATGAATGGAAAGAAAACCCTGATGGTGAAAGATGGAGTGGCAGTGATCTGTGTCAACGTCTCCTGAGCATAATTGAAACCTTACTTAACTGTCTGGAAAATAAAGACAAAAGGTTGAGAAGCTTTTTCTACGGAGACTACAACATTTTGCCAAGAGTAGAGCAAACCCAGGATCCTGTAATACGGGCCATTAATAGGGTTAAAATAATTCACAAGTCTTTGCTGTTATTAAGAAATGGTACAACATACAGTTTTGAAGAATGTCTTCAAAATGTTACAGACAATGCCTTGTTGGCTTGGCAGAAAAACAAACTTTCAAGATTCTTACTCAAAGCACTGGAAAGAATTTTCAGTCGAAAGTTAAGAGAGTTGTGGACAGAACCAGTGGGTGAGCGAAACGTCAAGAAAGAAGGGCATAGAACTGCAGGCCTCCCACTTTATTTAAAAGACCTTCTTTCCATAAGATCTTTATGCAACATTTACCTTGAATGTCTGATTAACGAAATTTCTCCTGAAGAGGAATTGATTCTCACAGAACCTGAAGAAGCAAGATATGAGCCACAGAGACTGAAGCAAGCAAAAAAACTTTTTAAGATGATGGCTTGTGGCAGAATGAAAATGCTTGATCATTTACCAAGTTTTTGCCTCTGGACACAGGATCTGGGTGCTCATTCTAGAGAAGTAGGAAAGTTGTTGCGACTGATCTGTGTGAATTTCAAAAAGGATTTGGAGAGTTTCATGAATAAGCTTAAAATAGCAAGTGAGTTGCAATTGCATAACCTAAATAAAGTAAAAAAATTATAAATATAAGAATGGATGAATGGAAGTCCAAAAACTATTGGTCTCACAGTAATAATCTTTACACTAGAGAAAAGTAAACTTAGGACTGTTTCAAGTAAAGTCAATTTTTGATATCTCAAGTAAATGGTAGTCTTTTCACCTGAGAAAAAGTAAACTTAGGAATATTTCAAGTCAAGTTTTTATACTTCAAGTAAATGTTTCTGACTTAACCCTTCACACACGTTTTTTCCTTCAAAGATAACTTAAGTTTGTTTTCCCATGCTGTTAATTAAGATTTACTGACATGTTTTGCCCGCCTCAAAGCTCAAGAAAGCACACAAGTTGGCTGAGTCAGTTGTGAGGACGGTTTTCAAGTCACTTGAAACTTCTTGAATTGTTTCAAGTTTGAGACTTAAATGATCATGAGATGCAGAGTAAAGTGACTTGAGGTTTTACTCAGACCTTCACACACACACTTTGGAAATGTTAAACTTAGCAGCTCTTAGTCTTACTTAACAGCCTAGTGTAAAGACTGCCAATGATTCTGACTTCACACACAGATGTTTTTTTCCTTTAAACATAACTTAGTTTTATTTTTCCATACACAATTAAGATTGGCCGACTGCAAGTTGGCTAAGTTGCTTGCGAGGACGGTTTTCGAGCCAGTTGAAACTTTCTTGAATAACTTCAACTTTCCAACTTCTTTAATGAGATGCAAATTAAAGTGACTTGAGATTTTATATACAGGCCTTCACACACATGTTTTGGTAAGTACAACTTAGCAGCTCTTAAGTGTTAAGAGTTTCCTTTTCTTAACTCAGAAACATTTCCAAGTAGGTGTGAGGCCGATTTCTCTCCTTTGCTCACTCCTTTGATTCCTATTGAGAATTTAGTACATCCGCTGTCCAGCACACATAACACTTGGCATATAAATACCTTCCAACTTTTTTACTCAAAAGGCGTGACATTTTTTTTTTCCTGGCAGTTCCAAGATTTTTGATGAGGACAGAACCATAATCCAAAGATTTCTGAAGACATCCGAATTATAAGCTATAATTCCAAGGTCGTCAAGAAAATGATTATGCTCCATCCATCACCAGTATCTTTCCTTCAAAAATAAGAGATTTCAGGAAAAGTATCCTCATTTACCCATTTTACAAGGACTTTTTGTTTCTTGCATTGGTTTGAGTTTATACACTTTTGGACAGTGTGTCAGTTTAGGCTGTAATAGCTCACATTTTTCAACCAGGGATTTGGCATGAGAAATTTGGTCCTTGGGTATGAGTCAGCATGAGATCAAACTTTTCTATCAACAGGTGTAAGACTCATGCCTAAAGCGTGAGACTTGGCAGGAATACATATACTGTATTTCACATGTAATTAAACTAAACTGTACAACCAAATTATGATCATGAAAAAGACCAAAATAATGAAAAAAAAAATTTCATCAAGATTAAGGCTGCAAGTCAATTCTGTAGACAAGCTATTGTTGTAAAATACAGATAATTTATTTATTTCTGATATGTCTGTGAACAGGAACTTGGTGTTCTGTGTTTTAGTGCAGAGTTCTGCAACAAACTTTTACCTGTACACTATATGTATTTACATACTGATACATATAAACAATGTCATAGCAAATTTCTACTACTGCTCCTTGCATATATTAAAACTGTTTTCAGTCACCGTTTAAGATCAGAAACAAAAATAAAAATATTTCATAGCTAATTCTACATTAAATAAGAAAGTGTTGTCTAATAGCTAAACAACAGATTGTCCTAAACAACAATACAAGATTTCAAGCTTGACCTTTCCATCATTGATTTGAACCTTACACAGTCCGTTAAGTAAAACCCGCATGGTGAGTAAGAGGAACTACCTGTACTCAGAAGATGACCACGCCTTGGGATGAAATTTGTGAGAGCAGTGAAAAAGAAGCAACAGTTTACATAATTTTGTACGAGGTGTGAATTGGCAGAGGAATGATGAAAAAATTTGAAAAGTCATTCATCAACGACTGCAGCTTAAGTTCCAGTTGATTCACTGAGGGTCACACAAGATATGTAGCTCAATAACATTTCATACAAATCAGGCACAGCCAGTTCTTTAAACCTCAATATCAGCATGTATTTTCTCCACACTGTCCTCCATACATTTTCTATGGTAATGATGAGGAGAATTTGTCAAACAATCAAGACCTTTGTTACTTGTTGGTCACTTTCTTTTTTCTCACAACCTTTATACTTGATTGAGCATTGTTATTATGAGAAGAAATTATACATTCGTCACTCAGGGGTTAATGGGTTAACTCAGCTGATTCCTGTTATCGCTACACAAGGAGGCTATAGCAATGTGGTTGTACTTGAAACATTTTGTCCTTTTTAGAAAATAATACAAATCCATTGCATTTGAAGCCCAGCCCAGGTAAAATGGTTTATAAATTCCTTTGAAACACTTTCAATTTGCTTATTCCAAAACTGGTGATGCTCTTGTGACAACACTGTTTGAAATAAAAGACCAGAAATTGGAGCAGATGAAGAGGACAGTAAAGACAAAAGAGAAAAAGAGTCTAAGAAAAATTGTAACAAGAAATACCCTGTGTTAAAGTGAAGAAAATAAAAATTCTTTATAACCCCCAACATAACAATGAACTGTTAAGACAATACCAGAAGACAATATTTGCATCTTGCAAGGGAGTAATCAGTTTCACAAAGAATACAGTAGGAAGGAATGTTACTTTTCCCAACATCACCGACGATTTAACTTTTTCATAAAGGTTATCGAAAAGTATGTCTCAGAGCAGAAAATGTTGCTAGACTGCATGTAAGTGAGTTTGATGCAAATTATTGTTTTTGATATTGTTAATGTTTTTGTTTCCAACATGAAGAAGAACTCAAATATTCTCTTTAGATGCCCTGACTCCACTGCTCTTAAAATAACAAATGTCATAATTTAATAATAATTATTATTAAATTTTGTTTCATCAAATCTTAGAAAACAATTATTGAGGTATTTGTCCTGTTTGTTGAGATTGATGAGGCATGAAGTGGGTTTGTTGGTAAAATTTTGATTGGCAGGTCCCATGTCATGGTTTCCACATCAACATCAGCTGGGCCTTGCCATGTAGCAATGTCAGAATGTGGACTTGTCAACTGAACAGGACTTGCACCTGCTGGTAACGGAGATGATGCCAGCATGAATTCAAAGTGAAGTCTCCATTTTAAGCAAACTGTTGAATAAAATAAAATGTAACAGTGGTTACAATAATGTTTAAATTTAAAAAAATTCAGTGACATCCAAAATCCAACTGATCTGAATGTGTGTCATACATGTAATCAAACATCTCACATCAAAACTCATGAAACATTTCATAGACTTGCATGTAGGTTGCATATAGGAAGTTCAATCACAAAGCACATATTAAGAAATCTAGCCAATTAGAAATGGATACAGAAATCCCTGCAAACCTGCAGGATATTATAACAAGCTTTTGGGAGCTGTTGTACAGACAGACTATATCTTGGTTTTCACCAAGCTATCGAGTGACAAGTCCAACTTCACCACAGGCTAATGCTTTAAACAAGGTTTACAAAGCACCAGTAAGAGGCATACAAGAAAGGGTCTTTAGTTACCTAAATCTGAAGCAAATTCTGGACAGACAGTATAAGGTATGGGCAAAACCAAATGAGTCTTTTTAGTATGTAAACAGTTTTCTGAAACAGATGTGAATGATGAATATGTCACTTCAGGCGTTTGTTTGGCAGGATTACGGAAATCCTCAGGGATGTGTTCCTCACTTTGCAGAACAACTGAAAACTGAAAAGACAAAAGATTGTTGTAGTTCAGTTTAACCTTTGGTTTCAATATTTTATTTTCCATCATTTTAAAGTATGTTAATATATGATAACGAGTTTGAAACAAAACAAACTAAAATTTAAACTAAGGATAAAATTAAACCCCAACAAGAATATCAATGAGTCAAACGTAAAACATTTGAAAGTCAGAGTAAAATACTAACTACAACAAAGATGGTAATGGTAATGGTAATGGATTTATATACCGCATTTTCTATGTATATATATATTCAAATGCGGTTTACATCATCCAACCCACCCAACCCATGAAATCATGAAATAGCACAAAGACCAGACCAGCACACCGGGAACTCCATGCCCTACTCTTTCCGATTAGTGTGTGGGTTCTTTAACGTCCCACAAGGTTATGAACATTGAAGTGTTGTGAGACGGGACCTCCGGTTTATCGTCCTTATCCGAGAAGACTAGAAAGTCTAACAATTTGCAGATGTCATTACAAAGGCAGCACTTTCTGCTCAGTTATTTAAAGACCCTGAGTGTTGGTCCGGCCGGGGATTGAACCCACGACCTCCCGCACGGTAGTCCGGCAGTCAAATGATGACAAAAATAAATGACTATATCAGGTTTGCTGGATGGTAATGGTAATGGTAATGGTAATGACTTTATTTTAAGAGGTTAGCACGTAACAGTTTAAGTACAACTGATGACCCTGTGGCCCTCTATAAAGTAATCTAGTCAATACATAGGATAAACATAAATGAAAGTAATAATAAGGTGATATACCAGTATATAAGTTAAAAACATATTAAAAGAGTACATATATATATCATACTAAAAATTCTTAATAATAAAAACATACAAAAAATTTCATTTTCCAAATTATAGAAAATTCATATTACTATTTTGTTTACTAAGTAAATTGTTTATAACTTTCTTTTTCAAAGCTTTGGCACACTTTAATTCTTTGAAGTCTTTATCCAGGTTATTCCATTCTTTTATTGATCGTACAGTAAATGTTCGCCCACCTTCAGTTTCATTTTTATAACGGGCAATTAAAATTTAAGTTACTAAAGCGGGAACTTCTATTGTGGGTGTCGGAGTTCAACTTTAGCATTTGCTTCAGGTAGACCGGCGTCTTTCCTAAGATTCTCTTAAGGAGTAAAGAACATCTAATTGCATAAGATTCATGGTAAAATGGTATCCAGTTTAATAAGTTGAACAGTGAAACTAGAAATGATAACAACAACAACAACAAATACAAATATACATGTAGTTAAAACTGTGCATTGCCATTACCTTTTAAGTAAGTATAAAAATTAATAATATAATCAAGCATCTTTAAGTTACCTTCCACTTTCCTGATAAATTTTCAATAATTTGTTAGCTATTTATTTACATATACAGGACCTTTCTGAAAACTCTGATCAATGATGAAAGCATGGACTAGATACCACCATTATTATTATCACATTATCACCAGTCATCATTAATAATAATTATTATTAACAGGGCTAACATTTAAGGTGGATTTCCACTGTTACATTATTTTTACGTGCATACTTGACGTGCATAAATAAAATGGAGACAATGTGTGAAAGGTTGCACTTAACATGAAAGTTGAGTGAGGTTCAACCTTTACCCCACACACAACCTTTAATGAATAGAATTTTCCTAAGTTAATTTACCAGTTATTTACCACGAATTATATTATGTTGTAATAATATCTTTACCTTGAGACAAATTATGAACGAATCAGAGAAGTCAAAAGATCCCACAATTTCTTCACCAATCCTGTATGCAGACTTAAAGAGGCAAAAACGTCCAACAGACCCTCTGTCACTAACAATATTATATACATCTATACGGACCAGAAAATAAAATATAACCATTAGCTTAATCCAATTATACAGCAAAATATGTAAACGAGCCAGTATGGTTTTGCAGTTAAGACAGTGGATTTGGGATGTACACTGTAAGGAGACCTGTCCCATATTCAAAATTACTGCTCTGACCCCCATACATGTACATGTAGCTGAAATAATTTATCTCATGGCAGCTGTTTTAAAGTTCAACTCCATGTCCACACTTAACACTTAACCCTTTCCTCCCTAAGAGTGACTTTATAGATTTTACTCTGTCTAACAACAGACGATTTTACTCATCAAAGGGAGACCCCTCAGGGGTTAAAGGGTTAAAGGGCTCATGTGCATAATATTAAGCATGGCATTGTACTTTAGGAATGTTGATCAGGTTGTCCTGAGAAGAAAACTACTAAAACATGAGTACTGGAAACTGGACAGAAATTCAATAAATCAAAGTCTACCCAACAGTCTGACGCTCTAATCACTGATCTTAAGGGCAACTTGGAGCAAGCTTGGTCATTTACAGCCTACGTAGATGCAGCTGGAGTTTTAAAAGGTGAAACTGAGTTGAACACAGGCAGAAAATAATTTTGGGCAAGCCTTTTTGCCAGAAAAATATAGTCAAGTATTCAGTCAAGGTGTTCAACAACTACTGGTATGGCCTTTTTTCTATGTTCCATCAATAACATTATTATATACTGCATTAAACTGTATGAAGACCTGATTTACTACATCAAAGCTTCAGTGCTAAAATGATTACTTCCCAAAAAGTGCATACTTACGAGAATTTCTCCTAGAAGTGATTGTTGTTAAAATATCCACTGCTATATCTAGAAAAGACATTCTTGGAAAGGAATTTTCTAAAAATGGATTTTGGCAGTTTTCTTGCTTGTTTAAAAAATGTTCAAGTTCTCCCAGACCTGAAAAATAAATCAAATACATGTAGTTCAATTGACTTTCTAAAGGAAAATACACTTTTTGCCCAGAAAGACTTGCTTAAAAATTTATTTTTGACTGCAGGACACAGTCTCCTTCTTAAGAAGAACATTTGCATTAATTACTTGAGCCAAACAATGTTCTAAAATGGTTTAAAATGTTTCTCAACATGGCACCTTTCTAACACAAACACCTCTTTACGAGAAGTCCCACTCAGAAAGATACTTCTCTGAGGTGGACACCCTCCTAGGATGAACATCAAACTTGGACACATTTCATAGCCAAAGACTGCAGTAAAAGAGACAACTCTCTCATGCAGACACCTCTGACTAAGGATGGAGACGACTCATTTTTACAATGAATATCCAAGCGAAACACCTTTCCAAGGTATACACAACACCCTTCTAAAATGAATCCCTGCATGGTGTTCAATTATCAGATTATCAACTCTGTTGATAAAACCAAAAAAAATTTTGTGTACAACTCCCCCACTGACATTATTAGCACCACAGTTTCTTTAGAAACTACCCCCTCCCAAAATAGACACCTTATTTGAAGGAACTTCTCTCTTACATGGACAGTTCAGTTTAAGAAAACATGCCTCTAACCTATCCAAGATGGATATCTTTCAGAAGGGGTAGAGTCCAAGGGTCATAAGGTCACCATGTTGTGGTTCAATTTTATCCTTGGCCCAAATTTCATTTTCCATTTGTCTTTGCTTTGTTAAATACATTTAATGTACAATAACAAAATTAATTTGAAACAAAGGAAAATGAAATGGAAACCAAAGATAAAATGGAACCACATCGTTATATTATATTATTTACAGATACCTGCACACTTACTAAGACAACCAATTTGGAAAAGGTGGGGAGGACACAGGGGTTTCATTAAGGTTTTCAGCAGAAAGGCATAACTTTTCACAGGCAGGCAAATATGTTTGAAAATACCTTGATGTTTACAGCCAGCCAATTTGCTCAGGGTCCAGCCCTTCATGAAACCCCTGGAGGACACACTACTAACATGCTCTGACATGAAGGAACATCTACACACCAGCCACTTTTTTTTCACTGTTTTGGCATTGTGTGGAATGACAGTGATCATTCATAAACAAAAGTAACTATTAAAGACAGCAATAGGCAAAGGCAAAACGGTAGTTGCATCCAGAAAGCTTTTAGATATCACAGCAATAATTTGGTCTGAAGACGTCTTTACATCAACACTTAATAAGTAAATACCTACTAACCAAGTTCGAGGTCCATACTTTAACTTACAGACTGTGTTTTTCCCATTCACTTGTGACCTAAGCGTGAAGCGTGTGAGCCGTACATCACCCAGAAAAAACAAGGATCCATAACTTATGGTACAGACCAAGAAAACAAGGTTAATAAGATCTCGATTATATCTCTGAGGATAATTGGGCACATGAGAAAGGAAACTTTACAATTTAAGCAGGCCATACAGTAGAACCATACGGCATGTACTAAAACCCAGAACACCGGAACACCCCGGAACACCGGAACAGCCCAGAACAGCCAAGAACAGCCCAGAAAATCCCGAAACACTAAATCTGATGGTGTTGTTTTGTTTTCCCATTACAGACCACGGTAAAAAATTAAAATGTCAATGTATTTTGTTTACCCATTGTAACACGAAAGAGCTTAGAAGCATGCTCTAAAAATATAAAAAAAATGTGAAAAAAAGACAGAAAGAAAGAACGAAGAAATAAAAAATAAAAGGAAGAAATAAGTTAATAAAGAATTAGAGAAATAAGCTGGTAAAGTTTCTCAAGACCATGATCACATAGGGGGAGCTGGAATGGTGGAATGGCACTCGTCTCCCACCAATGTGACCCAGGTTCGCTCCCCTGACCCGCCGTCATATCAAGGTAGAGTTTGTTTGTTTTTCTCCGGGTTCTCCGCTTTTCCTCCCTCCACAAAAACCAACACTTCTAAATTCTAATTCGATCTCATACACGTACACTTTATAACGAGCTCAAGGCTCTTTCGTTATGCATGGGTAAACAAATTACATTGATATTTAATTTTTGAGAGGGTCCGTAATGGGAAAACAAAACAACACCGTCACTGATTCGGTGTTTCAGGATTTTCAGGGCTGTTCCGGTGTTCCGGGGTGTTCCGGTGTTCCTGGTTTTAGTACATGCCGAGCCATACAGTAAAAAACAGCCTGCAAAATTGACCAACTACAGCGCATACTAACTGAGAGATATAATAAATTAAAGTGTTGTTAGCAGAAACTGCACTGTAGTTTCTGTCTTTTCTTGTTACTATGACAAGGATTTCCACTGATGTTTCCACTGATGTTTCTGTCATACTAACCTTGTAGTACCAGTACCCTGATGGGTAGTCTCAGTAGTTTGGATTCTCCTTGCACTCTACTTGTGCCTACAGTAATCTTGTACGAGTATTTAACTGTGTGTCCTTTGAAAGACGGTACTCCATCAAATGGGATTGTGTCGCTATAAAAATCTAAAATAAAATTTGTACAATGAGTATAATTTGGCGTATTAATGTACATATCCCTTGACAACACTTATCAGAACATTTGACTTCTATTAATTTTGATTGGCTCTCTGATAGCGAATGGATACCAAATATAGTCACATCCAGTGGCTTGATTATGAAAACTGGCAAGTTTGATAGCCAAATAATTTAATTAATCACAACAGGTGTGAGAGGAGTGCCCTGGATTAGGTTTTTATTTAATATTGTTTGCCTCAGTGTCAGTGACTAGTGGTGGATATTTACCTAGCTGTAAAGCAGCAAGGTACACTGGTAGGGATTTTGACATTTACGGGTTGTCCCAGGGTCAAGTTCTGACTCTGATAGAAAAAGTTACCCCAGGGGTGGGAAATTGACATTCAGTAGGTGCCTGAATTTGACTCTGGCTTCCATGAAAATGTCAAATTCCCTGGGTCTGCATGCCCCCCTCCCCCCCCCCCCACCCTGGGGCTAAATATTGACAGGTGCTTTAGTATATACCAAAACAATGAGATCATGGACCCCATAACTGATGATTTTGAATTTGTTTATTCCTGTCAACAATTAAGATTGCCATGCGAGTTGCTATCCTGAATATGAGTAGTCAGACAGCATATGCAAAAAATGCACAACATTGTAGTGCAACATGTCGTTATCGAATTCTCTCTGTCTAATTTTACTGCACCTCTTTTTACTCCCTCAGAAATGCAGGTGACTTAAATACATATATATTTTGTATACGGTATAACCATAATTATCTTATAGTACACAATACATACACCATTTAAAGATTACCATTACTCTGCTTCTTATATGCAGGAGACTGATTTGAAAGCAACCTTAATTGAACATGTTGTAGCTGAAGATGACTCTGACCGCTCGGCTGAAAGAAAAGCTTAAGCACGCGACGAAACAAATTGGCAAAGTCTACATCAATTATTGGCGTTTTATGAGTCAAAGGGACTGATATCTTACGATATTGTTTTTAACTAGCTTAGATACGGGACCGATATTTACAGCCAAGAACGACGAAAGGAAACCCCAAGACTTACAGTTTCTAGATTCACCGGGAGCAAGCTTCAGATCGCAAAACAATATCTTCGGCTGCGTGGAGAGTAAACATCGCCCTTCTTCACCTGTTTCAAATAATGCGAGAGATAATAAAAATGGAATCCAATAAAAATATACTCAAATCAATTATGCACCATTTGTCTCAATTCTGATAGCATACCAGCACAACCCGGCAGTCAAAAAACATGCCAGCGATGAAATAGTATCTAACCTCTTGAGGGAACGAAGCTTGTACAAGAAGCGTTCGAGTCTGTAGATAACTCATTCGACGATCGATCAATTCGTGACGGCAGTTTCACGCGCGATTCGTTTACAGAACACTGACAGTGAATCTGCGCGCTCGCCCATGCTAACCTGTCCGTTTCACTTTGTTCCTTCCTGCATTCGCTGCTTGAAAAGTGATTGCATGTCTGATTGCTAGTGCTTACTGCTGCACTTGCGGTGTTCGTAAAGATAATTTCACATTCAATGCATTCTCCGGCAAAGAAGACCGACCCGCGAAGAAGTCGCGCTTTCACCTCGATCATGACGCAAATAGTCAAGAAAAAGTTCTATTGTTCCATATAAAAAATGCATCCATAGCCAACGCTACTGGTAAACCACAGAAGAACAACTTTAAGTGTTTATACAGCCGGATTTTTGGAAGTATTCCCAAGGAAATCGATCCTTCATTGCATCCGCCATTATCCGGGCCGCCAGAATGTAGCAGGAGAACTCATGGGATAAGTAACTGACCCGAATGTTTGCAGACGTAGGTCCACATGTTTGGAAGGGTGGGGAGGAAGTGTCAGGCACAAATGGGGAGGGGCAGCGAAGAAAATGAGAGGAAAAAAACTGTACACCTAACCCCTCTCGCCGTTCACATCTGTCATGCGGGCTGAGGAATAATAATCTAATTAAAAGAAATGCGTAGAACTAGAAAGAGACACACTTATACGGCATCTCCAACTAAACAGTAAGACTTACTGATTGAACATTATTTTATTGTTGATTCTCATTTCCCTCTACATCTATCACATCTACATTTATTAATTGATAACGCTTTCGCATCAAGTCAATATAAATTAAATAAATTACAATATCAGAAATACAATAATAGAAAAAAAAACCACTTGTAAAAAGTGATAAAAAAGATAAGTAAATTACAGCGATCAATTATTTTTAATAGCGGAGAAACAGAGATCTTTAAATAATGAAAAATTTGTTCTAGTTCGAATGTCACTTTAGAAACTATAAAAATAATAATCATGATTGCAGTTGCCTTGAATAAATAAATCGTTAGAAAAATCTAGTAAAACGCTGTTTAGGTTACTAATTAGGTATAGGCAATGCAATCGAATTATTAACTGTTAAAGTGCTACTACGACCAAAAAAACAATTCTTCTCTTTCTTTGGGTTTTAAAACTATGTTAACTAAACACTAAGTGGCCCAAGTTTTACGTTATGATTTTTAAAAAGACACCTGTTTATTTTAACTGGAATTTTGTTATTTATTGGTCCGCCATTACTAACTTTAAAATCTTGAGAGAGCTGGGTCGAGGAGAAAATGACGTCAAAGACTCACTGGTTTAAGAATGCAATGCGTGTGTACGCGGCTGAATTAATATGCAGCACGGGAGTTTCGGGCTTTTAGATTTTTAAACTCGTGTTTTGCATATATAATAAGTTGCGTTTACACGCTGAAATTTTAAGCTAGTGAGTAAATGACGTCACTTTTCCCTAGATCCAAGCCTCTGAGTTTTGAACGTGAGTAATGGCGGACCGTGAAATCCAAAGCTTACACTCGAAATAAACAGCTTTTGGATAAAAATCAAAGCTCAAAATTTTTGCCAATCAGGTGTTAAGCAAACACACTTTCAAAATCTGAAGAAAAAAAGAAAATGATTTTTTGATCATAGTAGCACTTAAAATAAAATATATTCAATCGACGGGCTTTACGTCTATCCTCTAAAAGATCTAAATCTAATGACTGTAGCATTTCTGTAACAGAAGAGGTTCTGTTATAGTCTTTTTGATAAATCTGGCTGCACACCGCTGGACTGCTTCAATTGAATCAATCTGTTCTTGTCTGTATGGATCACACACAGCAGTAGCATACTCCAAATTTGGTCTCACAATGGTTACATAAGCTGAACGCTTTGTGCTTTCAGAACAAGGGTAAAGGTTGCGCCTTACAAAACCAAGTGACGTCGTTGCTTTGACCACAATATTTTCCATGATGAGGATTCCATCTTAGATCGTTAGATAACATAACTCCCAGATAAGGATGGTTCTTCCATCGATGTAATAATTCATCAACACTGGTTCCTTCTTCCTAGATATCCTCATCGTATGACATTTAATTTAGTCACATTAAACTGCATTTGCCATGTCTTGCTCCAAGATACTAATTTGTCAATATCATTCTGCTGGATAATACGGTCATTCATTGTGTTGATTGATCTGTATAATAATGCATCATCAGCAAATAGTCTCAAATAGTCCCCTTAAACTTCAATCGGTTGTTTTTTGCTTGTTACGGACAATTACTGTAGTTTACCGCCAGAATTCTGAACTGGCAGTTTTTAAAATAATCATTTCCTAACGTTTTATTTTCATCTCCATGCAATCAGTACACTAAGTGAGATTAGTATCACCCAACTAATGGACTAATGCAAATCCTGCATAGTCCTCGAGAAGCAATCGAGCGTGACGCTTTCTTTCGTTTTATTCTCAAATAAATTTTCTTCGACTCGCATTTGCTACGGCTTTATTATTGCCTTTACTGTCCGACGAGTTGAGAGCCTTAATCGGGCTATTGACCCGATGGATCGCGAACACTTTGTAAAATTCGGAATGGTGTGCACCAACACTCGCTTATAGGCAGCAATTTTGAAAGCGCAGCAAGTCAGAGAATGGGACTAGTCATGTATCAACTAGAGTTTGAAGAACAATGAATAAAATGCAAGTTAGTCTGGAAAATAACTTAATACGTTGAAAATGTCAACGAGAACGAACGAGTCCCACTTTATATGTGGCGTCGTATGACCCACCAAAAAACACAAGTTTGTTTCTACTGAATTGCAGAAAATCATGTCTGACCCAAATCATGCTCATGTCTTACCCAAAATGCCTGGATTCGAATTTGTTTTTCCGCATGCCAGGCGTGACATGTTGATGCCACACGTTCGTGCTATGTTTGTTTTGTTGAATATTCATGTCTGAGCCATGACAGAATCCTAAATACCTCTTACTAACCTCGTTTTCTCGGTCCGTACTGTAAGTTACGGACCGAGCTTTTTCCCGTTCGCTTATGGCCCAAGCACGAAGCGCGCGGGCCATAAATAACGAGAAAAAACGAGGATCCGTAACTTACAGTACGGACTGAGAAAACGAGGTTAGTAAGATATTTATTATATCTCTGAGGTTAATCGGGCGTCCGGAAAAAGAATCATTCAAATTTAGGAGGACGTACCAGCAAAATTGACCAATCACAGCGCGCGTACTCACTGAAAGATATAATAAGTAGAATTATCAATTCAATTTCAAGTAGCGAAGAATGAACTGCAGCTGGACCTTCGGACACAAGAAATCAAAGAAGGACAAGAAAAGTAAAAATAAAATTTGTCATTAAAGCATGTGAAAAGTGAAAAGTGTCATTAGTGACCTCAGAAAGCAGGAAAAGTCATCTCAGAGAACTCAGGTTTAAAATATTTTCCGGGACACCCGCCATGGAAGGCTCGTGCCTTCGGCGCTCGTTCTTTGCTATGGCTGAAATCTCCAGCCAGCCTGTCACTGAAACTTGGCATCTCAGTCTGCAATGGGTTCTTTAGAATCACTACAGCCAATGATTTTAGGGTCTGCTGCACACGTTTATGATGGTACCAGGAAACTAAATCCGATTCAAAGAAAACAAAAATTCGATTCCGTTTTTATTTTTCATTACACTCAATACAGAAATGATCTTCGTTTTTTACATGTCAGACGCATAAAACAGATCAGTAAATTTAACTCCTCATTTTATATTAAACAAAAACTTGAAGGTCGTTTCAATCACGGTCCCTGTTATGACGCCTCCCAATAATACCGAAAAAACGGCGTATTCTCCCGAGTAAACCTGTCCTCTTCTTCTTCGGCGGGCGGTTCTATGGAAATCATCATAAATTATCAGTTATTACATAAATTGATCCACTACATAGTCTTAATTCATGAGAGCTGAAGTCTTTTCAAGGATAATTTAGCCTGAGGTTTTCGCCCTATTTTCCTTGAATTAGAATTGTTGTTATGCCATACGAGAAAGGGCCCGGATTCTTAACGCGCTGGTTCTCTGATACTATACATGGCCTTTGATTACAGAGGACTCTGACTGCTCTAAGGGCCACTAAGGAACTCAATTCGACTGAAATACCCAGGGGGTGAAACTCCGATTTTATAGTTGCATGCTCCGTGATCTGGTCTATCAATGGAAATGAGTACTGGCAGTGTCATTTTACCACTCCCCCGAGGCTTGTATTAAAACAAGGTCACCTCCCTGAGCCTCGCTTCTAATAAGTATATCTTACGAGTGTAAACAAATATATTGGTCCACTTACTTCGAGGTCTTTTATTATAGTCTTTTGCTTGGCTAACTCACTGTAAAAATAAAAGAAACAAAGATGATAGATAGTAGCAAACTTAATCATTTCCTGCGGGTTAAATAACTGCATTTAATATCACTTCTTAATTCAAACACGAAATCTACAGTACACTTTGAACGAATGTCAACCTACGAAGAGTCAAAAGGCTGGTCTCCTAGGCAGTCCTTTCGGATCTCCACGGGATCACGTGACATCAGTAAAAATGGTCGCCTTACTTGACACTTGTTTTTTGTACTGAATGGCAGTGCTAGCCCAACGAAAGCTTTAATGTTGAGTGAGATAATTTTCAGAAGAACTAAACAACCATAGTTACTCATTTCAATCATTTTGCGCCGGACAAATTTGAAAACGACATTTTTTGTCTGAAAACGCAAAAAAAGTTTTCTATCGACACTACAACGATCACCGGTAGCAGAAACGTTTGAATGCACCATTGAACTCATGCCCAATAAGAGCCTGGTCGCGATAAATTTGTCTTCCCACTTCTTCTTACACCGTCTTTGAAGAAAAACAAAACCGTTCGCAGCTCGTGGCACACACGCATTTTTCCGCGCGAGGCACCAGCGACATGCAATTTCTTCAAATTCTGATCGGTTTGTTTTCGTGTTTGAGCCTGAGTCACCGTCATGAATTTTCCGAGTGTTGCACGGTGGAAACAAATATAGCAAAGTTACTTTTCGGGCTTAAAACAAATTAAACGATGCTTTAATTAATGAACAGTATCGCGATGCTCTGGACAAAATAATTGGCAATGCCACATGGATTGGCTAAGACATTAACTTATTAACTTACGCGACTTTCCCGTTCAAATCCTTTTTGGCCTATAAGAAAATAAAGAATTAAGATAAATGAATAGATTAACCAACGAAAACAACGCAAGTGATCATGACTGCTTCAACTGACGAAAAAATGCGCATTTTTTGTTACACCAATGACCATGGGGCTGAGGGCTGAGTCCGCGCCGGAGTGGGGAGGGGAGGGGGAATAAATAAGCACCGACGTGTTGATGACTTATGAGCACCGAAAAAAGGGACTTGTGCCTAACAAGGAAGACTTAATTTCTCACCTGTGCTCTCCAGGTAGCATATTCCTCCACTTTTCTCTTATTCTCTCTGGAATAGAAAACATGTATACCTTAAATGCTATTTTCAAAGAGTTTCCTACATCTTGCGAGTGGCAAGTGTCGGCTAAACAGAAGAATGAAAAAGTGAATTCCTGTTTACCGTTGTAATTCTTCGATATCCTCTGACATTCTCTGCGGAAAAATTAAACAATTATAAATTCTTAAATCCCTAAAATGCTGATTAACTATCCCACTCCTTTTCTAAAAGCTCAAGAAAAAGATTGTTCATATTTAAGCGATATCATTGTCTTGTCTTGATCAGAGGTTTTAACCAGTTAAAAAACGGTCAAACCTTCATGACCATATTCCACTCTTCAAAGATAGCTCAGAAAATAAAAACTCCGGATGAACAAAGAAAAAACATTCGTGTTGTGAAACTGAACTGAGTATTTATTCGAAAGTCGTTTTTCTACAAATCAAACATGGGCATTGTCAGTGGTACAGTGACTTTTACCTCGATCCTGCATGTCTCGATCCTGCCTCGATACTGCCTCGATCATTTCAGTATTACGGAAGAGATGGATCAGACTGTTTAGAGTAATTGAACTCAGTTCCAAGAACTTAGAAGGGGTTTCAATTGAATTGCAAGGGTAATTATGAATTAACTTTGAATTTGCTTTCCTTTGATCAGGTATTGGTAGCCAACACTCCTGCAACCAACACTCAGAAGCAAAACCAAAGCACTTTTTCGCGCGCTTACCACCAGCTGACTTGTAATTTCTTCGAATTCTGATTGGCTCAATGCGCAGTTTCGGTATAAGCGAGAAAAACTGACCAAGAGAAAGTTGGGACCGATACTACGCCTAGATTTGCCTACATCCACATAATTAAAGGAGCCTACAAAGGGAATTAGTTCTGTGGGAATTTTTCTTCAGACAAAGAGCAGTGCAGTAGTCTGGAAAAGAGCCTCACTGTGTTTACTTACTTTAGTTATCTCCTCCATTTGACAGGATAGCCCAGCAAGTTTCCTGGATAGAACAAAATGCTTTTACAATGGTTTCTTTTAAATTTGTAAGAGACAGGTTTATCACCAACCAAGTTAAAAATTAGAAGAGCAGTTTTTGACTTTCAATTCACCTGTCCATCTCCGATCGCAAGTCCTGCAAAAAGAAACAACATGATTTTAGAAAGCAAACAAAACCGGGACCAATATTTTGATGACTTAAGTATGCCTGATACTCAGGCTATTTTTGTGATTGCTTTCGATTCAACGGTTACGTTGCATTTATTACTAAAAAAAAACAACTTGCTTCCTTCCATTCTTTCTATTCTCAGCACTTGGACATCTTCAATTTGACTACTGTCGGTCATTACTCGTATGTGGTCTCATTGATCAGTAGCCCATTGAGGAGATTGTACGCATGCATGCCTAGCCGACCACTCTTGCTGAGAGTTGTAGTGTCAACACTAGGGGTGGTCACAGCCAGAATTCGTTACGTCCCTAGTGGTTCTTTCATGGGTGATGCTTGCTGATTAATGGACCCCAAAAAACTATTTTAAAAAAATTAAAAGAAACAGGATGGGAAGGGAGGGGGGGTGGGATGATTCAATCCTTCATCTCTCCCGACCCTAGTATAGCCAGATGTTTGCTTTGTACAACTCTCTTAGAATCTTTAATTTCTGTTCCTGTCTGGATTAACATTTCCTTTCTTCGTTTGTTTTCAGTTACACCCATGTATATTGTGGGTGTACCTGTCGCCTGAAGGTAAAACAATCGAGATTCAGACTCTCGCCAAGGAGACTGAATCCAGAGACTGAATCTCCTTTATTCATAAGTACCGTGACGTCCTCTCTTTCCTATTTCCTCGTTTGTTTTCAGGTACATCCATGTATATTATGATTAATTTACTCCCTTAATGTTACACGATCGTATTTTGAAACGAAGAGACGTGAGTAAGACATTATTATCAAATATTACTGCAACGACTTGCCTGAAGCTTTTCCTGCTCCTTGGAAAGACACAGAATCTAAACAACAGAGGAAAGGATGGTTGATAACTCATCATGGTCGTTATATTTAAGTAAGCCTTAAATAAAGAAAGGGGGAAGGAGCTAGCAATTGACAAAGCCAAGCTACACGCTGTCAAAAAAAGAAACATTAGGAAATTAAGGAGGGGCAATGGGGGATTAGCTCAGACGAAGGGCGGGCTACCTGTACGGTAGCCAAGCGGCAATTTACATGATCAACTCTGTTCATAAAAACAAATTTACGTGTACCACTCCCCTGCCGACGCAGCACCACAGTTCCTTTAGAAACTAACCCCTTTATTCATTTCAGTACACATGAATTTGTTTTAATTATAAATTTTTGGTAATTCTTTTTAACCAATTTATGGCTGGTTTTCACTAGCGCATAAGCACAAGCGTTCGCATAAAAGCATAAGAAGAAACGAACCCACTCATTTGTCTTATCCTGTTTTCACCAGCAACGCGCTCGACATATGACATAAGCATAAACATAAACACAAAAAAACGGAACTGTTCGTTTTTCTTGTGCTTATTCTTATGCTTGTGTCGAGCGCGTTGCTGGTGAAAACAGCATAAGACAAATGAGTGGGTTCGTTCTTCTTATGTTTCTGCTTCTGCTTATGTCTATATCGTTGCTGTTTTCACTTGCGCTTGTGTTTATGCGCTACTGAAAACCAATTTTGAACCAATTTTGAAAGTTTTAAACTTTCAAAAATTCTGAGCGGAGCAGAAGTTCCCTGCTCTTCCCCCTGCTACTGGCGTGGTTAAAAATAATTTGACAGAGCCTGGGTGTAATATAACATTTTAGAAGTGTTACTTTCCTATCAGCGAAACTTATCTTAAATTCCTGTACGCACTTGCTGTACAAGAAGAAATTTGACAAAGAACCATAACACGAAGAACTTGAGTTTTATTCAAAAGAGTAAAACGAATTGATGGGATTGGTATTCGGAGATAATTGCTTTTGGGACTAGAGAAAACCTTGAGTGCCCAAAGAAAAACCTCACTTAGCGAGAACGATGCACAGGGACAGCACCGACAACAGCAACGGCAACGGCGACGGGAGAGGCCACTGGGAAAACCAAATCATTTAATGCGCATGTCTAACTTGGCGTTAACATCACGTCGCAACGTGAGAAGTAGGATTTTGCCGTATCGTCAAAACGTGAGTTTGAAAATCCCATTACCTTAGGCCTGTTTTCGAAAATGTTTGTATTTGAGAACGCAGTAACCTCAATTAGAGTCTAAAGGTAGCTTACAGGTATTGTGGTTAGCAGACATTTAGGGATTAAGCTCTATTTTGCCGCTGTGGGAGTTAAAGTCCCTGTAGAACTGGATTAAACTGTGGTTTGATCCCTGTGTTCTCAATACCGCACTGCCCATAGCCTCAAATTTATAGTATCATCGAATTAGCTTGTTTGGTCTTTATTTGAAAATATAAGCCAGTCACATTCTACTTATTTTCCACTTCCGTTCCAACTTATATCCCAAAAACACAGAGGAAGAACGAAAAAAATGGCGGGCATCATGCAGTGGGTTCACATCATCACTTCACTTCAGGCTAAACGAATGTTTAAACTCACTTCCTCTCTCATCTTCTCTACGTTTGATTTCATGTCCATTATCTCACTACAAATAAAGCAAATTAGTGGATATATTTTCAGAATCTAGTAAATAATCAGTGAAGTGTTCGGCACAACCTGAGAAATTGGGGGAGGGGATGGGGAACAAAATCCATTCCACTACGATGAATCAGTTTTTGCTTAAATTTTACCCCGTTCATACATATTTGAGACGAAATAATGGACTTCAAAGATAAGTCAAGAAAATAATTATGTTATGGCACCAAGGGGATACTATGCAATTTCTTTTTTTCATTGTAGTTTTTCTAAACACCTATTTTTTAACTTCCCTTTCGAATCATGGTCCATTTTTTACGAACGCTTTTGAAATTGTAACATTTCTTCTCTTCGCATCCCTTTCACATTCTTCGAGGGCGAAAAGCCACTATTTTGGGGTGGAGCTTCCCATATGTCCCACAGTATAGATCTTAACTAAAGATCAGACCTGGCATGTCAGCCATGTTTTACGCCGGCAATATTCTGATGCAGTCTGATCTTGCAATTGTATTCAGATCTTACTCGATATTCTGGGCAGAGTATTATAGGTTAACTTCCTTTCAGTGAACATTGATAGGGGTTTACTAACCTTTGCAGGGTTTCTCCTTCCTCCCTCGCCTTAGAAAGCTGAATAGAAATGTTTTTTATAAAGTAATAAGTAGGTACAAGTGACGCCACAATGAAAAATAAAGACACATAACAAGGGTATGAGAAGGGGTAAAAAAGAGGCGTGCCCGCCCGGGAGGGAGGGGGAAACTTTTCTTTTGAAGGTAGGAGTTTCCGACACTTAAAAGGGAACGAAGTCGGCAGAAAATCTGATTTGAATTAAATTCCAAAAGACAATTCACATTCCTTTCCAATTTGAGGTATTATAACAATCGGAAAAGCCGTCAAAAAATTAAAGAGATAAATAATTGCCTTGTTGTACTCACCTGCTCTGTCTTTCGTTTCACTTCCTCCCAGGCATTTTCTTTTTCTCTGCAAACAGAATTGTTGAAATAAGTTGAAATCCAGTAAAGGAGAAAATATATCAAGTTAGAAGTTAAATTTCAGTGATATGCTGCACCATGCGTCCTTCATCAGAATACAGAATTGTGTTGTATAATGGTTCTGGAGTTAGATAATATTTTATAGAGCCACGCCATAGAAAATACAGTCAATCAGAGTGCAAGAAACCCGTACTCGTGGGTATTCCACCGAAACTTCAAATAGTTGTGTAGAGCTAAGTATTTCTCTCTGACATGGTATAAAATAGTCAGTTATGCAAGGTCTTCTCGTGATGTACCATGTAATATCCCACTTTTCAATTGTATTTTCTTTGCATATACACTCGGCGCCTAAAGGCTCGTGTGAGTATAAAGAAAAAACAAGTGACTCGTGGAATTTTCCATGGTACGCCACTCGAAAGCGTTGCAAGACTAGTATGTATACTGTTGCGTCATGTGCACTGCTAGTAATTTTGCTTTTTGTCAAGCTTAATGTTATATCAAGGTACAAGTTACTCTTAAAGCGCAGCCTTCCGATTCTAGCACAGACTGTAATTTAACTGTATTTACCTTTCAAATTCCGATTTTGTTTGACTTAAGGCCTGTTGATGGAGCAAAATACAGTGTTACGTTAAAAATCAAGCTGGTATCATCATTCAGATCGCTTACTTTAACTTAATGTGCAACTCGTGTGCAATGAACTGTAACGTGATAGGATTGGTTGCCGTTCAGCACTGAATCCTTTTTGAACATGTTTAGACATCAATTTCGCTCCGCGTACACTGCCTGCGTTTTATTAGCAAAGGCAGGAATTCTGTAAATGCTTGTCATGACGAGCTAAAGGCCTCCTTGGACGAAACAAAGACCTCAAAGGTCGCGTTCGTTTCGTCCAAGGAGGCCTTTGGCTTGTGTCTCTGTTTGTACAAAAAGAAACAGTGCTTAGATTCAATGAACTCCTTAAACCATTAACTCCCACGATCTGATTATTTATTCTCCTTTCTAGCTGCTATACAGTTTCTCGTACAATCGTTGAGAGAATTTGGGTTATATCAAGATATCAGCACCATTTTGAACACGTTTAGACGTCGATCTCGCTCCGCGTACAATGCCTGCGTTTTATTTAAACAAGAGCATGAATATTGTAATGGCTTGTCATGACAAGCTTAAGGCCGGCGTCCTTGGTTTAAATGAATTTGGTTTCGACTACGTCAACTGAAGTATAGGTCAAGCTAAAGAAAAATATATCTTTTGTAGAAATGAGATCTAGCTCTCTTAAGTCTTGCTGCTTTTTCCTTAACTCTTCGGTCAAGGTTTCTTCTCAAGTCTGAAGAGAAGAAGCCTTGACCGAGGAGTTAATGAACGTCCTTAACTCCGTGGTCAAGGTTTCTTCTCTTCAGAAGGGCAACTGTTCACGTGTTGCTGAAAATGTTGTGTCTCGGCGGCGGCAGGAAGTTGCTCAGACATGACTCAGGAAACCTCTATTAGATATCTAGGACTTTACATTGATTTACATCTTAACTGGAAAGGCCATGTTAATTAAATTATTAAAATGGTTACTGAAAGAAGTGTTGGCACTTTATCTAACAAAACCTTGCTGAAGCTATATTATGCTCAAGTATATCCCTTTTTAATGTACTGTATAATAGCTTGGGGTAATACTCATCGAATTACTTGCAGCCTCTAGTAAAGCCATTAGAATTGTTCCTTTTTCTAGTTTCCTTGAACATTCAAGTCTACTTTTCAGAGAATTAAATGTTATCAAACTATTTGATGCAGTTACTTTTTACATTCAAATTTTTTAAAAATAGACTTCTTTCGAACAATTTCGATGTTTTTTCAGGTCTTTAAATGAAAGTCATAGTCAGTATAAGACTTTCCTCAAGAATGACTTATGTTCTTCCAAAAACTAGAGCAAACTATGGAATTTTTAATATTAGATGCCAGGGTGCTAAGATCTGGAACGCTATTAGTGGTGACAATAGGCTTTTGCCACTTAATCAACTTAAAAGCAGGGTCAAAGCAAATATTAATGGCTTATTGCAAGCTATTAGTACATTTTAAATATGTATACCTCTTTCCCTAATATATAAATCCTTTCTCCTGCTGGTTAATCTGTAAATACACTGTATTTTTCCAGCTGCATTTCACGAAATCTCTAAACTTAGTTTTTTTCTTTTTTTTTTTTTTGATTTTGTTTGTGTGTTTCTATGCGTTGTTGTATGTGTTTGTCCTAAGTACCCCACCCTAATAAATATTGATTTAAACACTTAGTCTAAGGATGGCTGCCCAGTTTCTAATTAGTCCTGTGTGGTTATTTCGGGCAGCTATGTACTCATTTCGATTTTATTTGTATTAATTTTATGTAAATGTAATTTTCAATGTTTGGGTACAAACAAAGTTGCTGTTGTTGTTGTTGTTGTTGAACAAGTCAATACTGCCTACCTGTAGTTCTTGTTCTTTCGAGAAATTGTGGTCCGCCAGCTCACGAAGCATTCTAAACGAAACAGAAAATGGAAGTGAAAAAGCATTAATCATTACCTTTACATCTTTAACACATTTAGACTGCAGTTGCAATTTTGCTGCGGTTGCAATTCACAACTCACCGAACGCATTCCGCATTCTTTTCTTGTAGAGTTGTTAGTTCCCCCTGTAAAGAGTTTCGTTAAGAAAAAAAGTTTATATGCCAATATAAACGTCATTAAAACCTGTCCACCATGTTTATTAGACAAAATGTAAATCAGCCAATGTTACTTCGTTTCCTATACAGTTTTCCAGTGACCTTAACACACATACATAAATGATCTTTATTAATCTGGCTAGCCGTTCAAGCGCCAGTGTCATTAATTGGGTATACCAAATAACACAATAAAACTAAAAACCTAATTCAACTAATATCCAAAAGATATATTTAAAATTATTAAAAAATATTAATACTATATTCGATAAAACTACCCGAAGTATAGTATCTACTAACGTTATTCGTAAATTTTGTCCGATAAAAATTTAATTCAAAGGTAAGTTTCAATTCCCTCACATCCCTCTACAACAGCCAATGAATCCTTTTTAACTCATCACAGTTTTAAATCAATTAAAGTGTAGCTCAAGCTATTCAACTCTTGTTGCTTTTTCCTTAACTCTTCCGTCAAGGTTTCCTCCCTTCAGAAGGGTAACTGCTCAAGTGTTGCGGAAAATGTTGTGTCTCTAAGTCGCCGGAAGTTGCTCAGACATGACTTACACTTATAAAGTGTTTTACTCTTAAAAAGCAACATCATTTACATTATGAATAACACAATGCGCTGCCAAACCCTTAAAAGAGTCAATGTTTTGAAGAGGTCTTTTGGTTTTTTCTAGATGGTGAGATCACAATAATGCTTACCTTTCGGGCAAAAAGCATGTAATGATGAATGCAAAATGCATCTACAATCAGAAACTAAACTGATTGATACAGTTCCCGAAAAGAAAACTGTTGCTTACACGAGCGAATTCTCTAATCTACACAACTCATATTCCTCCGCCCCCTTTTCAATGTTGTTACCAGGTAACAGTAGTCAACGAAGCGCGTTTCAACATTGAAAATGAAATGGAAGGCGATAGCCTATATACGAAAATGTTTTTTTTGTTTTTATTCTTTGATCTAAAGCGTTTGTTTTGCTCAAATGTATCAACAATTTAGACCTCGATTGCAGATTCTGTTTACAAAAGGAATACCAGTTGATTTTTTATCCTCAATCGCGGACAAATCAAGTCGATACGGCTTACCTGTAGTTCTCGTTCTTTTGAAACATTAGGGTCCGCCAGCTCACGAAGCATTCTAAACGAAGCAGACAGAACAGAAAATGTAACTGAAGAGACATTAATCATAAAAGTTATAACTTAAACACATTTATATTGCGGTTGCAGTATTGGTGCGGTTACAATTCACAACTCACCGAACGTGTTCCGCATTCTTTTCTTGTAGAATTGTTAGTTCCCCCTATAAAGAGTTTAGTTAAGAGTAACAGTTTATATGTCAGTATAAACGTCATTAAAACCTGTACTGCATGTCCACCATGTTTATTAGAGAAAATGTAAATCAGCCAAACCTTTGTTATAATACCTAGTCTTTATAAATCTGGCTAGCCGTTCTAGCACCATCGAAATAATTGGAGACACTAAATAACACAATAAAGCTAAAAATCTAACTCAACTTACATCCCAAAGGATATATTTTTGATTATTTCATGAATCACACATTTTCTTTTGTTATTCAACATCCTTTATTTAACTTACATACTTCATGAATTGAATTGCATTGTAAATGAGGGATTTATCTGTATAAATCCCTCGTTATCACGGAGCAATGAGCAACAACTTTTCGCAGTACTGCGAGAAACGCACACATCAGGTTGCTTTTATTGTTCTCCGTTTCTCACCTAAGTGTGACGGTACTAATTAGCCGGCGTTTGTCCCCTTGAACAAAGGATCGCTATATAAAGATCCTTCATGAATAATTTCATGAAATAAGTCAGATAAATACCGAGAACGTCGGTATTAATCCATATACATCCCTCGGGCCTACGGCCCTCGGGATGTATATGGATTAATACCTCCGTTCTCGGTATTTATCTCTTACTTATTAAAAAAAAATATTCGTTAAAACTACCTAAAATATGTTAGCTACTAAAGTGATTTGTAAGTTTTGTTCAATTAAAAACTAATTCAAAATAAGTTACAACCCCTCCTAGATCCCTTTAAAACAGCCGATAAATCCGCCTTTTTTGCATATCATAGTAATCCTTTCTACAACGATATCTTCTTGCTTTAAATACGTGTTTCATCTCTTTTTCTCCCAATGTTTAACCCTATGTTCATGTTCAACCCTTAACCCCTAAGTGACCAATATCAATTTTCGCCTTGCAATGCAACGCTTTATAAAATAGACTGTTTCACGAGAAGTTAGGACAGTCCCATACAGGATTAATTTGTTTAACAATATGCGGGGGCAACAAATGAAAATTTAAATTTTGATTTAAAGGTTTAAACTGCAAATGCCAAAAGGGTACACTTTGACTCTCTCATCGATCAAGAGAGTTAGAGTGTGCCCTTTTAGCATCTGTTGCCTGACTGTAAAGATCGGACTTACAAGAGCATAACTGATGCCAAAGGGAAAGAGGAAGATCATGGAGTCATCATTAATTAAAGGCCAAATTACGTCAGTACAGTGCCAGCCTGCAGTGTCTCAAGTATTTGCAACTCGTTGCTGCCCCTTCATGCCTATTTTGTCCTTACTTTAGAAATACTCTATGTTGGCCTATGTTGCATAACATACACTCTTTCTTTCGAATACTGACCTTTACTCTTTCAAGAGACGCAAAGTGTGACTGTTTGGCATCCGTAATGTTCTTGAACGCTTCACTGTCAAGATTGAAAGGAAGAACAAAACGTCTTCTTCTCTGTCCGATGATAAATTTGATATATAAAAAATTCAATTTTTCTGAAAATAAAAATTAGATCACTTACTCCGTGCCACGGGTTTGTTTCTTAATTTCCTCCTCTTTCGCTTCTAAGTTCTCTTTCAGCCGCTACAAATGGACGGAATACCGTTAAATTGCTGTCGGTTGTTTAACCAACGAACGCCCATCGCCATTCCAGGTCTGTTTCGTAGAGTTAATTTAAGGGGCAAGGGACGGTGGACTTAAAAGTTCCGCTTCCCGTTCCTTTCTCTACTTTATTGTGCAACATCGTGACATCAATTCCCCGGCGCCTTTCGTTCCCCACTAAGTTTCAACCCAGTTTCCGCCCTCTTGTCACCAGTCCATCCTCCAGGAGCATTTCCATCTTTTATTTAATCACAAATATTTCTCCCTTCCCTCTCCCTCACAGTACAATCTAGATAAAAACTTTCTGTTTGGCGACTTTCGTTTCGCAAACTACAGTGTATTCTTCGTTAGTATTTGTGCTGTCAGTGGACCACTAAACTGTAATTTACTAACTATTCTAGGACCCGAATCACATTTGCGCAGTTTTCTTGTAACAGGACTGCGCGCATGCGCCGGTCATACTAAGCATTTGGTGAACTGAGCCTCTTCCACTTAAAAAGTCCATTTCCGAATTACCTCAGGTCTCTTTGTCAAAGCAAGTCTAGGTGCTCATCCTTTCATTTTCAAATTAATTTTCATTCGCACGCAAATTAAACTCATTTTCTGTGAATGAAAATTGATTTGGATATGAAAGGATGAGCTCTTAGACTCGCTTTGACAAAGAGGCCTGAGGTAATTCGGAAATGGCCTATTGAACTGATTAATTATGACTATGACTCGCCTGATTCTCGGCCTCGTACTGGTGCAATTCGTATAGTATTTCACTATACGTTTTGGCGTCTCGACCTGAGGAAAATAGAGGGAAAGGTCTTGCTCTAGAAACGCAAACATTTTGTACAGATAATAACGTCTTTGCATTCTTCCTGTTTGGCTACGTTCGTTTCGCAAACTACAATGTATTCTTCGCTGTTTGCGCTGTCAGTGGGCCACTAAACTGTAATTTACCAACTTTTTTAGGACCGAAAGGACCCGAATCACATTTGCGGAGTCTTCTTGTAACAGGACTGCGCGCATGCGCTGGGTATACCGCGCAGTTGGAGTACTGCCTCCTGCTAATTTTGTTTTCCACTGGAATTGGACTGATTAATAATACGACCTGCCTGATTCTTGGCTTCGTGCTGGTGCAAGTCGAGTAACACCTCACTGTCTTCCAAAAAGGCCTACAGCGAAGTGTTACACGACTCGCACCAGAAAGGCGGAAAGACTCTTTCCGTCTGGACCTGAGAAAAGTAGAGCGAAAGATCTTGTTCGCTTTTAACTCTGTACAAACGGATTAGATGCAGTCGGGCTGACAAGGGAAAATAATTACAATAATTCTTGATACTGAACGACTTCAGAAACTGATGGATGGGGGGGAGGGGGGGGAGAGGGATTTGGCGGAGAAGACCAAGACCAAGCTGTAATAATCCTGAATTGAGAGACTACGATGAAGCCGGAAAAGCAAGAACCATGGTTAAACTACACCGCTACCTTGAGCAATTCAGTGCACGTATCAATAGAAAATATGAACGCTGTTGATCATTACACAAATGCCACTGAGAAAAACGCAGTCGAAGTTGTAGCAACATAACGGAACGGAACGACATGTTTAATTATAAAGATAATTTATCTTAATTATGTCATGCTGATCATTGTATAACTTTCAATTATGATTCTCGACCTGTAAACGAGACAACCGAGCTTTAATACAATGAAAAATAAAGGTAAAGGTCTTGTTTTTACTTCTTCAAACCTATAAACACAAACGGTTCTAATTTCAAACGTTGTACACGGGGTAGATGCCTCGGGCTGCGAACGAAATTTCAAAACTAATATTACATGATCGGCATGAATTGGAATCACTTACAATCTCGTGCAATCTGCAGGAAATGTCTACCAAAATTTAAAAACGTCGTCATCTTATTCGACACTTAATTAGATTTTAATCGAAGCAGTTTCGTGTATTTACCCAAATAGTGTTTTCTCATGAAAATCAGTGAAATGCCCTGGATCTTGCCTACACGTTAGTTTTTTCTTTTTACAAAATAATGGTTAGAATCCAGAATCTTCATTCATGTTTGTTGGACAATGTTGACCGACATAATTGGACAGTGCTGAACAATATTGACGAACACTCTTGATTGACAGGAAGAATTTCTCGCCGCTGATTGGCTGAAGGCAACGTTTCTGCACAAAGTTGGCATGCAACTCGCAGTGCACTGTATAGTTAGGCGAATTTTCATTTTTTATTTTCGACAACACTTCAGTCTCATTAAGCCTTAACACTTTGAAGAAACCTCGGCTTGAAGTGTTAGGAATACGATTACACCAGATCCCGGGGTTTTGTAAACAACAAAAAGCAGATTATTGATGTAAAAATGGTTTTCAAGAAAGAGTCTTAATAGTCGAAGCACCACGAATGGACGAAATTGCTACAATTGACATTGAATACTTCATATTATTTGTTTCTTTGATCGTGAGCGGGCGGTATCCTGAGAATCCTGTAATCTGATTGGTTCCGGGAGCGTGCAGTATATTTTCCTATCTCCTGACCACGGTCATGGTAACCAACTACGCTAAGCACAGAGTGAAGTTGCGAATTGAAAGAGCGAAGTTTCAATTTGTCTTAATTGTTTTTTGCAATAGAGCAGTGTTATTGTTCAACTTTCTCATAAAAAAAAAAACAATGGATTCTGACGAAAGCTATCACAGTGAAAGCGAATTTTATTACCCAAACGAAAAGGATAAAGAGAACACGAAACTCAAATAAAAACATGACTTTTCCAGTTTTTCTTAATAGTTTCTCCTACCTTCTAAAAATAGAATTTAGAAATAAATAAAAATGTTATTCACCGGCCTTGGTCGGTCCGCATTCAGGGAAAAACTGTGCCCTCGAGACTATGTTTAATCCCAAATAGTACTCCGTAGGAGTACCTATTAAGTTTCCATGACAACGGCGCGTAAGTTCGTAATTTTGTTGAATGTACTAAAAATAAAAAATCGCACGACCACGACTCGTGCTTTTGAAAGTTCTCAGAACTTTCAAAATCACTCGTACCTATTAATTCCGAATTGTACGAGAAGGTCGTGCGATTTCCTATACGAACCGCGCGAACATAGAAGTCGGACTCTTCATGATTGGTTTGGTTTCTATCCCATCGAAAGGACACAATAAAAATATTTCCCGGTGTACTTTATGAAAATATCGACATTATCATATTTCTTTTTTCCTTCCTAATGATTAATCAGTAAGAGAATTCCGGGTTTGCAAATTTTGTAATGAAGGATCTGATGCCAGTGAGTTTGGAAGTCAGTTCAAGTTAATAAGTTGTAAAAATTATCAAGAAGCATTCTTCGAGCTGGGCATGTTTCTCCAACATTGTTATAAACCTCAGGCGAGTAAAAACAAAACAGGCATCGATGTTATCCTTACGCCGATCGAAACAAGAATGATGATAAATGGTCGAAGAAAAAATAATTGTGTGAGCTTACTTGGTTAATTAAACAATCAGCTTACTTAATCAGCTTACTTAATCAGCTTACTGCTTATCAGACAATGATTCAGCTTATTAATAACAGCAAAATATGATACAGGATTCTACCGTTGAAAGATAGTGAAACGAGTTTGGGTTTTGGTCGAGGGTCGAGGGTCGAGGGTAAAATGTCGAGGGTCGAGGGTAAAATGTCGAGGGTCCGAGAAAAATGTCGAGGGTCCATAAAAAACTAAAAATTGTAAATTGTAAAAAAAAATGAAATGTCGAGGGTCCACAGAGGAAACTCAGATAAATTCCAGACATGTTGTGACTTACTGTTTTTGTATACTTCCACGCTTCATTTACACAGCTTCCACAAATGCACCCGCAACCGCAAATAAATAGATGCCGGCTGAGAGAGGTCAAGGTTAACTTTTTGGAAAGCGTGACTAAGTAATTCGTCCATCGAAATATGGTTTTCTCTTAGGCGCCTACATCTCGCAGCTCCTGGGTTTCCATCCACCGTGAAACCATAAGCAGAACTATACATCGACCAGAACTCGTCACATACTGCAAAACTCGAACTGAGAAACAGCAAATGATTTCGCAACCAGAGATGCACTAATGGAGGGGCTTTTAGCAACGTCTGACAAAAGATTGACAAGAAAAACAAATGTTTGTTGTTTCAGTCTTTTTTTTTTTTAATTTTTATCCATGGTATGTTTCAAGATTTGTTGCCTCCGAATGCGACAAAATCAAAATTTTCTGAATAAACAATTTTCGTTTGGGAGTTGACAATACTTAGTGTATGAGCAGGAATAAAAGTTTCCCAAACATGACATAACATTGAAAAGATATATTCCTGTCGTGCGCTAATGGAGAGGCTTTTAGCAACGTCTGACAAAAGATTGACAAGAAAAACAAATGTTTGATTTTTTGTGATTTTTATCGTTGGTGTGTGTGAGGATTTGTGTTTTTGTTTGCAGTTTACTTCTCTAATAAGTGCTTGAGGTTGACAGATGTTTTGGCAAACGTTTCTCTTTGGTATTATTTATGCAAGGCACACTTGATTATGAAAACAAGCTGTTTTTAATACAAACCATAGTTGAAAAGAGAAGTAAAAAATTATACTATATATATATATTCGAAAACCGGAGAAGCTTTAAAAGTAGAGATTGAACAACATATTTTAACGATTACTTCCTTACTGACCGACGAAGATCAATGTAGGAAATGTACGGCAAAGGCTATTTCAGTAATACATTTAACTGAAACGAATCCAGTACTTGACGGCAACGAACATCCAGAGAGTTGAATAGATGTGTTGAGATGTAAACAAGGCCAGTAAATACAGGATTTTTGCGCTTAATGTGAGATATGTTGGGATGGTAGTAAGTGTTTGTGAAATCACTACCGTATATCAAATTTCCAGCAGAATCCTTGCCTATAACTCGCCTGTCAATATGTTTTATGACTAAATTATCAGGAGCATTTCTGTACTTTTCGCAAAACGCAGTACTGCAGCCATAGCATTTCTGTACGTTGGACGGTAGCCTTACTATCTCATATGTGTAGGGAGACAGACCAGAGTGCCATTGGTAGGGAGGTGGCACACTCTGTTGAGGGGAAGATGCATGTGCTGGGAAAGTCGTCTCAGCAGAGAACGGAGGAAGACACTCTGTAAATGGAAATATCCTTGACATGGCGTGTGCGGACTTAAAGAAAACAAGCTCTTGTCAATCAAAGTGATGTAAAAACAAGAACCTTCTTCGGAGTTCCAAGATCAAGGTGCTAAATCTCCTTACTCACCAGCATTCATTTCTTGGAAGGTTAGTACTGAGAGTTTTAAAGCAGATTGAAATCTCCGAGTTCATTATGATGTCAAGCGAAAGAAGATTCTTAACACTCCCAGTATGGGGTGAAATCACGAAAAATTCCACTAAAACTACAGTAACAGCAGCAGTAAAAACAACCACAGCAACAAGTCTACGTTTCATTAAGAAAACTTCAGTTTCGGCTACGTGCAAAACGTTTTACAGGATCAGAGAGAACAGATGTTAAAACTCACCATCGATAAAAATCACAAAAAAGTGGAACCTTTTGTCAGACGTTGCTAAAAGCCTCTCCATTAGCGCACGACAGGAATATATCTTTTCAATGTTATGTCATGTTTGGGAAACTTTTATTCCTGCTCATACACTAAGTATTGTCAACTCCCAAACGAAAATTGTTTATTCAGAAAATTTTGATTTTGTCGCATTCGGAGGCAACAAATCTTGAAACATACCATGGATAAAAATTAAAAAAAAAAAAGACTGAAACAACAAACATTTGTTTTTCTTGTCAATCTTTTGTCAGACGTTGCTAAAAGCCCCTCCATTAGTGCATCTCTGGTTGCGAAATCATTTGCTGTTTCTCAGTTCGAGTTTTGCAGTATGTGACGAGTTCTGGTCGATGTATAGTTCTGCTTATGGTTTCACGGTGGATGGAAACCCAGGAACTGCGAGATGTAGGCGCCTAAGAGAAAACCATATTTCGATGGACGAATTACTTAGTCACGCTTTCCACAAAGTTAACCTTGACCTCTCTCAGCCGGCATCTATTTATTTGCGGTTGCGGGTGCATTTGTGGAAGCTGTGTAAATGAAGCGTGGAAGTATACAAAAACAGTAAGTCACAACATGTCTGGAATTTATCTGAGTTTCCTCTGTGGACCCTCGACATTTCATTTTTTTTCAATTTACAATTTTTAGTTTTTTATGGACCCTCGACATTTTTCTCGGACCCTCGACATTTTACCCTCGACCCTCGACATTTTACCCTCGACCCTCGACCCTCGACCAAAACCCAAACTCTAGTGAAACCTGTCCTCTTTTATCTCGAAACTTGCAGGCACAAGAAATCTGTTTTAAGAAAAAAATATCTTGCTCGTTATTCAACTACGCTTCGAGGATTGCCGCGACAACCCTATCAGGATTTGTCCGAAAAAACCCTTCTTTCTGTTGATCGATAAACTGTCTTTGTTGCTCTAAAGTATGATGCGACCTCCCAACAAACAATTTAGCATTATAAATTTGCAGAGCCAGTTCCTATAGTTTTTAAAACAAGCTTATTAACAAGAATCAGGTAAACCTTGGAAAACAAAATAATCACGGCGAGGTTTCTCCCATTCCAGTTCCAAATAAGTGGAAAATTATTTCTCTGACAATACCTTCATCCCGAAGAGTTTCGATCTGATGAAAATGCATGAAAGATTCCGGCAACAACCAAAGTTGTCAGTCATTCCTCGAACGGCAGAAAAAATCTTGATATGACGTTTGATTATTTTCAGCCAGTGATCAAAACACCACCCTCAAAAGGGCATATAAGACATACCTTCTTCACCAGACGCTTTTTAGTATAGTTGACGGACATCCACGTGATTAACAAAGCCAGGTGGAACAAAGATGATTTGAAGTTGTTAGCGTAAATGTAATCTTAACCTCCGCCGGTCAATTCCTTCGCAGTCGAGTCCGTTTCGCAAAACTTCAATAGTGAGACAATATTTTGAATCGATTTTGGATGCCGGTAACTCAAATCAAGTCCAAGAAAAAATTGTAAATACTAGGACTGGAAGGCTGCAAGCAATAACAAGTTAAAGAAAACCAACAAGGCGGTTGTTGTCTAAATCTGCACAGTTTTCCTGTTCGCTGCATTTTGATTGGTTAATTCAAATTTTAAAGGCTTGGTCCCCAAGGAGATTCTTCATCCCCTCACAAAAAGCGGGTCAGTTCTCAAGAAAGAGTAATAGTCGAAGCGCCACGAATGGACGAAATTGCTGCATTGACTTTAGCGGGTTATGGACCTCTCATTTTACTGTTGAAGAATGTCTGAGGATGCTTTAAAACAGGTGAATGGAATACTATTTATCGATTTGACTCAACATTGTGTATGTGTTGCTCCCAAAATATTAAGATTTTCTTCACGAACTTAATGTCTAGAGGAAGAAGCTTAAGCTTATATAAATTCAAACATACAAATAATTAAACGGGCGAGAAAGCTCAGTTTTGCTAATTCATAGAGATTTTCAAACTATAGCAACTGTTTTTTCTTTTAACTAATTCCCTTGACTTCACTGGGTTACAATTTTCTTACAATTGCAAAGTTTGGTCTTTTTCTCTTCCGACAGGCAATTTCTAATGTTAAAAATTTGAGGAAAGCTAAGAAAAAATGTTCCGACTAATTCTCTTCTCAGTATTGGTTATGAATACTGAAATGATTTAGATCTAAATGCATGACAGTTTCCAACTATATCAACGTTTGAAGTCATTAATTTTTCCTTTTCCAATTAGGCTTGTCAGATGCGAGACTAAAAGTAAAACAGCTTAACTTGAGCTTACCTTGCGAGTGCCGTGAAGCCATGTTTCTCTCAGTGTCTTATTCTTATTGAGTCTTCCCAATAACAGATAAACTTACTGATTGTTTAACAAACATATCCGGCAAATTCGGAGTAAAACTATCCTGGTTTATAAATTGGTCATAGAGTGAGATCACAAGCACGTGAAGCTACACCTCACATTCCGAATTGAACTGTTTTCGCCTCTCCATTCGGTTTTTAAAATCTTCGAAGAAAGATGTAGAGACTCAAGACTCTCTTTTCAATGAAATCGGACTTTTTTTTTTCCTGAAATCGGACTTTTTTGCGAATGAATCCTTTATAAAACCTAAACTTGCTTTGTTCCAGGTTCGCACAGCTTTTTTGTTTGTTCTGGTACGGTTAGAATATACCTATCAACTTTAACTGATGTGAATGCACTAAACAAATCATTCTTTTGTGTTAAAAACAGCTGTTGCTAGGTGACCAGTGTCTGTGTTTATATTTATTTATGCGACTATTTATGTCAAAGTAACTTGAAACCCCTTTTGCACATTCGCATAGTTTGCTAGCGGCAGGTGACGATCAAGATGTCGAAAAAGTCATGTTCAGTGCATATATATGTCAGTTGAAAAACATGGTGGCAAGTGGCCAAGTTAGTTTAAGCTTATATTTTCAGCAGCTCAAGTCCGCTTAAAGCGCGATTAACGAAACGGATAGAAATTATCGCAGAAATGAAGCCTTTGGGCCGGTATTTGATATAAGTTCGGTTTAACTTACCTTTTTGCCGAGATGCCATCACTGTCGCTTCTTATAATTTTATTTCCCCTCCTATGAAAAATGTTCTCTCCAAAAGCTTGTTGAAAACTTCGAGAAAATCTCCCTTTGTGACGTAAAGATAAATGACACCAAGAGTTTGTCACGTGATCTAATACCCAGCTCTTCTCATTCCAAGGCCGGAGCGCGCATGCATTTTGGCACCGCTCGCATAACAACGGTTTGGATAAATTAAAGAAATCAAAGTGGTACGAGCCACTGAACTCGGAAAATGAATTTTAATCATTTGCAGGTATATTCCTTTGATTCCTCCATTAGAAAGCTCCAAAAGAAAAGCATGGCACTTGCGTGGGATCATATTTAAGTTTAACAGCCTCTTTAAATATCTGTTACGTTTGTCTCAGACAAAATTATTGAAAGTAAGTCCCCCGTCTTCTGTTTATCTCTCGTTAGTCTTCCGTAGTAGCTTGATGAAAATTATTTTGTTTTTGTTTTCTTTTACTGCTTTTTCCATGATCGTAATTTTGGTTTGATAGTTTAATTGTTGAGCAAGGTGCTTGCCTCTGTCTCTGATAGCAACTATGAATTAACACACAAAATGATGAACAAAACGTTATTCGAGTGAATAATTTTAATTTAAAACAACAATAAATTTGGCTTTGTGGGTGGATAAAACTTGATTCACAACGATCAGTGCATAAGGCTCTGATGGTTTATAATTAAGTCGCTTAATGATCTTGCTCACGGTTTATAAGTCGCTTAAAGGTCTTGCCCTCGATTAGAGATCGGTAGGTATACCGTGGAATATCGATATCCCACGAGTGCCTTGAACTTCTGTACACATACGAGCGTTTAGGCGAGTGTAGGCTGTCCCGAAAGGCGACACACACACCAGCTGAAAGTTCACAAGCATTAAATTACATGTGCAGGAACGCTTCACAACGAGCGTTCCTCTTCCCTATTACCTTAGGATCGGGCGTTCTGACAGACATAGTTATTGTTAGAAACGCCACAAAACAATACAAAAACACAATACACTTTAATAATTTGCATTCACTTCTGTTTTTTAGATTTCTAAATATGAATAGGTCTGTCAAACGCCATCGCTCCTTGACTGGGCTCCTGACATCATTCACAGCCCTTTTCCCTTTTCGCTTCTCTTAGCCGGCGGGGCTCTGGAGACACAGGATTTCAAAGGATTTTGATTGGCTAGCAGAACAATGAAGAGAGAGACAGAGGGTACTTGTGGAAGTGACGACCGAGAATAAGCCGTTCCATTCGAGACCGAAATTTCCGAAAATTGAAACCGAAAATTTTTGTTGAATGGAAAGCGCCCAGGATCTTTTCCGGGAAAGATTTTCAAAAATTTAGTACAACCTCTTCAGTGTTCCCGAAATGTGGAAGTGACGACCGAGAATAAGCAGTTCCATTCGAGACCGAAATTTCCGAAAATTGAAACCGAAAATTTTTGGTGAATGGAAAGCACCCAGAGACAGAGACAGAGAGAGCAACCGGAAGTTTCAGAATCTCGGAGTCTCCAGATCCCTTCATTTCTCGTGCCAAGGCCCCGCCGGCTAAGAGAAGCGAAAAGGGCTGTGGGGACGAGAATGTCCTGACATGTGACATCTCGAGTCACGCAACATTCGTCACACAATAAAACCCTCTCGAGCTCAAACCGAACCAACTCCGCTGAAGCGAGGAACAACGGTAAGCTGACTGTGAGAAATCTGGATATGACAATAGTTTTAAGCTAAAAATGTGTGAAATTGCACAATGAAAATCTCGAAATCTTTTTTTGTCAAACCTAACTGTCTGATAATTAATTTAAATATGCAACATTTATTGGAAATAACAATAATCTCTTTCCCAGATCTCACCACCACTGTCGTGCTCGATCGCTGCGACAGTTACAAATTTAAAAGACATTTTTGCTTTGGAAATCCGCTTCTTTCTGGCGGCGTTACAGCGGTTCAAAAGTCGGCCAAAACATCATACATTTACTAAAATCCGTGGAATTCAATTTTGAATAAACTGATATTCTTTTCTTTTATGTTCACGTGACTGGCGCGTATTTGTTTATTTGACGTCTTACCTTCTCGAGTGACTTAACTTTCCACTATGAAAGATATCAAGAAAACTGTTTAAAGAAGTGGCAACCATTGGAAATAGCAGCGCCATAGTAGGCCAAAATTTTAGCTGTGTTTGCCCCGCAGTAAAGATGGTTTTATAAACCGTGGAAAAGTCGATTTACTTCCGGTGAACGTGACGTAGGGAAAAGATGCGTCACAGTTTACCTCAGGCTTACCTCAGGCTGAACATGGCTTCAATTCCAGTTATAGACGTTTCTGCCCTCTGTAATACTGGTAAGCCAGTTTGAAATTATTTTGATAGGTGGCTTTTTTTCAGTGGGGGGATTTGGATTTCGATTCTCCTGGACATGATGATGACTGGATAGTCCAACACGGGCTCGAGTTTGGAGGAAACGTGTGACAACCAGCCGCAAACCCCAACCTTTTTCAGTCGTAAAGGTTTCTGTTTTGGAGATAAATTCCATTTCACTGTTAAGATCCTAGAGGATTTCATAAGGTCCTTTGTGTGGGTAGTTTTAATTGTAAGACTCAAAGCCTTTATTTTAACCGTGGCTTGGGATAAATTGCACTCAGCTTTGATTGGGTGTAGTGTACACCCCCAGCCAGAGCTATTTTTAAAATTACTTTCCTGTTTTCAAATCCTCGCTTTCTGCATACTAGGGTTTGATGAAGCCGACCAATCTGCCAAAGATTTAGCTATTCAACAAATATGCAAAGCGTGCAAAGATGTTGGGTTCTTCTATCTTACTGGCCATGGAGTGGATCAGTCAACATTCAGCCAAGTGTTCAGTGATGCAAAAAACTTTTTCGCTCTTCCAGCACAAAAGAAAAATGCTATCAGTCTTCATAACAGTCCAACTCATAATGGATACATAGAGACAGGTATGCTTTATGTAACAGCTAATAATTCCAAGCATCCAAACCATAGGATGCATGAAGGCACTGTTGCACTATGCAAGTTTTGGTGCAAGTTGTCTTGCAATTTATTGTGGTTCCAGAAAATATCCACACACCCCTCCCCCCATGGAAGATTGTTTGGTTTGCACCCTCCCACCCCTCTGGAAATTCTAATTAGCCTGATACTATTCTCAATTACGCATGACTGTAATCTTTTCTATTGTATTTTATAGATAGCTGCCTAGTTAACTTAGCCCTTATGGTTGTTATAGGCAGCTAATACCTTACTTTTAGGTTTCAAACTCTATGTACCACTTTTTGTTTTGTTTTTTCTTGGTATAAATAAATGTTCAATGTTGTTGTTGTTGTTGTTGTTGTTGTTCAAGACTTTTGATTTTGCACCCCTCCCCTCCTCTCTCCCTTGGAATTTCCACTGACCCTCTGTGGGGAGCTATATGGATATTTTCTGGATATTTTCTTTACATTGCAAGATCCAGCCAGGCCTTGGTTGCCATCATTTCATTACACCTCCTCTTACGTTGCTTGTATCCCAGACTTTTCCAAGGCTACCTTAATCATTTGAAGAGAAATAACAACAACAACAACAACAACAATTTATTGATTTATACAAACTGGAACTTCAATAATAATAGTTTGTCCTGCAAATAGTCACAAGCTAATCAAGGTGGGACAAAAACCAACTCTTTAAAACACTTATAAGAAATGACAAGCAATTACAAACACTTAAGTCTATGGACGGAAATATAATGTACAAGTCACTGGTGGGATATTCTATGGCAGATCACTCAAAAGCATTGCATAACTAGTATGTTTTGTGGAGTTTCATTTGAATGAGTTGATGCTTGAACTAAACTTTACAACTTGATGACTGTCTCTTAACGTGATTTTAAGACTGACCTCTGGACTAAACTGAACTGGTGATTGAACAACCATTGACACAAAAAAAAGACGAAACAGACCTGCTAAAATCTGAATCCTGCTTATGTGGGTTTCAACATGTTGATCTACCGGTAGAATGTTCAATATCCAAGGTTAGTATATACACACAAGTGAATAGTGCTTTTGCACGTTCTGATTGGTTAACTCAGAGGTGTCAGATTAGCAAAGTACTATAATTCACCTCTGAGTAGCCGAAGAGAAACAAACTGGCTACTTGTTTCGGTTTCCGAAAAGGAAATTGTTTGAAAAAACGCTACTTATTCAGCTTGTGTGATATATAGGACTCGGTAAATATCCACCACTATTCACCTCCACTTCAGTGAATAATTGTTAATTATTTTTAGCTGTTGTCTTTATTTTTAACATAATTTCTGGATCTTTTTAGCGATTAGTAATAAAGTGCTTCAGTCTAGAACCATCTATCAGGGCTGTCACTAATTTTTGAAGTAGTTTGGGATTTACAAAAAATAGCCAGGGATTTGATTGCAGTAGTGAAGTCAATATGTTGGTTTTATATCAAAGTAGTGGGGATATACCTCAAAATATGATATCTATCTAAAGTTTACTCTTCAGAACATAGGATCTATACCATGCTGTAGAAAATGCAGCCAATCAGATTGCATGCATGCATTGTGTATTCAATCATTGTGATATTCATTACTTCCAGACTGGACTTCTGTGATTCTCGTCTGTATGGACTGCCAAAACAAACTATCAAGAGGCTTCAGTATGTCCAAAATGTAGCAGCCAGAATCGTTGCGCTTACACCCAAGCATGAACAAATACCACAGAACAGCACATAACTTTTAAGATTTTGTTAATGACTTTTAAACGTTTAAATGGCATTTAGCTCCTTCATATTTGTCCGACCTAGTTATGAGGGGGCCTGTATACTCCTAGGCGCAACTTAAGATCTGCTAATTGAGTTCTAAAGTGTGACGTCTCGAAAAATTAAATTTGTGAAATTATGAGATTGGGCGCCATTTTTTGAATGGAGTATCCTGAAAAAAGGGTCCTTGCCAAAAATTAGCTCTTATTTGTAATTCCCACCTGAAATATAAAGGATTGAAATTTGATACTGCCCCATATATAAATCTCTCTAATTTCTTAGTCAGTTCTAAACTGAAGGAACTGAAACAAATTTAGAAGGGTTTGTATGGGATGCCATCAAACTTTGATCCCTTGTATCTCTAAGGGGAATTGCAAGTCGGAACTAATTTTTGGGAATGAGGGTCTCTGTTAGGATGCTCTATGAGAATATGGCATCATATCCCATAATTTCAAAAAATTTATTTTTGTGACATCATCACTTAGAACTCTATGGCCATTGCCTGCTTGACATTAAATATAATCTGCGCAATTATGGTTTGTGTTCTTTTTCAGTAGCATCACCACAGTTGTGGAATATGACATGCCACTAGAAATAAGATCTTCTGAGAGTCTGAATGATTTCAAGAAAAAAACTGAAGACTTATCGTTTTAGGGAAAAAAACCAGGGAATTACCTTAAATTAGTCTTTTTTTATATTTTATTCGTATTTATATATATTAGCCCTTTTATATTTTAGTTTTATATTAAGTTAATATTAAATTAGTCTCTTTTTATATATATTTTAGTCATTTCAGTAGAATGTAATTTTTAAATATTCTTATGAGCAATACTTGTAATATCTGTAATTATATTAAATTTTTAAACATTTTTGTAAGGCGCTATTGGACGGCTGGAAATAGCACTATATAAATAAAGTATTATTAACTATTATTATTCCACTGGACCTTCCCATTTTGCACCACGTTGATTGTCTATGTCTACATCTACTTTATCAAAAAAATACTGTATTGATATATAATTAAAAATTGATAAAAATAAGAATAGTCTTAATTAGGTATTATTATATTATGTAAAACAACTTTGTTCCAAAGAATGCAGGGTGTAGGGTTATGTGTTTTTTGACATGGTAGAAAATAGTTATGCAACCTTTCTTGTGATATACCACAAAATATCACACTCGTTGTTTGTATTTTCTTTGCAAACACACTCACCTTAATGCTTATGTGTACATGAAGAAAATACAAAATGACTCCTGGGTTATTCCGTGATATACCACTCAAAATCATTGCATAAAAAGTATATAAACAATGACCCTGTTGATTTGCACATTTTTCTGGTTATAGAAACTGAGAGGACTCAAAATGTTGTTGACATCAGAGAAGGATTTTATTTTAGAACAAACAGTTCTTCTAACCAGCTCCCCAATGAGAATGATTTGCCAGGCTTTGCAGATACTTTGATGGGCTATGCAGAGCAAGTCACAAGATTAGGGTAGGGTTCAAAATGAAAATACAGGCCTGGTGGTAGATTGCATTATACAGTTAATTGGGTCACCTTGTTGTGGATCGAGTTAGATCAACTGGAAATAAGGTGCCTTTGGTCTCCAGTAGAATACATGAAGAAAATATTAATATCTACCTCATGCCATTTTGTCAAACGACTAGTTTGGAATAACTGTTGAACAAGCTGTTGGTCTGGTGTTTAAAAGGCAAGGGGTTGAAGCCTCAGTGAATAAACTTGTTGTGTTCTTTATTGGTTTATCTTAATTTCCAACTGAAAATATTTTTGAGGTCCCTTCTCTAAAAAGACATCTCTGTCCTGACCAGAATTAATCATGCCATGTATGTGTCGTTAGGTTTCATCTCCTGTGCAGAATGAAAATAGCAGAGAAATTTGAACACCAAAGATGTGCCAATACAAGCAGGAATTTGAAAGAATTTGAAAGCTTATGAACATAAATCTGATCCGTCATGATAAGAAACAAACTTACTGAGTTATGAACTGCCTGACTAGGTGTTTATCAAGTACTGTTTTCATTCTGATTGACATCATTGTCCTTGAGTAGTATGAATTCCTTTTCTACCTATAATAATAATAATAATCAGTTTATTTAACCCTTTTGGTAGTGTCTAACACTAAATTAAGGGAAGTCAGTTCTAAACAGAACACAAAATACACTCGACACATCAGGTGAAAACAATAATTGCTAATTAATTATTAAGCCCTATTGTAACTGTGAGTCATGAAATTACTAAGGCAGTCCGTTCTGACAAAGCCGAATTCAGAGCAGGAAAAACCTGACCTCAACCCCTACCCATGAGCGACATTTGTGGCCTGTGGCAGCAGGTGTGCAAGGAAACCGGACTCCTTGATGTTAGATATGAAATGCTTGCAAGCACCATCACTGTTTGAACATACCCGGGTTATTTCTTTAAAAGTAAGTAACAATTTTTCAATGATTCAACAGATTTCTCCTGATGAAAGCTTTTGCAGTTGGTATTGGTCTTCCAGATGACTACTTTGATGACAAGTTAAACTCTCGATCCATTCTAGGCTGCTTCCATTATCCCCCTCACCCAGCCGAAACAAAGTCTTGGGGAGTTGGGCCACATACAGACTATGGTATGTTAACTTTACATTTTTACTTCAAGATGAAATTGGTGGCTTGGAGGTCGAAATAACAGAAGGACAATGGATTGATGCCAAGCCAATCCCAGGTAATTATTCATGTGTACACTTATCGTATTGTATAATGTTCAGTTTCTGGGTTATAATCATGTTCTCAGTCACACTGCTCAGAAACATATACATTGAAATGACAATTTGCTTGTTTTTGTTTTCATTTATGATTCACTTGGAAGCTACAGGTTAAAACTAAAGCAACTTCGTTTTCTACAACCTTATGGTACTTGGTCACATATAATTATACCATGGCTTATTCTTCACACTGCTGAATTCAGGTATGATGTGACAATTGTGTCCATGATCTGAATCTTTAAAGGATGACGTTTCATTCTCTCAAGGCCAGGCAGAAAAATTACTTCCTGGAGGATAATTTTGGGCTGTGATTGCCTATGTTTATGACTTGGCTATCATACTTTTCCTATTGTGACTTGATGCTGACCTTCCTTCACTGCTAGTCATGCCCAGAAAAATGGAACCATTTCACAGCCAGATCCCTATCTGTATGAATGGCTACATTTCACAACGTAACTACTGATTTGTGCACAGGCAGCCTAAATGTACATTATGAGGAAAGGGTGTGCTGTACATAATTTACATGTTTTAGCATGTCTGAACACCTTATAAAGGGTGAGACAGGGGTCATGCAAGAAAGTGAAAAATGATGAATTCACACCAAAATACAGAAGGTAAGAGGTAAGTCTATTCATTCTATGGACAAATTGCTGTGTCGATATTTATTAGCATAGGTAATTAGAATTCGGTGCGTGCGAATACTCTGCATGTGGAATGAACCCGATTGTGTATAGTTAAGTCGTGTGCAATGTATGTGTTGTCAGTTGCATTTGAGCTTCTACCAAGTTGAGTCAGAGGAGTCCAATTAATCATATTTAACGTTACAATTGCAATTTGCAAATCTCACAATTTTATTTCTCATACATCTCAAATTTTCAATGGTCAATTCGTAATGCAATACCTGCTCGCTCAAAGGTCACGTTCTGTCACCTGACACACTAAAATATGTATACTAAATTATGTACAGCATACCCTTTCCTCATCACCTATGTTTGGGCTGCCTGTGATTGTGCTGTGGACACAATTCCTCATCAACTCCCCTTCCATGTGAGCTTATCACAAGCCAATCATGATGGCCCCATTCCAGCTTTGTCTAGTAACGTATAAAAAAATCTAGGTTCTAGCTTCAACCTATCACAATCAACATATGTCATGGACTTCCATCAGCCCGGCTTTATTCAACAAGCAAGATGATTAAACCAACCATTCTTGCATAAAGTGTAACAAAACAGCTGTATGTCATTTTGCCACCTTGATTATTTATAGGTACATTTGTGGTGAATCTGGGTGACTGCCTTCAGGTTTGGTCCAAAGGTTTGTACCGTGCCACAAAGCACCGTGCCAGGCACTGTGTCAACACAGACAGATACTCAGTGGCACTATTCTTCAACCCAAAAGAAGATGTTACAATAAAGCCCATCGAGACTGAAGTGACAAGAAGTTTGACTCACTCAAACACTGTGAAGGGTTTAGAGATACCATTCCAGTTTGGTGATTTTCAAAAGTCACTGTTGAAGAAGAGCCATGACTGGAGCAAAAATGCCTCTTGAAGTAAATCTGCAGAGGAGTAGAATAGCGTGTAGGACTACCTTCAATTGAAGGGCTGGGTGCAAAGGGCTTAAGTGGAGATTTGGTGCAACCTCTCAAGTTCTTTGGCCTACAGACTGGTTATCTTGTCTTGTTATTTGGAAGATTAGCACATCACTTTTGCTGAAACCAAACCAAGAAAATGAACCATACATCAGATCCTTTTGGATCTCAGGGTTCTCAACAGAACTTTGAACAGTCGTTGCTGAGCTATTCTCAGCAATATTATTGAAGTAACAAATAAAAACAAAAATGGATGGGATGGAGTTGTCATGGCTGTAAGTTGAAATAACAAACTTTATAAAGATAATTTCTACAGCATAACAATCAGGATCAGGATTTACCATACAAATCTGTGAGACAGCAGAACCGGATAATCAGGATTACAAAGTGGGACAACCCTATTGTTGGCCCTCACACAGTAACTAAACTTGCTGACTTTCTTTTTGTCTGATTATACAGACCTGAACTGAGTTGCCCAAAGCATGGTTAGCACTAATAATAATTATAATAATTTATTACTTATTAGGTGCAAATTAGCATGTGAATGTGATCAAATATGCCTTTACACAGCTTTACAATTCGAAATCTTTACAATTCTCAAATCAAACTGAGTCAAAACAAATGTTTGTTTTTGGAGAGAGGGGAAAACCGGAGTACCCGGAGAAAACCCTCTCGGAGCAGGTAGAGAACCAACAAATGCAGCCCACTTATGACACCGAGTCTCAGAATCAAACGTGAGACACATTAGTGGAAGGCAAGCACTATCACCACTATCCTACTGCTCCCCCATTTAACCATTGTATTAAAACCTATAGCTTGTCTGGTTACCACTAACCGTGCTTTAATCAACTTGACCCTCATGAGGGAATTAAACAAAACAGTGAAACATAACAGAACTGTATTTTTTCAGTATTGTCTCATACCTTCCAGCAAGGGCTTAACAACTGTGATGCATTTCAAATGCCTTCCACCTTACTGGGCAGTGGTCAACCAATACAACTTACAAGAAAAGTATCCTCGAAGTAAAGGTGAAGGTAGCCTTGAGATTTTTTTGGGCAACCATTTTCAATTTCTTATGGTAGATGTGGGTTTACTGCATCAGGGTCATCATTAGGAGCTGGCGTGTGTTTATTGAAACCCCCGAAACTTTTCGGGCCTATTTCGGGTGCCATAATTTCCTTCGTATCGTGAAAACGAAGACGTTTCCAGGCATGAAATTTTGTAACAGAGTTGCCCTTTCCTATCTTGAAATCATAGTAAAAGACCAGCTTTTTAGAATAAGCGAATCACAGTTTTAGAAATGGCTTTTCGGGTCCGAAAAGTTTTCGGGACTTTCGAGAAACGGGCCCCTGGTACCTGCCACTTTATGCTGGCTACTTTGGCTCCAAAATGTAGGAAATCATATCTGTCAGGCTTTAAATTTGAAGATTTTTTATGATCTACAGCCATGTATTTCAACCAATTAATCTATCTGCTGCATTCAATACACACAGGTGCTAGTACCGGGATCCCAGCTTCTATAATAGTCCTCCAAGAGGCTGACCAGCTCTCAATTGACGTAGTGTAGGCAAGTTGTATTTGGGGCTACCAAAAGGAAATGCTAAGGGTCTCCAGTCCAGTGCCTCAAGTTCTCAGGCCTCACCATCCCACTAAGATGTTCTTATTTCCTTGATGTTTCCCATTCAGAGATTTCACTGTTTTAATAGCATTTATAAAAACTGGGTGGATTGGTTTGAATTGGTGAATTTTTTCTCTTGCTTTTCTTATAACTTTAATCTGAATTTCTCGAGCTGGCGTTTTCTATGCTAAATTCAACCGGATTTCACATACCGTGAAATTTGGCAACCAAACAGTCAATACAAAAGTTACGGAATTGATGGGTGTGTTTCATCAAGTATGTGGATTTTACTCAATATCCCAAACACTCGAGGATGCACACAAAACAGTACAGGAAGGCGCTTGCGAACTAAAAAGAAACGTATTTCATATTACAGCGGTATGGATGTTATACCTCGCACACAAGGTATGGATGTTATACCAAAAGTATGGATATTATACCAAAGGTATGGATATTATACCTCAAATCTGTCAGGTATGGATGTTATACCAAAGGTACGGATGTTATACCTCGGATCAGAGGTATAGATGTTATACCAAAGTTATGGATGTTTAACCTCAGATCAGAGGAATGGATGTTATACCTCATATACTTTAAAAACAACAAAAAAAGTCCTTGACTGCAAATTTACTAGGTAAACATCCCCAAATGCAGTGTCAACCCATATACGAAGTCTGATGTTCAAATCTGTCAAGAGATTATTGCGATTTCTATATTGCGAACTTCATAGTAAAGAGAAAATGTCCCAAAACAATGCTCTTAGAATAATTTGTAATTTTGGTATATGAAAATGGGACAAATTGCTTAAAGCTGGACTGCCAGCCATAAATGACCGGTAGTCCAGCATAAAGCAAGCGCTGGACTTGAGATCTAAAAATCATTTCAGGATCGCTTGACTTTTCCTAATCGACATACGATGGTTTGGGTTAGTCAGGATTCTTTGATTTGACAAGTTTTAGAAAAATATCGGACTGCCTGTCATTTGGTGTTTTAAACGCCTTGGCCTGTAGTTGACCTTAAAAAAAAGTGTCACAAATCACGGTTCGTCCAATAAGCCCAGCATAAAGCAAGTGCTAGACTTGAGATGATCATTTCAGGATCGCTTGACTTTTCCTAATCGACATACGATGGTTTGGATTAGCCAGGATTCTTTGATTTGACAAGTTTTAGAAATATATCAGAATGCCGGTCATTTAGTGTTTTTAACACCTTGGCCGGTTACCGGCCATATAGCCACAGCGAAAAACGAAACGATCATTGACTGCCATAAATGGCCGGTAGTCCAGCATAAAGCAAGCCCTGGACTTGAGATCTAAAAATCATTTCAGGATCGCTTGACTTTTCGTAATCGACATACGATGGTTTGGATTAGCCAGGATTCTTTGATTCGACAATTTTTAGAAAAATCTCGGACTGCCGATCATTTAGTGTTTTTAACATCTTGGCCGGCAATCGACCTGAAAAATATTTTTAAGTGTCACGAAATACGGTTCGTCCAATAAGCATAAAGCAAGCGCGGGACTTGAGATCTAAAAGTCATTTCAGGATCGCTTGACCTTTCCTAATAGACATACGATGGTTTGGTTTAGCCAGGATTTTTTGATTCGACAAATTTTAGAAAAATCTCGGACTACCGGCCTTTTAGTGTTTTTAACACCTTGGCCGGTTACCGGCCATATAGCGATAGCGTTCTTTTCAAATGATCAAGTGTTAAAAACTCTCTAAGTATGCACTTATTGCTGCCTGCTATAGGAATATTAGACATTTGTATGGGTTTGTCATAGAGTTGTAGAGCTCCAGGTGTATAGGAAATTATTTGGTTGGACACACCTGATAACTTTGCTGTTGCTGGAGGCGCTAGTGCTCGGCTGATCAGGATTCTTCCGGAACCTTGGTTTGTATGATGGGTGTTTTGTAATGCGTTTGCCCGTTAAAGGATCACGAAAAATATCAAAATGTGATTTCTTCTTGGGTTTCGGAGTTTCGCTTAGAAATTCCTTGGTTTGTTAAAGTATTTCCTCAAGAGCTTCCTTTGCAGTTTTCGCTTACTCATCACTAGTGGTAGCCATGTTTTTTCTTTGAAAGCACATTGCAGGGCACAGCGGGAAGATACTTAGCCCGTTGTGAATTAATGATAACGATTAATTCTAACACATTTTACCGTGATTAAGTCAAGTTATCATAGTTAATCTTGAGGGGATAGCGTGTCTGGCCAGTTCCATTCTCGTCTCCAGAGCTCACGATCCTTCTGGCTTGCGGCAGAAATCGAAAGCTCTGGCCAGTTCCGAAATATGCGCAGTCGCAGTGAAAGTGCATTTTTGTAGCCGTTGGCAACCACTGTTGTTTCAAACTTCTGAGTTTGCGCAGAAGAGCCGGAAGTCCGTGATTCACGGACTTCGTGGTTTGGAACCAGCCAGAGCTCTCTGCCGCAGGCCAGAGGGAGCGTGGGCTCTGGGGACGAGAATGGGCCAGTTCCGAAATAAGCGCAGTCGCAGTAAAGGTGTATTTTTGTAACCGTTGGCAACCACCATTGTTTCAAACTTCTGAGAAACTTCTGAGCTTTCGAGGAAGAGCCGGAAGTCTGTACTAACCAGCCAGAGCTGAAACATGGCTTCAATTCCAGTCATAGACATTTCTGCCCTCTGTTATACTGGTAAGCTAGTTTGGAATTATTTTTGATAGCTGGCTTTCTTTTCGGTGGGGGGATTTGAATTTGGATTCTACGGTGGCTCATAAGGGACACATCAATTTTTTTCGTCGCAAGTTACTAAGTCACGATCGGAACTTGATAACTTGCTATCGCAACTTACTAACTTGAGACCTCAACTTATTAACTTGCGACCGCAACTTACTAACTTGCGATAACAACTTAAGTTAATACGAGAATGTGAATTACTTCAAGTGTTTTGGGCATGCATGTTGTAGATCAGTGGACAAAGATGGAGATGGCTTTTTCCTGATCACTCTCTTCGTTCCACTCAAAGTTTCGGATAAAGGGGGTAGTTTCTAAAGAAACTGTGGTGCTGCGTCGCTGGGGAGTTGATAAAACCAAATGTAGTTGATAAATGTAAATTGCCCACCGTACAGGGATTCTAAAAGCTGACGTTTTGAACGTTATCCCTTCGTCAGAGCGAATCCAAATCCCCTCTGACGAAGGGCTAACGATCGAAACGTCAGCTTTTGGAATCCCTGTACGGTGGCCAATTTACATTTATCAACTCCGTTGACAAAACCAAATTTTAAAGCCTGAGTTTCGGATAGCTTGGCTCTCCCAGGTTATCTGCCAACTGTAAGGAATGACAATCATCAAAGGAATGATTTAATCGAACAGTATTTTAGCCTCGGTTTTAACTACCCGGAAATCATATATTTTGAGCTATTACGTCACGGCGCTCTCTCAAAGAGCCAAAGAACCATCGCTACATCGTGAAAACACGTTGACGAGATGACTGATAAGTGGTTATCCCAGACACAAAACCCTCCACGGATTCCACTCCTAACAAAGATTCACCTGACATCTTACATGAATAAAAACAACCGTCTCACAGAACATCAGAGCGGGAATAAAGCGATGCACTCATGTGAAACCTTTAACGTGCTTATGACTGATAAAACGTTAGAGGCAATGGATTTAAAAAACTGATGCTTATGGTACTTTGAGATCTATCAAACCAGAGTAGCATTAAACCATGTCTGATTGTCCACCTGGTTGCAGTGTGAACTTGAACATACCATGCTACACTTCTTGTAAAATTACACTCTCTTGGACTGAGTCAGCGCTCTCTTTATATAGAAAACGAAAGTCACAGAAAATACAATCCTTGCCCTCAATGGAATGTATATAAACTTCCCATTTCTACTCAATTTCTCAGAGATATGCTTTGACTCATCTTGAAGGAAAACGCTTCCCATTTCAACGGTAAAAACTACCTTCAAACACACGGTACCGCAATAGGCGTCAAAATGGCTCTTTTGCCAACATTTTCATGGCTATGAGACAGAAATAATCAATTATTTAAGTTCAAACAAGCCACTCATTTGGAAAACATACATTGACGAAAGAGAGGCAATAACCGCTTTTGCAAACCTAGCAAATAACTTCCATCCTACTACAAAATTCACGGCTACAAATTCTGATACAGAACTGAACTTCTTGGATACATGTGTATAAAAGGGCGAGATGTTCAGTGAGGCAAATCTTGACGTGCGTACGCACTTCAAATGGACAGAAACTTTCCAATACACGCACCCGGCCTGTCACCCTCCGGACATCAGGAAAGGCTTTATTAAAGGCGAAGCCTTGAGGCTTCTTAGAACTAACTGTTCAAAAGAAAAATTTGTAGAAAACATTACAGTGGAGCCCCGCCTTACGGTGACCTCGTTAATACGTCCTGTTGTTATTACGGCCACTTTTTCAGTTTTGTCCCAGCTAAATGCCCGTACATTTTCTACCCGTTGGTGACCGTATTAACGGGATCCCACTGTTCTTCATTTAAACAAAGATTTCGCGATATATAGTAGTTATCCAGATAACTTTGTGAACATGACTCTCAGGAGTTAATTTTAGCCGGAAAGAATGTCGGCTTTACAAAATAAGCAAAAAACACACTAATGACTTTTGCTATTTGTTACCGAAAATATTGCCCATTTGATGCCAATCTCAAACAGATTCTTATAAACAAACGGCACCTGATACAAATTCTCTTTGCTAAGAGAAATCTCTTAAAATACTCCCCTGATCTCATTCAGAAAAGGGAGGTCTCTTAAAGAACCGAGCTAAACTTTGAAGGTCTGTATTTCAGGACTATCTAGACCAATGGGAGTCGTTGGCCTGTCTACACCTTGAATTATCGCAAGTTAGAAAGTTGTGATCGCAAATTATTAAAGGGTATGGCGTCTATGGACCCGTCGCGGAACGGGTAAAAGTTCACTGTTTCTTTCCAAAACCATTGGAACCGTTCCAGTTTTGGTCGGATTCGTGCCATTTTTGCACTGTCGTGTAAACACCCATTAAGTTGCGATAGCAAATTATTAAGTTGCGATCGCAAGTTATTGAGTTGCTATGAAAAAAATCGATGTGTCCCCTACGAGCCACCGTGGGATTCTCTTAGGAATGATGAAATTAAATGATGAATGTTCGGTTCAACACAAGGCTCGAGTTTGGAGGAATTATGTGACAGCCTGCAAAACCCCTTATATTTTTCAGTCGTAAAGGTTTCTTTTTTTGAGATTCATTCCGTTTAACAGTGAAGATCTTGGGGGATTTCATAAAGTTCTTTGTGTGGGTAGTTTTAACTGTAAGACTTAAAGCCACTATTTTAACAGTAGCTTGAGATAAATTGCCCTTTGATTGGGTGTACACCACCCAGTCAGTGCTATTTAATTAGTTTCCTGTTATCAAATCCTCGCTTTCTGCATACTAGGGTTTGATGAAGGCAACCAATCCGCTAAAGATTTAGCTATTCAACAAATCTGCAAAGCGTGCAAAGATGTTGGGTTCTTCTACCTTACTGGCCATGGAATGGATCAGTCAACATTCAGCCAAGTGTTCAGTGATGCAAAAAAATTTTTCGCTCTTCCAGCACAAAAGAAAAATGCTATCAGTCTTCATAACAGTCCAACTTATAATGGATACATAGAGACAGGTATGCTTTATGTGACAGCTATTTCCAAGCATTCACAACCTCAGGATGCATGAAGGCACTGTTCCATTATGCAATTTTTGGTGCAGGTTGTGTTGCAATTTCACTGTGTGGTTCTAGAAAATATCCATAACCCCCCCCCCCCCCTTTTCCCACCCCCATGGAAGGTTTTCTTGGTTTCCATCCTCCCACCCCTCCGAAAATTCCAATTTAGCCCCATACTTTTCTCTTAAAGCTTTTCCTTTTTCCACCCTCCTCTCCCTTGGAATTTCCACTGACCTTCCCATTAGACTAGGGAAGGGGAATGGTACCCCTAAAATCTTGGGTCTCGTGAACATTTCATCCGATCTCGAAATCTCGACAGCCTTTGCAAAGAGTCTCAAAGTCTCGTTTGCAGTGCATTTAATTTGGTGTCAAAGTCGTGCGTGTTTGGTCTCGGTCTCGGATTTTCAAACAAGGGTCTTGGTGTCTCAGCAAGTACCGGATATTTTAAAATTCGCCACCCCTCCCATTTGGAACCATATCTAAAGGCCTAGCTGTATCCTGCACATTGCAAGATACAGCTAGGCCTTTAGCTATGGTTGCTATTATTTTATTCCGCCCTCTCTTACGCTACTTGTATCCCAGGCTTTTCCAAGGCTACCGTAATCATTTAAAGCCTATAACAACAACAACAACAACTATTTTTTGATTTACGTACAAAACTTCAATAAAAATAGTTTGTTCCACATTTAGCCATAAGTTAATCAAGGTGGGACAAAACCAACACTCTAAAACACACAAAAGAAATGACAAGCAATTACAAGTATGCACACTTCTGACTATGAATTAAACTAAAAGTGGCAAATATAATTATGTTTGCCATTTTGTTATTATTATGACAGTATAAACTTATGGATGCCATACAAAAAGCAAGCCAAACCTGGGGCGACAGACGTAACCCAAGGGCCTTGAACGGGAAAACAACAACAAAAAAAATAATAATAATAATAAATAATAATAAAAAAATAAAAAATAAAAATATAACTATGTACATAACTATATACATATCTATATACAGTTAGTGACTCTTATCGCTTATTGTCCGTCTCTTCAAGTTAGCACTTTAAAAGTGCGCGCAATGTTTAGAGAGTGAGAGATGACCGCCTTCTGCATACGGAGTAGGACGTCTCCTCCTCGGGTGCCAAATAGTTCTCTCATTGCTAGATCTACTTCTTGGGACCATCCTCCCAACACATCGATAATGATGTTGAACTGCTTAACGGTATAAGTTGGGAATTGCTGTTTCAGTTCCCACCGAAGGGGGGCGTACTTGGTAGTCTTCTCCTCCTCCTTCTTCTTCCTGTTATCGATCCACGGGCAGCTCATCTCGATAGCGTAGATTCTCTTCTGCTTATGATCAATCACCCTCACATCCACTCGGTTTGACCTAACGTAATTGTGCTCAGCGAATATTGGAATATCCCAGAATGCTTGTGCATCCAAAGATTCGTATTATTATTATTATTATTATTTTTTTTTTTTTTTTTATCGTATTCTTATTAGAACCTGAGCATTTCTTCGAATACAATAATAAAAAAGAAACTAGTCTAAGAGCAAAACGAGAACAAAAATAATAAATGGAATTATTCAGCTAGTCCAACTTTTGTCATTATCATAGGGATTTCCATATAATAATCTTCTTTATCCAAGATATCAAAAAGCAGTTGGCAGATTAGGGGGCCTTTTTGAACTTATTTTTCGGCAGATCTGTTGTATAAGATGGTATCTCTTCACAGTCTTACACCCAGTCTAGAAAAGGAATGCTTTTAAAGTGTAAAACTCCTGGAGGTGGATGATTGTGTATTGTATGAATAGATGTTGGATGTTTTCTCAAATATGGGAGTCTGGCCCTAGTGGTCTACCCGTCCCATAAAAACATATTTACAGCAGAATCGACCGATGACGGGGCCTAACCGTTCACGAGAAACTCAACAAAGTGTCCACAATGACCATATCGACCTCGTCCGAAGACGCGTCGGTGTAACCGTACGAGTAGGACTGAAACGTACGGGGATCCACGACGCGTTTGTCGAACATCACACTACCGTTTGGTGCAAGGTCCCGCTGTCAACTGCTTGGTGGCCGGATGGTGAGTGAAGAAGTACCGGTTGACCACATCCACGAGAGGGTCGGTGAGTTCGTGGATTAGGTTGCTTTTCATCACTTCGTAATTGAGTTGCGCGAAGCCACGGACTTTTGGGGTGAACCTGCGTACCTTGCAGCACTCATGACCCTCCCGAGTACGGTAGCCATAATTCTTGGGACCAGCCAAGGTGAATTCCACGATGTAATCATCTTCTTTCAAGTCGTTGGTAATCTCCCCCAGAAAATTGCCCAGTGAGATCTTGGGCTGCCCGGGATGCCACTGATAGATGACGGAATCAGTGTCAAAATACAGGGCTTTGTTTCTGCCCAACACGTGCTGAAGGTGGTCGCGAAGATGTTCACTCTGCCGTTGTCGGGTTGATTCTCCGACAGGTTGGAGTAGACCACCTCCAGTTTGTCTTCGGGGGAGACGTGCACGGCATGGATGTGGAGGAGAGGATCAGACACAAGAGCAAAGAGATCGGCGGGGGTGCAGATGGCTTCAGTGGTGGGTTTCCAGAGGTTTCCCTAAACTTGCTCCTAAAGGAATTCAGTGAGTGTTGAGGTAGCTTTACGCCCAGGGTTTTTGACGATCTTGGCGGGGTCCAAGGAGATACCCTCTGGTTCGCGATACTGCTGTCGGTACTGGGCCTTTTGCTCGTGCCCATCAGGGGTAACCGGAAGATTCCTGTTTAATTTTTAGCCACGTGTAGACGTACGGGGCAAAGAATCCCTGGCGACGCTGATTGGTGGGAAAGTGCCTGACTTTGTGAATCTGGCGAATGACGTACCCGAGCTCCATGGCCTTGACGAGTTCTGGGGTGCAACAGGTGCCACGCAACACACGTTCGTCGGATGAGTGAGGGCATCGATGTGGCCGGTCCAGGAGAGGTTTGAACATTTCCGTTTCAGCGCACGTCCGACACAGAGGAAAGACCAACTTGCCCTTGCAGCGATACAGCAGGACAGGATGGTAGAGCTGGAAAGGAGGTAGGATGTCGACTTTGGCCTTCCCGAAATAATGGCGAATGTCTTGATCCTCTGGGTGAGTGATGATGGTGTGGTGCCCCGCAGGATACTCGCCATACTTGTTCACCCAAAGGTACAAAGAGGTCACGTCTACGTACCGGATTTGTTCTCCCGCGACCTCATCAGCAGTGTAATGAAGGGTGGCTGCGTTGGTACGTCCTCTGAAGAAGGCATCGCTGGGTTTCAACGGCTCGACGAGATGGAACGTGGCCAAGAACTGCTGGAGGGCCTGGTCGGTCTTGACCTCTCGGTCCCAGTGGCATTCCTACTTGACGACCACGCTGTCCCCAGCCGCGATCCATTGGTCTGCCTTGGCGCCAGTGGCCACGTAGAATTCCGAAAATGTGCGGTCGGGATGGAACTTGGACCGTTGATTGCATTTTGGAGAACAACGCAGGCACCCGTACTACAAACAAACATGGAATTCATACACGGAATCAGCGAGAGCATTGTAGCCATCACTGTTCACGCGCACTTCGCCCCCATTGGCCGAGTGACAAAATGCGGTCTGCAGAAGGGGTTCCATCGGGCGGAAGACCGGTAGTCTGAAGACGATGTTTTTGCCATGCCAGCCAGTTGAAGGCTTTGGCCGACTGGTTAGAGCGAGAGCCATGCTAACCACGAGGGGGTTCCACTGCAACTGAGTTGCAAGGCAACAATTTCTTGCGCCAGCAGTGATGACAGGCCGAGGCGATGGTGATGCATTTCTCCATCGGGTTGAACTGACCTTGCTGGTGGAATTCAGCCTGAAACGCGCTTGGCACCCCGCTTTCATTAATTTGATGTCGGAGACGCAGTACGCTTTCATCTTCCGTCGTAGATTGAAAACATATTTCCGTCCGACTTGATCGGCATACCGCTGTTCAAACTCGGCCTTGTTGCTGGCCTTCATATGTCGTTGGCACCTACAAGGTCCCTGCGGCGCCCGGCGCACCGGTTTGCTCGTTTTCATGGGTCATACCTAAAGGATGTACGCACCTTGTTGGAAAATAATTTGGCCTACACATTGCACAAACCCCCGCTACAAGCAATGGATGGCCGATCTGGTAGAAATGCAGCACGTGGCCCGCCACAACCGAGGCACACGGTATCTGCTCATGGCATGTAATAAAACCAGGAACACCGGAACACCGGAACACTCCGGAACACCGGAACACCCCGGAACAGCCCAGAACAGCCCGGAACAGCCGAAAAATCCCGAAACACCGAATTTGACGGTGTTGTTTTGTTTTCCCATTACAGACCACGGTAAAAAATTAAAATGTCAATGTATTTTGTTTACCCATGCATAACGAAAGAGCCTAGAGTTCGTTATAAAGTGTACGTGTATGAGATCGAATTAGAATTTAGAAGTGTTGGTTTTTGTGGAGGGAGGAAAAGCGGAGAACCCGGAGAAAAACAAACAAACTCTACCTTGATATGACGGCGGGTCAGGGGAGCGAACCTGGGTCACATTGGTGGGAGACGAGTGCCATTCCACCATTCCAGCTCTCCCTATGTGATCATAGTCTTGAGAAACTTTCAATTAGTCGCGTGAATATGAATATATTTTTTCCTGAGAATATCACGCGGTCTGTGATGGGTAATTTATTAACTTATTTCTTCCTTTCCTTCCGTTCTTACTTTCTGTCTTTTTTCACTTTTTTTTATATTTTTAGAGTATGCTTCTAAGCTCTTTCGTGTTACATGGGTAAACAAAATACATTGACATTTTAATTTTTTACCGTGGTCTGTAATGGGAAAACAAAACAACACCGTCAAATTCGGTGATTCGGGATTTTTCGGCTGTTCCGGGCTGTTCCGGGCTGTTCCGGGCTGTTCCGGAGTGTTCCGGTGTTCCAGGTTTTATCATCGTGGTGGACGTCTCGTCGAAATACGCCTGGGTGCGTCCGTTGAAAAACAAGACCGGCGCCGAGGTCGTGCAAGCCTTTCGAAGCATTCTGAAGGACAGCCATCGACGCCCACAAACCTTGCAACCAGACAAGGGCAAAGAATTTTACAATGGCACCGTGCAAGCCTGGTTGAAGCGAGAAGGCATTCATCATTTCGTACCCAAGGGAATGCCAAAGCCTCGGTGTTTGAACGGTTCAATCGCAAACTCAAGGGCCGCATGTACCGCTATTTCACCGCGGCCAAAACCTTGAAGTACGTGAACGTCCTCCCTGATTTGGTGGCCGGGCACAATGCCGACCGTCATCGCAGCATCGGCATGGCCTCTCGAGACGTCACGGTGGCCGATAAACGTCGGGTGTGGAACCGTCTGCATAGTCGATGCCTCACACCCCGTTGAGGACACAGGGGACACAGGGGGATCGGGTGTGATTGACTGAACGTGTGCGACCCTTCAAGAAAGGGTATTTGCCCCAATGGACCGAGGAGGTGTTTGCGGTGCGACGTGTGGTGCCTGGTTCCGCCATCACGTACAAGATCGAAGAATTGGATGGCACGCCCCTGCAAGGCACGTTTTACGCCGATGATCTGCAAAAAGTCATTGTGGACGACGACACCTTGTGGCGCATCGAAAACGTACTTAAACGGCGCAGCAAGCAAGCTCTGGCGAGATGGAAAGGGTGGCGGCCATATACGATAGTCGGATCCCTACCTCAGACCTACAGGCATGGAAGAGCTCTACGTGACATTGCGCGCCTAGTTACAAGGTGCAACTGCCCAAGTGGGCTTGGCTGGCCCCTGTCTGTGCCCCTTCGGTCGTGTTGTACCTCAACAGGGGTACAACATGACCGAAGTGGATGCGCGGGGCACGCGCTCGGTGGCCAGCAACAACGTTAGGGCAATGGTCACCGTCGACCTCTTGCGGGACGAGTCCGTGCACGACGGCGTCTCCTTCATGCGTTCCCTAGTCTTTCAGTTGCAAAAGGGAACGGCAGACTATTTTGAGTACACGGTACAAAACAGCGAGGACGCGGAAGAATGGAAGCATTCCGAAACCAATGTGGAGTACTTTCAAACCATGCGTTGGACGAGTCCCACCACGTTACATAATCGATGGGAGTCAATGGCCTAATTTATACTAGAGACGAATTATCCGTCAGACGGAAAATTCGTCCAAGTAAAAATCCGAAGACGAATTTTGACGAAGAATTTGTAATTACTTTCGAGGAAGCAAATGTGACGAAACCGCGCCACAAAGGTGGGCACTCCTTAACAAACAAAAATACTAGGCATAAACAAACCCGAGAAAACACGCAACAACAAAACATAAGTCTACAAGTATTTATTACACTGAACAATTACACTAAAAATAACTTGCTTTAAATAGGATACTAATAATTATACAAAGTAAAACTAATTCTTAAATAACTTTACCTAGAGTAATTATAAAACCTAAACGATAACAAAACTGACACTAATTACAAAACTGATTATTTACAGTTAAATTGTTCGCAGTTCAGTTCCTTTTCGAGATCCTTGACTTTTCTAAACCAACACCACAAAATCTGAACCGATTGCACAAACCTCCTTCTCTTCACTTCAAACCAAGCTCTGCTTCGTACGTACTTTTCTTTTTCTTTCAGTCGACAATTTCTCCTCAGCACGTGGTCTTTCAACAGTACTCTCAGTCGCTACACAGCACGTAGACTGCACGTAGACAGCACGTAGCACTTCTCCGCTCTTTCGCCACCACTGACAAACGAGTTTCGTCAAGTAATTTTGGCTGGCGCCTGCCAATGGCTCTTGGCAGTGAATTATCCTCTTTCTCTTCTTGCCCTCAGGCCCTGCAATCCGTCTCTCTCTTTCCTTGCTCGTCCGTTCTCCAAAAAAAACTGCCGCACATGGCGTTTACTCTTATCATTTTATATGTTTATGCTAATTCATTTACAACACTTATCTTACATATTGTTAAAACATGATACCTCACACTCCTACGATACACTGACGATAACGCTTTAGTAAATTAACACTTAAGTACAATAAACTTACTAGCTATTCTTATAATTACAAAACACCTCTAATTACAAGCTAAACACTACAATGAATAATTAACACTAACACGAAGAATTGGAAACAAAAAAAAGGAAATCATCACACCTCCCCCCTTAAATAGCTATTTTTGGGGAAAGTGAGAATACAAAAATAGTAAAGGTGAAATTATAGTAGCATAAGGTATTTACGCCCTGCTAAGGGCATCTACGTTACAATTTTGTTTACCACTTTTATGTTCTACTTTCATGTCGTACTCTTGTAACGTAATGCTCCACCTTAATAGTTTCCTACTTTTGTCGCGAACCTGATTTAACCACACAAGAGGATTGTGGTCTGTTTGTAGCCTAAAAGTGCGACCATATAAATAATAGCGAAATAGCTCTACAGCCCAAACAATTCCTAAGCATTCTTTTTCTGTCGTAGACAACTTTTCCTCTCTAGGCTGTAACTTTCTACTAGCATACGCTACTGGGTGTTCCTCTCCATTCTGATCTTCCTGACTTAAGACGGCCCCAAGACCTCTATTTGACGCATCTACTTGCAAAATGAAATCATCATTCCAGTGTGGTGGCCTCAAAACAGGGGGAGTCTGCATTGCAGTTTTCAAATCCTGAAAAGCTAATTCATGATTATTACTCCATTGAACCTTAGAAGGATTTTTACCCTTAGTGAGGTCGGTAAGAACAGCAGCCCGTTCCGAAAAATTTGGGATAAACCTTCTGTAATACCCAACCAAACCAAGAAAAGATCTTACTTGTTTCTTAGTTTCTGGTCTGGGATATTCTTTAATAGCTTGAACCAAAGCTGTGCGGGGCTGAATTCTATCACCTCCAACTCTGTGACCGACAAAATCCACCGTTGACATTGCAATCTTGCACTTGGAAGGTCTAGCATTCAGTTTGCATTCTCGCAGACGTTGTAAAACCTGTTGAAGCTCAAGAAGGTGTTGGGGAAAAGATGTTGACGTGTCAACTTCGACATCATCAATATACGCATCTGCAAAATCTAATCCTTGTAAGACCTTCTCAGACATCATCCTCTGAAAGGATGCTGGAGCTGTTTTCATACCAAATGGCATAACTAAAAACTCATACAGCCCTTTAGTGGTAATAAATGCAGACTTTTCAATAGTAGAGGTCTCCAAGGGAATCTGCCAGTAACCTTTGGTGAGATCAATTGTACTAATATACTTAGCAGTGGCGATCTTTTCAATCATACGTTCCATGGATGGAATTGGATAAGCATCCATTTTTGTGACAGCATTGATTTTTCTGTAATCAACACACAGTCGTATTGTACCATCTGGCTTGGGTACAATGACCACAGGAGCCGCCCAAGGACTAGTAGAAGGCCGTATTATGCCCATTTGTAGCATCTTCTCAATCTCTTTGTTAACCTCCTCCTCAAGTTTTTGAGGAATCTTATAAGGGGAGCACCTGATGGGTGGAGAATTACCGGTGTCGATTTTATGCGTCGCTACATTGGTTAAATTTGGTTTTCCTAAAAACACATCAGAATACTCATGTAGCAAGTTTCTTACCTGCCGTCTTTGACTTTCCGTCAAATCATCAGAGATCACTACCTCTTTCCAAGTCTCATCATGATCAAATGGAGAAACATTGCTTTCGTGTGGCAATGGCATTTCTGGGGATTCCACCATTACAAAGGCAGTCATTTCATCTCTGCTTTGCCATTTGCTAAGCAAATTAATATGATAAGTACGATGCTGTTTGAACATCTTACCCGTGTCGAGCTCATAATTCAAGTCGTCCTCTAGCACTCTAGTGACTGTGAAGGGTCCTTGCCATCTCATTTCTAATTTACTGCCAGGGGTGGGTAGCAAAGCTAAGACTTTGTCTCCAACTTGTAAGCGCCGTTTCGAACTATAGATATCATACAACCGTTTCTGCTTACTTTGAGCTTGTTTCAGGTTCTCTTGAACAACTTGTTGCATTGTTGCAAGTCTTCTCCGGATCTCAAGGACATGAGTTATCAGATTGTCTTCTGAAGATGATCCTTCCGACCAAGTCTCCTTGATGACAGCGAGGGGTCCTCTGACCGTACGGCCATAGAGCAATTCGAAGGGCGAGTAACCGGTGGACTCACAAGGAACTTCTCTGTAAGCAAAAAGCATGTATGGGAGATATTTGTCCCAGGTCTGAACCCTCTCTTGAACGAACTTCTTCAACATACTCTTTAAAGTGCCATTAAAGCGCTCCACTAGCCCATTTGCCTCAGGGTGGTATACTGATGTCTTAATCTTAGTGATGCCTAATTGCTCATACAACTGGGCGATAAGCTTACTCATAAAATTGGAACCCTGGTCTGACACTATCTCATCAGGAATACCCACCCTAGAGAAATACTGAATCAATGCATCTGCGACCACCTTAGAACTTGTTGATCGCAAGGGTATGGCCTCTGGGTATCGTGTAGCATAGTCTACGATTGTTAAAATGTACCTGTAACCCGTCGTAGTTCTGGGTAACTCGCCTACGATGTCGATGGCAATCTTCTTAAAAGGCTCAGTAACAATATCCACAGGTCTCAAAGGTGCCCTTTTTGACTTCAATTTCCTGGATACCAACTGACATTGCGGACAGGTTGCGCAATATTTGCGGACATCAAAGCTTAGACCAGGCCAGAAAAAATGTGCAGCTATACGATCTAATGTCTTCTTGCCACCCATATGACCTGATAAGGGGATTGTGTGACCAACACGCAGGATTTCGTTCCTATAGGATTCGGGTACTACAATTCGATCAACATATCTTGTTCCATTGCGTTCTTCTGGGAGATATTTACGGTGCATTAGGAGGTCGTTAGTGAAAAAGTAACCATCCGAGTCTTGTGGTGCCATTTTAGACGATTCCTTGCGTACTTTCTCGAGAGTTACGTCTGACTTCTGATCCGCTATCAGCTGGTTTCTGTTCCTATCTAGAATGTTTACTGCGGGTTTATCTTTACTGGGTTCTGTTACCAAAGTATCACTTTCCGAATTCTTCTTACCTGTGTCTTCCTGTATCATGCCCTCAAATAGCATTTGTAAATCTCCTTCCTCTGGACCTTCAGGCTTTGTTTCTTTCTTAGATAAACTCTTGACGGCAACTGAATTTTCCCTGTCAATTAACTCGTCTGCTTTCAATTGGGCCTCTTCTAATGCTTTCTGTCTCCTAGTCATCACGAAAGCCTCATCTCCACCAGTATTATCAGCTAAAGCATTTCTCTCCCACTGGTCCAAAACACTTTGTCTCGAAAGTGTTCGTCCAAAAGACGACCTTCCAAGTAAGCAATCTACAGGTAGCCTGTCCAATACTCCCACTAATTCTACATGTTTACCTTCTTTGCTGTCAAATTCAACTTTTGCAAGGGGGACTGTAAGACGTTCTCCCGCTGCTGTCAATACTGTGATTTTGTCACCAGTAAAAGCTGTATCGCTTACATAACTTTTGTGGACTAGGGTCCTAGTACAACCAGAGTCAATGACCATTTCTGCAATCTTACCGTTTATTTTACCTCTAACATTGCAAGGGGGAAACTCAGATTGTTCTGACGTTAAGGGTGTCATACAGAGGAGATACCCCTGTGAAGGCTTCCCACGGCCTCTACCACAATTGAACGACATATGACCCGGTTTACCACATTTGTAACATCTAATTTCAGGCTTTGTGGTTCTACGGGCTGGAGGGGAAAACGGTTTGGGAGGTCTTTCAAAGTGTTGACCTTGTTTTCGTTCATACATTGAATCATCCACCTTATCATCTGGCTTCTTCTTTTTCCCAAATTTCTCATTACTGCCAGTTGACACATACTTTCCCTCAACAAGTGGCCCTTTCCTAGACTGAACATGCAAATTAGCAAGATTACCAAGTTCTTCAGCTGTTTTTGGCTTTTGTTCCTTTAACCAAGCTCTAAGCTCAGGACTTACCGCATCAAGAAGTCGCTCCATCAATACTTGTTCAATTATCTTGTCCGCATCACCAGTAGCCTCGGCAACGGCCATCCAACGGCTAAGATATCTTCGGGTCCTATTTCCCCACTGAACAAAATCCTCGTCGGGCTTTTTCTCCGAGGTTCGAAACCTATATCTATAGTGATCAGCGGTTAGCTGGTAAGCCTTAATAATACTTGCCTTACTCTCATAGTAATCCTGGCATGCAGGGTCTGGAATTTCTAAATAAATTGACTTAGCTTTTTCAGTGAGCTTGGGTACTAAATTACCGACCCATTCCCCCTCGGGTAACGATTGCGCCCTAGCAGTCATTTCAAAAATCCGGAAATAATCATCTATATCTTCGTTCTCCCTCATTTCCCTGATTTTTATAAACTTGGGTTTTTTAGTCTCACTGTTACTCATCTGTTGCCTTTCAAACTCTCTTTCGGCAAATTCTTCCTTTTCAGCTCTGAGGTTTCTGAGCCTCTCCTCCTCTCGTAACAAACGCCTTTCTTCCTCTTGGGCTTTTTGAATTTCAAACTCTCTTCTCTCCCTCTCTAGCTCCCTCTCAGCCTGACGCCTTTCTCTTTCCACCTCCCTTTCCAACTCTCTAATTTCCCTATGTTCCTGACTAATTTTTCGCCGAAGTTCTAGCATCTGCAGTCCACGCTCTTGTAACTGTAACCTCTGCTCAAAATTGAGACTAGTTTCCAATGTCCTCTCTGCTAGGTTTTCGCTATCTTGAGCATCGAATCTCTGGCATATCCGATCGGATGTTCTAAGTTTGCTCGCTAAGGTCTTAACTCCATCCTTAGATGAAAAATAAATACTTCGTTTAGTAGCCTCAACTCTAAGATCTTGTAAGGACCAAGAATCATAATCGTTGGCTGTAGCAGCCATAGTAAATCTCCTGCTATTTGTTTGCGTGTCTCCTTTTGAGCTGTTTATGCAAACTGTTAAAGAGCGATCCCACTCCTGACACCAAAAATCTGTGACGAAACCGCGCCACAAAGGTGGGCACTCCTTAACAAACAAAAATACTAGGCATAAACAAACCCGAGAAAACACGCAACAACAAAACATAAGTCTACAAGTATTTATTACACTGAACAATTACACTAAAAATAACTTGCTTTAAATAGGATACTAATAATTATACAAAGTAAAACTAATTCTTAAATAACTTTACCTAGAGTAATTATAAAACCTAAACGATAACAAAACTGACACTAATTACAAAACTGATTATTTACAGTTAAATTGTTCGCAGTTCAGTTCCTTTTCGAGATCCTTGACTTTTCTAAACCAACACCACAAAATCTGAACCGATTGCACAAACCTCCTTCTCTTCACTTCAAACCAAGCTCTGCTTCGTACGTACTTTTCTTTTTCTTTCAGTCGACAATTTCTCCTCAGCACGTGGTCTTTCAACAGTACTCTCAGTCGCTACACAGCACGTAGACTGCACGTAGACAGCACGTAGCACTTCTCCGCTCTTTCGCCACCACTGACAAACGAGTTTCGTCAAGTAGTTTTGGCTGGCGCCTGCCAATGGCTCTTGGCAGTGAATTATCCTCTTTCTCTTCTTGCCCTCAGGCCCTGCAATCCGTCTCTCTCTTTCCTTGCTCGTCCGTTCTCCAAAAAAAACTGCCGCACATGGCGTTTACTCTTATCATTTTATATGTTTATGCTAATTCATTTACAACACTTATCTTACATATTGTTAAAACATGATACCTCACACTCCTACGATACACTGACGATAACGCTTTAGTAAATTAACACTTAAGTACAATAAACTTACTAGCTATTCTTATAATTACAAAACACCTCTAATTACAAGCTAAACACTACAATGAATAATTAACACTAACACGAAGAATTGGAAACAAAAAAAAGGAAATCATCACACCTGACCAGAATGATTTTAATACCAAACATGCACCAATACAGGCAGGAATTTGAAAGCTTATGAATATAAATCTGATCCATCATGATGAGAAAAAGCCTTACTGAGATATGAACTGCCTGACAAGGTATTGATTACATGTAAGAGCGGGGTCTAAAATGTGGGTCACATGTACAGGTCACTGTTTTAGTGATTGGTAACTGGCCAGACATTTTCTCCTCAATCTAAAAAAAACATTTTGGATAGTGATTAGGGCTTGGAGACACTGTTGGGCATTTTTATTTGTCTGTAGCACAGTGACCTTTATGTTGACCCGTGGAATGTGACCCGTGTTTTAGACTTGTCATTGATCAAGTACTGTTTTCATTCTGATTGACATCATTGTCTCTGAATGGTTTGAATTCTTTTTCTTCTTATGTTACCAATACATCCTGGTAATTTCTTAAAAGCAAGTAACATAATTTTCTAATGATTCAACAGATTTCTCCTGATGAAAGCTTTTGCAGTTGGTATTGGTCTTCCAGATGATTACTTTGATGACAAGTTAAACTCTCGATCCATTCTAGGCTGCTTCCATTATCCCCCCCACCCAGCTGAAACAAAGTCTTGGGGAGTTGGGCCACATACAGACTATGGCATGTTTACATTTTTACTTCAAGATGAAATTGGTGGCTTGGAGGTCGAAATAGCAGAAGGACAATGGATTGATGCCAAGCCAATCCCAGGTAATTCATGTGCACACTTATTGTATTGTATAACAGTTACTGGGTTGTAATCATGTTCTCAGTCACACTGCTCAGAAACATTACATCGAAATGATAATTTGCTTGTTTTTCTTTTCATTTTTGATTCACTTGGAAGCTACAGGTTAAAACTAAAGCAAGTTCGTTTTCTACAACCTTATGGTACTTGGTCACATATAATTATACCATGGCTTATTCTTCATACAGCTGAATTGGTATGATGTGACAGCTGTGTCCATGATCTGAATTTTTAAAGGAGGATGTTTCATTCCCTCAAGGCCAGGCAGAAAAAAATACTATTACTTCCTGGAGGATAATTATGGGCTGTGATTGCCTATGTTCATGGCTTTCATTGTTCCAGTTAGCTAGTCATGCTAAGAAAAATGGAGCCACTTCACAACCAGATCCCTATCTATATGAATGGCAAAATTTCACAACATAACCACTGATTTGTGCACATGCAGCCAGCCCAAATGTACATTATGAGAAAAGGGTGTGCCGTGCATAATTTACATAATTTAGCGTGTTGAGTGACGCGGAACATGACCTTTGCCTTATGAAGGGTGAGACAGGGGTCATGTAAGAAAGTGAAAAACAAATTCACACCAAACCACAGAAGAAGGTAAGACTAGTACTGGCAAGTCTTTATTCATTTTTATATTGACAAAAGTTGAAATTTGCCTTTGTTTAGCATTTGCAAATCTCAAAATGTTATTTCTCATACATCTCAAATGTTCAATGGTCACTTTGTAATGCAATACCTGCTCGCTAGAGGGTCACGTAACTAGTTATCCTGTCAGAAACTTAGGTCTGCAGTTATTTTTTATCTTTTATTTGATTTGGAAAATAAGCACATCACTTTTGTTGAAACCAAACCAAGAAAATCAGCCACGCATCAGGATCTCAGGGTTCTCAATAGAGCTTTGAACAGCCATTGCTGTGCTATTTGCAGCCATGATATTGAAGTATATTGCCTTGAGCCCTGCAGGCAACGCACTTGTACAGCCATAATGTTCACTAATAACACATGTGACAGGTGTTATGTTTTCTATTTTTGTTACAGATTACAGGTTCAAATGAGTACCCTGGATCTATTTATTGAATTATTGGCAACAAGTCATGACATGATATTCAGTCTGTAGGCGAGAAAAGAGCAAATTTGGGAACTGGAGATTTTAGGTCAAATTGTCACTTACACCCTATTTGCACTGAGTCCTTCAATTCAAAGTACGCTACAAATTTGATGATACCACAGCGGGTTCAGTCATCCTTTATCTAGGATTCTTGTACAGGAATTAATTAAAATTCTTTAATTAAAAAATTAGGTTAAATGAAATGATTTCATAAAGCATTTTCTGCGATCACTGCAGTTGGGTAGGGATGGAGTTGTCATGGCTATAAGTTGAAATAAACAGTTTTATAAAGATAAATTCTACAACGTAACAATTGGGATTAGGATTTACCATTACAAATCTGAGATAGTGGAACTGGACAGAAATATTAATCAGGATTACAGGATAGGGCAACCCTATTGTTGGCCCTCACACAGTAAGTCAACTTGCTAACTTTCTTTGTCTGCATGATCATACAGACCTGGACTGAGTTGCTCGAAGCATGGTTAGCGCTAACCATTGGGTAAGTTGTATTAAAACCTATAGGTTGTCCTTGTATTAGCAACTTGGCCCTGATGAGGTAATTAAACAAAATAACGAAAGATAACAGAATTAAATTTGTCTGTATTGTCTCATTAACTGTGATGCATTTCAAATTCCCACCACCTTACTGGGCTGTTGTCAATCAATACAACTTACAAGAAAAGTATCCTTGAAGTAAAGGTGAAGGTAGCCTTGAGATTTTTTTGGGCACCCATTTTCAATTTCTTATGGTAAATGTGGGTTTACTGCATCAGGGTAATCATTAGGAGCCGGTAGCCGCTGGATTTCCACGACTGTCAGATTACTTTGTGCCTGCTACTTTGGCCCCAAAATGTCGCACATCACATCTGTGAGGTTGTAAATTTGAAGACTTTTTATGATCTGTAGCCACTTACTTCAACCAATATTAATCCATCTGTTTAAAATCCTACTAAGTGACAACCCTGCTGCATTCAATGGACACAGGTGCTGGTACCTACATCCCAGCTTCTATAATAAGCCTCCAAGAGGCTGAACAGCTCTCAATTATTGACATAGTGTACGCAAGTTTTATTTGAAGCTACCAAACGCAAATGTTAAGGGTCTCCAGTCCAGTGTCTCAAGTACTCAGGCCTCACCATCCCACTAAGATGTACTGGTACATGTCATCAGTTTCTGTGAAATCACTGGCCATTCACAGGAACCTTCTTTGGATGACTATGTACGTCGAAATAGACAAGAATCAGAGAAAGGAGCTTTCTCATAATCAGTGGATTCAGCAAAGCTTCGAGCCACAATATGGTGCAAGACATTATTCTCAAAAGTCAGCCAAAACAGTGCAGATGAGGCCGCCTCAAATCAAGCAATTGCCGTCAAACATCGAGCTCCTCGTCATTTTTTCCCGACATCCAACAACAGAACCAGATGTATCAGGCAATGAGTTTCAATCCTGCATTTGAGCCTGCTGGATTTTCAGCATTCCATCCTGGTTTTACTTCCCACTACATGGCAGTTTTCGCTTTATGAGAGATTACATGTAATGGATCTGATCTGCTGTGACAACTTTGAAAGACTGATGAACAACTGATGAACAACTGCTTTCATTTACGCTTGACTGAGTTTGGTCACCTGACATTATCTTTGCATAATTCATGTAGGAGTATTTCCGGTTCCGCTTTTTTCAAAACCGGGTTTCCTGATGTGGATAAATAAATATCAATATTGCCAAAAACTGTGTGATTTCAAAATGGGTGTAATGAAGTGGTAATTGAACTTTGTGTTGTGCAATTTTGGACTGAAATCATACTTGTGATTTCAAATCGAACTTCCGCTGCACGCTCGTTCGATTTTGAAACCATGTGTATGATTTCAGACCTAATAATACACTTGAAAAAATTTCTCAGTTCTGATTAGCTAAAACAGAGTGCATTTTTCGTTAACACAGTGCAGAAACATTTAACACAGTGCAAATTTGCTACGAAGATTTCTGAAGTTAAAACGAAGACTGCCGGAGGCCATCCAACACATTTCAAAGACCCGCGAAGATTGTGCGACACCCTCACAAGATTGTACGAAACCTTCCGAAGTTTTCTGAAGATCGACCGAATGTTTCCAAAGATAAACTGAACACTTCCGGTGATCTTCGGATGTTTTCGAAGCTTCTCCAAGTTTCCGAAGATCGAGGGCAATGCCTTCTGCATACCTCAGTAGTCAATGTATGGGCTGAAGCTCTATAAGTGGTCTATTTTTTCAAGTGTATTATTAATAAGTAATCACATGTTTCTTCTCTTGGTCTTTGAAAAAATTTACTCATGCTTATTTATTCCAAATTGCACTCAGAATCATGTGATTACCTATACAAATTGCACTCCACTCTGTACAATTACCATTATAAACCTACCAAATAAAGTTTGAACCTGAGCATTAGCAGCCATGGACAGCTGTTTTGGCTTTGTTAGGCCTCATCAACATGGCATAGCCAATACCCAGGCTCAAGTACCCACATGAATAAAACAAGCAATGAAAGTGTAAGGCTTGTGGGATGTGGCTTAGAGTGACAAGAATACCTCATAAATTAATTTGTCTAGGTAAGCTGAAAGCCACTCACTGGGCACTAAAGCCACAAGCTAGCGGGCATTACCCCTTAAATCTACCAACTAAAGTTTGAGCCTGAGCATTACCGGTAGCAGCCTTGGACAGCTGTTTTGGCCTACTTTCATTGCTTGTTTTATTCATGTGGGTACTGACGAGGCCTAGCAAGGCTGAAACAGCTGTCCATGGCTGCTAATGCCCAGGCTCAAACTTTATTTGGTAGATTTCCAAGCCACATCCCACAAGCCTTATAATTTCATTTATTTGTACACACTCTTTACAAAGATTCAAGTTTCAAGTTTATTAAGACAACTGAAACATACAAAATATGATGTACCACTGCTTGTGGTTAGCTACAGCTATTCGAGGCGAGCAGTGGCTTGATGAATAAAATTACAATACTAAGTATACTTAAGTATAATTCTCAAGCAATACATTAAAATAAACTTACAGAACTAAGTACAAAGTAGGAATCAGATAATGAAACCAAGAAAACAAAGTTTACTGATATAAAAAGGGAGAAAATAAAATGAAATAATGACAATAATAACTGAGTGTTCACCAGTATAACATGTGGGAAAGACAGAGATTCACAGGAGAATTGGACAGATTACGTGAGAAGCTGGAAGGATAATGCAAATGTAATTACCAGTAGTTCAGTTTTCAATGCATATTCAAATCCAGTAGACCAATATGCTCATTTGCCTCTGAGAGTTTCTAAAGGAACATATTGAGAATGCTGCATTTAAATTTCGCTTTGGGCATTTGACGAATTTCATTAGATAAGTTATTTCAGATTCTAACACTGTTCCTCAAAAAAGACGTTTTGTTTTCTGATCTAGAGTATTTGAGAAAGAAGTTACCTTGTTGATGATCTTGTGTTATTTAAGACATCATGCATTAAGATGGCATTTGACTTGAAGTAAGGAAGACCTAGAGGTAGTAGACTGGAAGATATGAAGAAGGGTACTGCCTGAGTTTTATAATCACAAAGAAAGCATGAGGCGAAGGGCATGTTCCTCAAGACATAGGATTTTGTTTCTGTGGATTTTGTCTGCTCGGTCCAACACTGATATACCATATAATAAATAGGGTTGAATCAGCGATCTGTATATATGTTGTAAAGTATTAAGTGCTACAAAATGTCTTGGCCTACAAAACCACCAATCAATGTACTTATTTTAGAGGTCATATGTAAAATATGTTTCCAGGAGAGGTTTTCAGCAATAAGCACGCCTAAAAATTTAACACAACTTTTATGTTCCAAAGATGTGTAAAAGATTTTAAGAGTCCTGTTGATTAACAGCAATGTAATAGCAAAATCATTGGTACATGTTGTATACTTGTCTTATGCTTGTACAAAGAAGCATGTAGCTAAATTCTGTGATTCTGTTGCAAAAATGATAACTTTGAACCAATGCCAGAACCTTCTTTTAAAAGAAGGAAATAGCATGACAATGAGTACAATTTAATACATGCAAGTGACTCTGAAAGTTCTTGAAGAGGCACCAGCAAGTTGACAACTTTTAAAATCACAAGGACTTTACTGACAATGTTGTGGATTGTTTTTGACAGAAAAACTAAGGTTAAGGAAAGTGCTCTCAGTTACATCTATGAACAACACAAGCAGAGCATTGACATATTTTTGGAAGAAGAGAAATCCAAAAACTGATGGCTGACTAAACAGATAATGATAAAATAACACTTTTTATACAAAGAAAACAGTCACATTCAGCCAGTGATAGAAAACTATGAGCACAGAAAAGAAAAAATAACATGCAGGGGTTGGAATAATTTTTGAAATAGCTGTCTAAACTAGTTAAAGTAAGCAGTGACCTGATTAATTTTTTTTAATCATTTTAGTGAAATATAGACAAAGTAGGTGGTGGTTTAAGGTAAATTCTGACAAAGGAGATGACGGTTTTCGCTGGTTGCCAGCTTCTAATGAAACCCCTGAACAGGCCATGAAGTTTGGTACAACTGTATGTGAAATCAAGTCCTTTTTGTTAGTATTGCAAAATACACCTAAATGTCACATATTCTAGAATCTAGTAGCAGTGTACTGCAATATACAATTTTTGAAATAGCTGTCTGAGCTAACCAAAGTAGGTGGCTGCAAGAGGTAAATTCTGTCAAAGCAGGTGATTTTTGCCAGTTCTAATGAAACCCAGGCTAAATATAGCCTGGTTTATTTTCATGCTATGGTAATATCTGGACTGCAACACATTACCACGTCCAGTGGACTCCCCCGTATTTTTATTTCCTTAAAAGAGGGTGTGCCTGGCTATGCTTTACATTCATTCATTCTTTATTTACGTATTTACTCGTGCATAAGTTGACCCCCCATTTTCAAGGTCAAAAATCGGATTTCTCATCATGTCGGTTAAAGAAATAAAATTCACACCAATAGAAATTTCCCAAAATGTCAATCTTTTCTTCCTGAGAATGTATTGAAAACACGGTGAATTAAGAAAAGCAGAGATTTAATCATACGCTGTGAAGTTTTTCAAGATCACGATTTAAGCACATGCGAGCTCTTCGATTTACTAGAGAAGTATTTTACGATATTTGGGAGTAAATCGCATTGCATTTAGCTAACTTTGATCTCGATGTTGAATTTGAAAGGAGATTAAGGTAAGAAGACCAAAGGAATGCCGAAGAGCTTCGAAAGATTGCTTGATCAAAGCACAGCCATCTTCGAAAATATGAATTTGAGGAGTACTGGAAACTAAGATAACTCCACGTGCTTTCTAAAGTTTGCACATGCCAGGTCACTAAGCCACAGTAATCATTCAATGAAAACGAAAGTTCAGGGCCGTAAACAGCAGCAAAGCTCTAGGAGAAATGTCTGCTCCACCGATCAAAAGACACAATAGAAATCATCTCCAGTAGGTTTGCATTTAAACCATTAAACATTTATTATTTCACACCTTTTTGTGGACGAAGAATGCACCGAAAACTGACGAAAATCTACCACAATTAGAATTGGTTTTCCTAATGCACTTCAGGCAGTTGTTATGCTAATTTCTTGGACTGCTTGGTCAGGTCTTTGTGTATGACTCGTATATAAGTCGAGGGCGATTTTTTGGGCTGATTTTTTGGTCGTAAAAGGTCGACTTATACACGAGTAAATACAGTACCATATGTGCAACAACAGCAGAAGATGGAAGTAATATAAAATTTAAAAGTGAAAATCAAATGGCGAGGAGACCTAAAAGAAAGCATCAGGGGTTTCAATAAGTTTTGAAATAGCCGTCTGAGCTTGCTAAAGTAAGCGGCGACCTGATTATTCTTTTTTAATCATTTTAGTGAAATCTAGACAAAGTAGGCGGCGGCGAGAGGTAAATTCTGACAAACTAGGTGGTGATTTTCCCCGGTTGCCGGCTTCTAATGAAACCCCTGAAGCATGGGGCTTATAATGAGTCGGGTCTTCTCACTTAAAATAAGCCCCAACTGTGAAAACCTAGGTCAGGGCTGTGCTCTAGCAGCGCCAGGTCGCCCCTGGCGACTTACTTTTGCCATCGGGCAACCGGGAAATATTAGTTTTTGCACCAAACTTATATGCTGGGCACCCTGGATTTAAAGGGTTTAAAGGTTTGGGCGCCCAACTACTTTTCTTAGAGCACAGCCTTGTAGGTGCAACAGGATGAAAAACTTTTACATTTTTTCTTCTTACACTTTTCAGCAAAATGTTTGCGAAGATTTTGACCTTTGCATTACTGTGAAAATCTGAAAACCGTGAACACTAGAAATATTTATGGAATGTTATTGTTTCAAGTAAAAAGCCAATCATGGGAAAGCAAACTAAACCACAAACAGAAATGGTAATTAGGTTGTGGTTTCATGTTGCTTTTGATTGGTTGCTGCACGATGAGAAATGTCAAAATCAAATCAAAGTGTTCATGGTTTTCAGATTCACACACTAAAATATTAAATATTTCAGTAAAAGGTAAAAACTTTAAATGCCAGTACATGTACATGTTAGTGAAGGAAATGTGTAGCTTTGTGAAAATATTCTAACAAGACTTCCTCATGAGCAAAAAGGCAAACTTTATTTTACCAGTTGTGAAGAAGTGATCTCTTGCTATTACAGGTACATGCTGTACTTGGAATTCCTTGGGGGGAGTCTGAGAGTTACAAATTGCACAGGAGGGACTTGATATCTTGGGAAATAAAATCAAATTTGCGTCATAAATTAAAATGATACTAAGGGGCTGTCGACATATCCACTTCTCCCTGCTTAACGTGAGCTGGACATTTAGGTCAGACCCCCCCCCCCCCTTAATGCCCACTTGAAATTTTGCTGCCCCAAAAGTCACTGCATTCCAGCCACACTTACCGGTAAGTTTAGTACATTAGTGACCTACATTACGAGAAAACAACAAGTATCAACACAATTTACTCTGTTTTGAAACAGAGATAATTTTTATAAACCAAATGATGCTTTCTCCCATCTGCTCTGTTGCAACATCTGTATATCTGCTTTTTCCTATTGAGTTTTACTTCTGACTTCAATATTTAGAAGAGAAAACCAGAATCTACTGAATTGTGTTTTCTTTGTTCCATCTCAACATGACATCAACTTCATTAAAATGGCTGTTTGCTTTTGGTAAAAAAATGGCCCGTACTAACGTCCAAAAATGGATTCACCTTTCCCACTCCTCACCTAAACTTCCAGCTGATGTAAAGCAGGGAAAAAGCTAATATGTCGATGGCCTATAAAGAATATTCATGCTACTAAAAAAACATGACAAGAATAATTTCAGTCACCACCATGAGGAGACTATAAGACTTATATAAGTCTTAAGCTGAAGGAAACCAACTCAACGATTAGACTAATAAAACAAATTTCATCTTCAAGGGCAAGCAGGCAACTGAAAAGGAACTTGCATTTCCAAAAAAGTAAGCAAATGCATAGAAATACATGTATATGGTAGAAATGGTTCGTGAAGGTTTCCATGAGTCTCGTTTATTTCGACTATCAGGCTGGACAACAAGCTCCGTTGCAAAGAACGGTCGGAGTGCACATCATTCAACCTCTGAGAAGTTATCCACTTACTCTCTTTGGAGATTGTTCACCCAATCATCTCGACGCCAATTTTAACACGGTAACTCTTCCCTAAAAGGTGGGCATTGCAATTTCCAGGCTGGAGAACCTTTCCAAATACAAGACAAGCGAGCTTGCTATGAGCTTGGCTTTCACTCGGATCGAAGGTGACCAATCAGAGAGCAGCTTGATGACTATTTGACCAATCAGTGAGCGCCAAAATTGACCAATGACAATCGAGTAATCTGCATATAAAACACTCAATCACTACAGATTGACGCCATTGATAGTTTTCAACTGAGACACGGAAAGGAGTGGACGTATAAAGCCAGCTTGATATTACTCTAAGGACAAAATGGCCCGTACGAAGCAAACGGCCCGTAAATCTACCGGAGGAAAGGCTCCAAGGAAACAACTAGCGACCAAAGCAGCTCGTAAGAGCGCTCCATCGACCGGTGGTGTGAAAAAACCCCATCGCTACAGGCCGGGTACCGTCGCTCTCAGAGAAATTCGTCGTTACCAGAAGTCGACGGAATTATTGATCAGAAAGCTTCCTTTCCAGCGACTTGTTCGTGAAATCGCCCAGGACTTCAAAACTGATCTTCGCTTCCAAAGTGCTGCGATTGGTGCCCTTCAAGAAGCTGCTGAAGCATACTTGGTCGGTCTCTTCGAAGATACAAACTTGTGTGCGATCCACGCCAAACGTGTAACCATTATGCCAAAGGATATCCAACTCGCCCGACGCATCAGGGGAGAACGCGCTTAAACAGAACTTAAAATCTTTGCTGTATATAAACTAGAACTTTTATGGAACTTGTCAAGCAAGAAAGAAACGTAACTTTAATATGGTATACATACGCTAGCAGTCATCCGAGATATTACTATTTGAAATATTCATGTCATTGAACTTTTCTCGTTTGATTTGACCGATCTACGTTCAATGTGAACATCACTATGTAGTATGAAAACCCTTGTAATGCCGATTTTCTGAACTAGTCTGTTTTTAATAATTTTTAGTTTTCGATATGTTATTTTACGTTGTCAGTTATATTTTGGCGGAATTCGTGAGGGTAACAAGGAGCCTTCGTTTCCCAAAGATGGATACTACAAATTTAAAAGCCTTCGTTGCTTGCTGATGTGTGGCATAAGTATGTCTGTTTTTCTCCTGACGATGTGAATCTTCCGTTTCTGTTGACACAAAATGGCGTTTCCTTTAATATGTAGACTTAAATGATGTTGTCTGTAATATACGCGTTTTTAACCTTATTTAAGAGGCAATAAATCTGTCTTCTCTTAGCTTTGTTTCGTTTCTCGATTTTGGTAGCGGGTCATTTGAGTGTGAGTATTGTTCACGTGAATCTCTGGCTCAAAGTACGAGTCGGGTATCAGGGGAACGGTATCCGATCGTTTCCCACAAAGACCGAAGTACAGTTCATTTGCGATCGAGGAGATCATCTTCAATCGATTCGTGTTTCGGGGTGTCGTGTGTAAGAGCGGTTAGATTTCGTAACAGCAGAACTAATCATCTGGCAGCTGATCGGAAAGAAGAGCTGTAGTCATGAAAAGGAATGTCTGAGCACGTGATGGTCGATTTCACCAGAACACTGCTCACAGATCGCTCATCCATTCGGTTTACTCTAAAAAGGTGTCGATTCCAACTTGCTAAATGTGTTATGCCTGATTACAACGAAAACCTGGGGAAAAGCACTCCTAAATTCGTAGGTAGTTTCCGGTCGTTTCGCGAAACGTCACTGGTAGTAAGCTAAAGTCGATTCACTACATGTCAAGACTGACATACACTTTAGTAATTGGTTTCAGCGTACTCCTCAAACGAACAGGAAAGCACAAAACGTATATCTCTCAGCCGAATTCCCTTTCAGAAGGAGAAATAATCACATGTTTGGCGAGACATCGTTGGCGTCGCCTTTTTCGTAATTCTTCGTCATCTGATCGGAATGTATCGGGTTTTCCTCACCAGTCCTTTCACGAAAAACTGGAACAAACATGGCGGCTAGTAAACTGTGCCGGTTTTGGTTTCCTTCGTGTTGTTCTGTTAAAAACGCGGCCAAAGCAATAACAAACACTGGAATCTTTAACTTACAGAGACAGAGAGATGTAAGGGTTCTATTACGTTTGCTTTCTGTACTTAACTCCATTTTGCTAGAATTTTGTACCTGTTTACAATACATGATGTGCGCGTGTTTTCGGTTACAGGCTGCAGGTGAATCGAAACGTCCATACTCTACACAGGTAATTCATCTTAGCACTTAACTTCCGTCTAAGTTAAATCCTTAAGTGTAGCCCGTAATTCATTCCTATAATGCAGCACATGTAAGGCTGTGCTCTGAGAAGTGCAGTTGGGCGCCCTAAACTCTAGACCTTTGAAACCCAAGGCGCCCAGCACATGCGTTTTGGTGCAAAAACTAATATTTCCCAATGGCAGGAGTAAGTCACCAGGGGTGACTGAGCGCTGTTAGAGCACAGCCCTGACATGTACACTTCAAAGCATAAGAGATTTTGTAGGAGATTTAAAGTTAAGTGATTGGTTATAAGCCAACTACAGCTATGAACCAAATTACGAGTAGTATTGGAAAGATTTCTGTACATCCCCATACCTTAATAATTATTATTATACACCGTCATGCTAACCCTGTTTCAAAAACTAGTAGAGTTTGAGTCACAAAATGCAGGTATAATAAAATGGCATACAAGTAGAAACCCATGAAAAACCCACTGGGCGTTAGCCTAGTAAAGGGTATCAAGGAACCACACGAGGCAAAGGAAAAATTCTTATGACCTCGGTGGGAATCGAACCCACGACCTCCGGATTGTGTGGTTCCAGAAAATATCCATACCCCCCCCCACGGAAGACTTTTTGATTTGCACCCCCCCACCCCCTAGGATTTTCCATTCCAGAGGGGTCTTTGATTACCCCCCCCTCCCCTCCGGAATTTCCAGACGTTTTGTACTTATGAAAAAGAAAGTGAATACCAACTTAGTTACGTAAATACGACAGAATTTTATTACAACAGTGTAAACATTAAGGTTAACTTTAACAGAAATATAATGCTTTGTTAAGTTTATTATCCAGCTAAACTTTTAGGTTCTTCGCCATCAACTTTGCAAATTATGTTTGTGTTGTTTTTATGTAAGATTATAAGCTTAAACATTTGGGTTGCACGTCGACTGTTTCGTGTTTTTGCACAAACTCCGATGAGAACGTTTCACTCGCTTAAACAACTTCGCAAACGATAGTAACTAAAACAGAAACTTACAAGGTTCCTTTGTCTATACATTTTGTCAGTTTCTTCGGGTTGATTCTTATTTAAGGACCAAAAACTTCACTATCAGACATGTTAACGTGGTAGGTTTTGTGAACGTTGTCACGTTGTACCAGCCAGGTAGCCAGGCCTTCTGAAGGTCGAACGAAAACGAGACAAAGCTGGAAGTCTGGAGACGAGAGACTCCAGTTGAGACCGCCATTTCAAATGTTTTGAAGAAAGTAGCTTCAGGAGATTGTAGCGCTAGCTAACTCAAAGAAAAAAAGAAACATTGAAGCTAATAATGTGAACTTTATCTCAATGGCCAGGAGTACTGACTTTTGTTTCAAAACAACGCATGTATGTTTTTGTGCCTCAGATCGATCGTATGTTGCTTTCAATGTTTTGTACATGGTTCGTGACCCTTTGGAAAAGTAGTTCCCCACGAAACCCCCTACCCCTCCGAAATTACTGCCCTTTAACCCCCCTCTCCCTCGGAATTTCCAATGATCTTCCATGGGGGGGGGGGGGGGGTATGGATATTTTCTGGAACCACACATTGGATCTCCCGTTGCTCTGCCGACTAAGCTACGAGGTCGGACAGAGAAAGTCAGGGACGATGGAGATGGAGATGGAGATGAACACATATAATAAAATGGGTTTGGAAATTTTGCCACAGTATTTGTTTGACATGTGGATTATTACACTGATGCATTAACTTTTTACAGTTCCACTCTATTTATACTATAGCTCTGTCAATCTGTGTTTCTCCACTTATCAACGATTACATTTTTGCAAATACTCCCTGTGTCATTTAACATAGACTTGTGAATTCCAGTAGAGAGTATGACTGACACATCCTTCTACAACCCTTGAAGTATCTTCACCTTCTGTAAGTGAACACCTCTGCTCAGTCCCAAGGGTGTGTTCACACTTACAGGAGGTTTGACAGACTGTGTGTTTGACTGAATGATTACTGAATGGAGCTGTTTGGAAATCTTCCTTGTATTTACATGGGGTGCCTGTGGCAGACCGTATTGAAAATTCAGGCGGAATGTTTTCATCTCCGTCATCAAAAGAAACTCCCTGGGATGCTTCGCCTTTTTTTGAGAAACCAGGTGTGCAAGATGGTGGGAGTTTATAAAAATATCATTGTTCCAGCATGACACTGAATTTATTCTTTTCTGTTGATTTTTTACCAGACCCAGAAGGTGACTCTTATTCCTGGTGATGGAATAGGGCCTGAAATTTCAAATGCTGTCAAAGAAGTATTTGCTGCTGCTGAGGTAACTGATTAATAACCTTCATAATAACAAGGGGAATGATCTTGCTTCTGTTTTCTATACAAAATGGGACACTAATATTGGGATGTGGGAATCATGTCATTAGTTCCAAAGAGCAACCATTATCTATTTCCTAAAAGATATGTCAAAATTTATGAAAAGGTAATCAGAGCTAATGTAAAAAAAGTGGCAACAATGACCTGACAAGATGTTGTCTGGGCCATAAGTAATCATTGTTAACCCTTGTAAAATAAAGTCTTCTTCTTTATTATTTTTTCAGATGAAGAAAGAAATCAGTAATTGAAATTTTGAAAACTGTGCCTGTTAAAATATTGTTGCCACCTTATGTAGATAGAAACACCTTGTAACAGGTTCTTTTTGCATGTTCCTCCAGTTTATATCCTTGGGAATATTTTATTAGTTGCTTGAATGTACCTCAAACTTCAAACCACTGTCAAGTCAGGACTATAAAGGGCTGATTTACAGGGTGTATTTGAAACATTTTGGGGAAGCTTAATTGAGAGAGGGGGCTTAAATTCAGTGTAGTAACATGCATTAGCAGCCGGAGGGAAAGATATGTAGATATTTGATCCCACTGCAGAAGCAACATTACTTGCAGCCAAAGTGCAAAGTTAATGGTGAAGCACACGAAATACACTGTACACTGTCGGTAGTAGGTCATCTAGCTGACAATGAAGTAAAATTAGTGTATTCCAAGCAAACTTCCATTGCAATGTAAACCAGACTTTGTTTAGTGCACATGATGTGTTACAGTATTTTCATGATTGATTAAGGTTAGCCCAGGTTAACCCTAGTTGTCATTTATCAGATCAGTCATGTGGCATATTTTCTGAACAAACCAAAAGCCACAGAGCTGTTTGGGAAACCAATAATTTCTTCTTGCCAGTAAATCAGTTGTCATGGCTCTGTTTGCAGAGCAATCATTTCAATCTCAAACAAATTATTGTTGTGTTCAGTTATAATGACAAGTTTGAAATGTTTGTAATTAACTCTTCTTTAAGGTGCCTATTGAGTGGGAAGAAGTGACAGTATCACCTATCCTACTCCCAGATGGAAAAACCACAATACCTCCAGCAGCAATCAACTCTATGAATAAGAACAAAATTGGCCTAAAAGGTAATGACTTTAGTTATAAGAAAAGTTTCAGTTGAGTGGCAAAACTGATACTGGTATGTTTACTATGGTTTTGCTTTGCTTTGCTCTGATTGGTTGATAAAATGCATGCCATTTTCTCAGCCAATGAGAAGAAAAATCAAAACCACTAATATTATTGCAAGTTGTAGCCATGCATTTTCCTGTGCTTACTGCAGGATCTGTGTAATTAGTTCAAATTCTGCTTACGTCTCTTGTGATTGGCCACAGTAATTACTTTGATTTTGGCTTTGCAACACTCACTTGGTATCCCTGACTACTTTTTGGATGCCCTGTATCAAAATTTATCGATGGCACTGGCCATTAAATAACATCCAAATGGGATAAAGATCTCACTTGCTTGACTTGCTCATGGCTTGTTTAGGCCACAGCCAATAATTTGTGTAAGAGGTGCCCTCATAACTATGAATCATTACAAGGAACATGGCTAAAGGTATTGGTACTGGGCCAGAGGTAACACTTTAAACTTTGTGGGGAATTTGGAAGTACCTGGTAGTCTTTATGGCCATCCTTAACACAATGTGAAAGAGAAATTCAGTCAAACCTCCCCTTGCAGCAACCTCTTGTGAGTGACCACCCTCACAAGCACCACTTTTCCGGAATACCAGAAGAAGTGGAGGCATTATATTTGCTATCTTTTATGATGTACATGTACATGCAGAAATGGTGTTAGAAGAGTGTTAGAATTATGTGGTGGTGAATGCTTAAAGAGGGTCCCCTATACCACTTTGGAAAATGCATTCACGTAAAAATATTGAGACTGTTCACGCGTCACGGATAATTCCCAAACTTCGTTCCTGTTCACGATAAAATCAAATATCGGCAATCACGAATCATGAATGAACAAATAAACCTAAATCACGTTTCACGAGAAAAAAATAGTCCCAATCACGTTTCACGAAAAAAGTATAGGGGACCCTCCTTAAAGATCACTTCATTTTTGACTTAGTCTCACATTGCCCATAATTCAAAAAACAGAGCTGCGTAAGGGCTGGTATGCACTAGGTTGAAAAGATTTGTTTGGCTCCGACAAAAATCTCAACAAATTATGTCTCCACCAAATTTTGAATTTGCTAATTGTGTATGTACTTAACCCATTGGCATCTGGAACTTTCGCTGAAAATCAGGTTTTCAAGTTAGTCAAGTCATTTTCTTGCCACTATCTGGCAATTAGGAGCTAGAACTCACCACAAAACCGTTGACAGGTTGTGCACTAAGCGGCCTTCTGCTCCAGATGCAAAACATTAGCTTTCAGAGTATGGGCATGCACAGAAAGCAAAATTTTGCTTTTCGCTTTCTCTTCTTCCTTCTTTTCCCGTTCTTTTTGCCTCATTTTTTTTTTTGCTTTTGCTGTGTAATGAATGGGCTTTGTTTTGGTGGGAAAAGGTTCTGGAAAAGCGTTTAGGATCCTAGGATTTGATGAAAGGAAAGGGAAGTGTGTGGTGGGGGCAGATTTCTATAGGAATTTTTACGTCCATGTTGCTTGGTTTTTTGCCTTTTTGTTCGGCGCCCTTGACTGAATCATGCTCAATCTGGTATGGTTTCAAAGATCTCGTTATGATAAACACGTTAGTCAACAAAACTACGCTTGACCATTCAAACTGATGACGTGACAGGCGGCAGAAGGGACGTCGGTCTGCCAGGGCGCATGGGGGCGCATTGGACTTAAATGGGTTAAAAACACCAAAATATTTGATAACCACAAGTGCAGGCTTCTGCTGAATGTATAGACTCTAAAAAGCAAGATCAAGTTTCCTTGATTGACATTTTCAGCCATATTTTTAACGCTTGCAAATTGTAAAATCTGGCAGTTTTGACAATTTGCCCTTCTCGGAAGCAGGATGACGGTGCATTTGAAGTTTGGTACGGCTTGACAAAATTTTGGTAGGACAAAAAGCACCATTCAAACTTCCAGAACTGATGAACAGAACTGATGACAAATATTTTAGCAAAACAGACAAAATGTTGCCTAGTGCGTACGGCCCTAATCTAGCAGTGCTCAGTTACCCAGAAATATTAGTTTTTGGAGCAAATGTATATGCTTGGCAACCAACTACGTTTTGCAATGCACAGTCTTGAAAAATTAAATAAAATATTGTTGCACTTGCTTAGCACTATATTTTGTGAAGAATTCACTTGAAGTCGTCATTGGCTAGTGCCCTTTGTAAACATCTTAATGCAGCTGGTTACTGAATGCTTGCTTGGTGCTGCAGCTGTAGTGTTTAAATATTGAGTGCTCCTGAAGGAATTTTCAAAGTTTGAATTGTTGCTCTTTTTTTTGTCTTGGTTTATATGTGAGCATTTGATCTCATCCTAGCTTTGTGAGTGTATATGACCAATCACAACATGGTTACTAACTAAGAGGAATTATAAAACATTAATTTTGAAAATTAATTGCTTGCACACAACAGCAACAGACAAGCATGGAAAACTTATTTTGAACCACTGCAGTTCAAAAGCATGCATGATGTGATGCAATATTCCGCAGCTTGTTATTGGCAGTAATTTGCATGTGTTTTGTGCTTTATTCCACCTGAAATCCTTGTTTTATTGTAGGACCGTTAGAGACAAAGATTGGCAAAGGACATGTGTCTATGAATTTGACTCTCAGGAGGTTAGAAAACTAATAAATCATCAACTGCGATAATTATTTGACTACTTTGTTTGTGACTCTTCATGGTGAAAGACAATTCTGTGCCTGCTTCATGCATACATTGTGCAGTTCCAAAAAATACCCATACCTCCTCCTACAGGGGGTCAGTGGAAATCCCAAGGGGGAGAGGGTTGGCAAAATGGAGCTAAATTGGAATTTCCAGAGGGGTGGAGGAGCTTCAAACCCAAAAACCCACTGAGGGAGGGGGGGGGGGCATAAAAATCTGGTAATTTTCACTTATCAGTATGCTTTAAAAGGGGACAACAATATTCTGGTTCATAATATTAGCTGAAGAGCATTGACTTTCATTCAGTTGTCTGGAATTTAACCAGTATTTGGTATTTGGTCAACTGCACAGTTCTGGACTTTTGCTTGGGATGTTATGCTTTTCACCATTTTGAAAGCAGTTAAAAATACTTTTTTAACTCATGGGATGTCATAGTGACTGTTGTTACCTAAATACATGAGAAAAGTTGCTTTGTGTCACTAACTACAGTGTTCATACCTTTTAAAATATTTTGTATTTTATTTTGTTGAGGTGTACTTTTGTTTTTACGCAGAATTTTTAACTTATATGCCAATGTGCGGCCTTGCCGGTCCATAGAAGGGTATCCTACAGCATACAGTGACGTAGATCTGGTCACAATCAGGGAAAACACAGAGGGCGAGTACAGTGGCATAGAACATGTGGTAAGTCAGTTGTTGGTGTTACTGATGTTCAAATGATCAAAGTTGTTGTAAAAGTGATAGTATTGACTTCCAGAGTGGTCTTGCAAGGGAAGGATTAGATAGATAGCTTATTAAGCAACACATATGCAGCCCAAGGGATAGATTGCATATTTTAAATGCTATTTATATACAATTAGGGGTGTGGAGTTTGCATAGCTTTACTTTTAAGATATATACCCCTTACTAACTGAGTTTGAGGTCCATATTGAGGGATATTTCTAGGCTCCTTGTAATGCTTAAAGACTGTTTAAAGAGTTGTTTTAATCAGCTAGAAAAATTTGATCTATTCGGATTTCTTAGCTGAAAATTGAAGTGTCCGAAAATTTCAGGGAATGAAATCTTCATTTCAGAAATTGCAAGCTGAATGTTACCTCCCGACTTTGTGGTTCAAACTAATTCACTTTATTGTGGAGCAGAGGAGGATTAACAAGACAGGTTTTTTTTGTCTCGTCAGGTTGTTGATGGTGTAGTGCAAAGTATTAAATTGATCACAAAAGAAGCTTCCCAGAGAGTCGCAGACTTTGCTTTCCGCTTCGCCAAAGCAAATGGCAGACACACTGTAACTGCTGTACATAAAGCCAACATCATGTGAGTAGAAACAACAAATAAAGATACTTTGACAATTGTACAATTCCTCTTCTAGTTTCTTTTTGTAATGTCTTAGTGATAAGAGATGGCATTTTTCGTTTACGTTTCAAGATATTACAGCAAAAGTCTTGTTAAGATTTTTATCTCAAATAAATGCAAAATATTTTATCTTTCTTTGTAAATTTCACACTGTCTCTTAGTAATAAACCAGGAATTTACAACCGTAATGAATAAAGGCGGTAGTTTCTAAAGAAACTGTGGTGCTGCGTCGGTGGGGAAGTAGTACACAAGAATTTGGTATTATCAACAGAGTTGATAGTGTAAATTGGCCACCGTACAGGGATTCTAAAAGCTGACGTTTCGAGCGTCTGCCCCTCGTCAGCTTTCAAGTCTGTTAATAAATTTCTTACATTTTGAATAGTATTGTAACTGCAGACACAATGTTTTTAACTCGGCGGTCTGTGTTTAATAAGATAGACTGAATACTGTAGACAATACACTGTACACTGTACGTTGAATCTGTAAGATAAACGATCTAAACGTTACCATAGGAACCAAAAGAAGAATTGTACCAACGAAATGCGGCTGACAAGAAACGACGATAAAAGATATAAGCTTATTTACATTGTTACGGCCACGAAAAACTACATACAACTGCTTTTAGCGAGAACTCAATACAACTAGGAGAAAAACTGCACGTAGCGCGACTGTAAAGAAATACTGCCCAAAATAACGAGAAAACTAAGACTTATATAATTATGGAAAACGACGTAATTACATGCACAGTACAACGAGTCTTAAATAAAGGTGTAAATTGCGACGAACGGTAAAAACTTGGAACGAAAGTGTGTAACACAAAGCAAGAGACACTAACTACACACTAATTAACGCCTGAGAACTTACAGTAGTTTCTTCTTCAACATTTTGATAGGATGCTGTTTGCTAATGTTTTCTATTGATGTTAAGGCGACGATCGGATGGTCTTTTTCTGCAATGTTGCCGGGAGGCTGCTGAGAAGAATAAAGATGTTCGATACAACGAGATGTATCTGGATACTACTTGTCTTAATGTGAGTAAAAGGACACTTTAAACCCTAAGATCAAAAGTTAAATTCTCATTTGTTTCCTCTACACATTTCCTGTAGAAGTAGTAGGGAGAAATTGTTAGAATATCCAGCAAATTCATCTTGTGTGATCCTGTCCTTAATTCTCCTGACCACTCTGTTTTATAAAGCGTAGATATTACAAGGAGAATGTTGATGCTGATCACATTTAGGGCTTTAAGGGTTAAACTGAGTGTACTTAACTCCAAGATATTTTATCCGCTAATGTAAAACTTTGCACCTGCATGTATTCAAAAAACATTTTGTCTGTGTTTCCACTTTTGGACTTTTTTGTAGGCATCAAAACTTGCGAAAAATGGTGCATCTCTTGATACCACACTCAGTCAGAAGGGGTGTTGATCTATTCTTGATTTGACGTTACAAACTGGTTTGCAGGCATGTTTACAAAGATGTGAAGTATATATATGAAATAATTCATATTTGTACTGCGGTTGTAGATACAAGTGAAGAGTGATCATCGCAGTAAATTTTCCAATTTAAGCAACTGGAAAGAAGAAGCCTGAAAAAATCAGGGCTTCAACGGGATTCGAACCCGTGACCTCCGCGATACCGGTGCGATGCTCTACCAACTGAGCTATGAAGCCACACATTGGGAGCAAGGTCAATTGTTGAGTTCATATTTTCCCGCACAGTGAAGTGATGTGAAGTATATATATGAAATAATTCATATTTGTACTGCGGTTGTAGATACAAGTGAAGAGTGATCATCGCAGTAAATTTTCCAATTTAAGCAACTGGAAAGAAGAAGCCTGAAAAAATCAGGGCTTCAACGGGATTCGAACCCGTGACCTCCGCGATACCGGTGCGATGCTCTACCAACTGAGCTATGAAGCCACACATTGGGAGCAAGGTCAATTGTTGAGTTCATATTTTCCCGCACAGTGAAGTGATGTGAAGTATATATATGAAATAATTCATATTTGTACTGCGGTTGTAGATACAAGTGAAGAGTGATCATCGCAGTAAATTTTCCAATTTAAGCAACTGGAAAGAAGAAGCCTGAAAAAATCAGGGCTTCAACGGGATTCGAACCCGTGACCTCCGCGATACCGGTGCGATGCTCTACCAACTGAGCTATGAAGCCACACATTGGGAGCAAGGTCAATTGTTGAGTTCATATTTTCCCGCACAGTGAAGTGATGTGAAGTATATATATGAAATAATTCATATTTGTACTGCGGTTGTAGATACAAGTGAAGAGTGATCATCGCAGTAAATTTTCCAATTTAAGCAACTGGAAAGAAGAAGCCTGAAAAAATCAGGGCTTCAACGGGATTCGAACCCGTGACCTCCGCGATACCGGTGCGATGCTCTACCAACTGAGCTATGAAGCCACACATTGGGAGCAAGGTCAATTGTTGAGTTCATATTTTCCCGCACAGTGAAGTGATGTGAAGTATATATATGAAATAATTCATATTTGTACTGCGGTTGTAGATACAAGTGAAGAGTGATCATCGCAGTAAATTTTCCAATTTAAGCAACTGGAAAGAAGAAGCCTGAAAAAATCAGGGCTTCAACGGGATTCGAACCCGTGACCTCCGCGATACCGGTGCGATGCTCTACCAACTGAGCTATGAAGCCACACATTGGGAGCAAGGTCAATTGTTGAGTTCATATTTTCCCGCACAGTGAAGTGATGTGAAGTATATATATGAAATAATTCATATTTGTACTGCGGTTGTAGATACAAGTGAAGAGTGATCATCGCAGTAAATTTTCCAATTTAAGCAACTGGAAAGAAGAAGCCTGAAAAAATCAGGGCTTCAGTTTGGAACTGATCTACGCTCGGTAGCATGACAAATGATGGCTAGATTTCATGACTTGTACAGCGTTGAAAAAGTCAAGATTTAGTAAAAACTAAAGATATAAAAATATGACGCAATGCGTTACGAACAGGTACAAAGATTTATTTTAGCGAAAAAGTAATTTGGCATTAGGTGCACTTAAGTTATGTTGCCAAGTGCAACGCGTACCGAACTGCACAGGGATGCCAACGTCTGGGAAAAGCCAAGGAAAACTGATTGTTCCGACGATTTCTTAACTTATAACGCTTTTATATAAACTTATTTCGAAGACCTTAAAGAACTAAAACAAAGCTTTATTTACAGACTAAACGAAACAAAACTATAATCCTAAACTTAAAAGTATAAAAACTCGATAGAATACGGACGAAAACTAAACCGACGAAACGATGAGAAAACAAAAACAACTGAGTTGAATAATCATTTGTCCGCTTTTATAACGATTTTCCCAGAAAGGGCGACACCTATGTGTTATAATTAACAAGTCCGAATTCCCTAATAGGGACGACACCTATGTGATAAAGTTAACAAGTCCTGCTAAATAGTTAGCTTAATTGTTTCTCTTAAACACTGATTTTATTCAAAGTTTTGGAGAAGTCAGGGAAATTCTAAATTCTACCTGAAAGTCATTGAAAAGTCAGGCAAGTTTACTATTGGCTCGCTACTAGGTTTGTGAAATAATTTCCTCGTTGATAAACGGGTATCGTTTCAAACCTTTATTTATTGCTTACTGTGTGGTGGTGAGGTGACCTCGAGAAGTCAAAGGCTTGTATTTAGATGTTCCCTCTTAATTGGAGTATTAAATTGTTAAAGACCAGATGGGCGCACGAAGATGCAAAAGATTGCCAGTGAAAAGTCCGGAAATGTTTTCTATCCCAAAAAGAGGCTGAATGCAAAATCTTGGGCTTCACATGAGCTATTCTGTTTTCTCTTCCACAACTGTGTCAGTACGGTAAAAATATTTGCTTACTTTCTCTCGAATTTTTATCGCAGATTGTAAAGGATCCTAAAAGTTTTGATGTCATGGTGATGCCAAATTTATATGGTGATATTTTGAGGCAAGTACTGATTTTGTTGCAATAATTATGTCACCCTGGTTATTTGACAGTACATATTAGCCTGAGTATCAGGCCCTGTCGGGGAAGCGGGGACGAGGGGAAAGAAGAGAGGGCCTGACACAAAGCCATTGATTCGCTTGTGTCCAACATCCAGATTCTGGATGTTACGCTAATTGGTCAAAAGACAGTAAGAAACATCACGTGAGTCAACCGGAAGTCAAGCTTCCAGCGCAGGGGTTACAGACGCCATATTGAAGTTTACTCTCATGACACATGACAGTTACCGGAAGTGATTTTGATTGGCTAATTATAACATGGGCTGTCTGGGGGTGGAAGGCTTCTGAGAAGCTGTTTGTGTCAGGCGTTTCTTCCTTCGCTTTCTCGCTCTTTTTGCCTTCCCCACCCTAGAAACGCCTGATACTCAGGCTAAGTACATATAGGCTTGCCAAGACAACCCAATCGGCAATTTCATTTTCGGACATTGCTTAGGTTTATGTAAACTTTGTTTCTAAGATAGATAGCCTGCGAGCAAGCTCGCTATTTGGGTCTCACGCGAGACATTGGCGCCCCCGCCCCAATCCTCTCGCATCCAAAATAAATCTCGCGTTGGACCCAAATAGAGAGCTTGCTCGCAGGCTACTTAGATAGACTAACACTGCGACATATTTTTGTTTTATTTTTGCAGTGATTTGTGCGCTGGTTTGATTGGTGGATTAGGAGTGACACCTAGTGGAAATATCGGAGCAGATGGGGTAGCCATATTTGAATCAGTAAGAATTATTCATTTTGTTTTGCCTAGATGTTTTTTGACGTTCTCGTGGTACACCTGCTGGTGTATTTAGTCGCTTAACCCCTCAGAGACTAAGGGGGGGGGGGGGGGTTTCCGAACAATTTCAGACACGACATTAGTGTTTGGAAAGAGGAGATTCTGTACTTTCTTTTAGTGCAAAAATAAGTAAAATGTGATTTGTTGAAAAAATATGAAAAATCCAGAGAGACAAATGAAGCAGTTTTTTTTTCTAAGCTGAGCTTTGGATACTCATTTTTTTTCTCACCTATGGAATTTTCTTAATACCATGCACAATATCTATAGATGCATTCCTCTAGTACTGAAAAATTTTTGAGTACCTTTTGATAGTAGATCTAGTATTTGTAAAAACCATTAAAATCAGTTCGTGATGGTTTAGGCTTCGCTGGTCACAGTCCACTGTAGAAAGCGCCACGGTGGATCTTTCATTCTTGTTCAAAAGTTCAACACCAAGCCAATCCGTCATCCAGCGAATTCACTTTGACTATGGGCTGACGGTCGAAACATAAGCACTCGAATCAATTAACGGTAGCCAATTGTTCTTTATCGACTCTGAAGATAATCAAAATCATTACTTTTGACACACCCCACCGGCGCAACACCACTGTGTTGAGCGTTTTCACATGCCATCACGGCGGCCATATTGGCGTACCAGGCTAACCCTCGGGGAATTATGCAAATATTTTCTTTTGTTTCATTAATCAATATGACCGCTGGTCATGTAAGTAAAAATGGTCTGTACAGTTGGCTCTTTTGTTAACACCCCCATCCCCCTTGGGATCATAGACCGCGCTCTCTATTGGATTGTAAATATTGATAGGAGGGACGCTGGTTAAGGTCAGAGAGAGTTAATGCTCATAATCTCTATTTCCCACGAGATTGTTACCAGATTTTTATAATATACAGTGAAGGGATACAAATTTTTTCTGTCACCCGCCAGGTGCACGGCACTGCCCCTGACATCGCAGGCCAGGACAAAGCTAATCCCACAGCTCTGCTTCTCAGTGCTGTTATGATGTTGCGGCATATGGAGCTACAAGCACATGCAGATTTGGTAGAGAGGGCCGTGCTGGAAACCATCAAAGAAGGAAGGGTAAGGTTGCGTGGTGTTTTTCCTTATTCTGAAGTAGTCAGGGAACCCTTCCTTCACAGAAACCGAGCTCACTTGGCCCGAGTTCAGGAGTTCTCCATAGTTTCGCCATTTTGAATTTCAGTGAGCGGTCGGGTTGGCGAGGACTGGATCTGGTCTCACTATCTTGAATTGAAAAACAATCGGAGTTCGATTTGAAGGTGCGAAAAATGTTTGCTCTCAAGATATAGGGATCGTAGTGGATTTCCTTTCAATGTCGTTACTGTGCGAATCGAAACACCGTGAACACTTTGATTTGATTTTTCCCATTGTGCGGCAACCAATCAGAAGCGACCTGAAACCACGACCTAATTACCGTTACTGTTTCCGGTTTAGTTTTCTCGCGCGTGGTTGGCTTTTTACTTGAAACACAATAACGTTCTATAAAAGTTTCTAGTGTTCACTGTTTTCGGATCTTCACGGTAAAACATGATCGTTTTGGCACAATGTTGGTGGGTGAAGCGACACTGTCAAATAAGGGCTGTTTTTAAGATCGTTTTCATGTTTTACAGGTGTTGACAGGAGATCTTGGTGGCCGGAGCTCCTGCTCCGAATTCACGAAGGAAATTTGCAGCAAACTTTAAAACTTTACATCTTTTAATTTTTCCAGCTGGTTTTGGAGTTTATTGATGTAATTTATAGCATTTTTTTCTGGAACCATTTTAGCCTTTGGTGAAAAATACTCAATTTACAACTCGTGTTTTTGGCGTGCTTTTTCCCATTGAAGTAATGCATGGAAACTGAATTTAAGTACAATTTCGCTCTTCAATATCTTTAAAGCCCCATTCTCATATCTATAAGTTAATTTATTTTTATTTTCTGCCACTCGACTGGTTCATTCTTTGTTACGAAACTTGTACTTAAGTTTTGAACAGCACGAAAATTGGCAAAGATTATCTCTAGCTGATTGTTCAGCTTTTGTTATTACCAACTAAATATAATTTGGCTGTATGATTATTCAGTTAGCCTTTGTTCTGGAATTTTTGAGATAATTTTCCTGACTTAGATTTATTTGTGATGTCTTAATTAGAAGATTACCAAAGATTGTACATTATCATTAATGAAGAAAATAAAATTAATTGTTAACTCAGCAACTGTTATTTATAGTGGAAATTTTCTCTTTTCAGTGTAACAGAACACTGAAAGGAGAGATCTCACCCTTACTCTGACCAAGCGCAAATTGCGTTTGACGAAGGAGAATGCAAACTAATGATGCCGTTTGTCGAAATCAGTTAAGCGGGTATCGGTCGTTGCCATTCGAGTTCCATTTTGGCCGCCATGTTGGGACATCTCATGTATCTGAAGCACTTCACCTCGATCTCATGCGAATCCAAATGAAGACGAGTATCTCTGGGAGGGAGTGTATACTTGCGACATAACGAGAAGGTCACGCAAACGAAAAAAGTACCTCGTGTTAATGTTTTGTCTCTAGTTTGAACAACACATCATAACGACATAGTAGGAACATAATACCATGAACATATCGACATAAGGATAAAACTGTTCTTTTCTTTATGTCATTATGACTATGTTGTTATGTCGTTATGTCACTAGTGTGAACCAGGCCTCTGCGAGTCGAACAATTAACTGACCTATTAATGCTAGTTTGTAATTACTGTAGTCAGCAATTGATAAAACTTCCGACAATCCCCATTGATGATGCAACACAAACAATACCCCTAGCCCTGATAACAAAAGAAGTTACAGGTCATAACGATCAATGACGATATAGGACTGGAAGAGCTACAGGGTTCCTGGAGCGGTTTTTGTAAGTTTATTCATATCAGACGATGTCCACAGCTGGATCCACAACATGAATATATTACTAAGGGCAAAAAAATCTGAAACTTTTCTCGGCTTGTTATCGGTTGTCCTTGCATTCCGTCATAAATAAAGTCCGCCACGATACGAAGCAAAAACATCAGAGTTGTGCAAATGTAAGATTTGATATGGTATTCGGGTTTTGAGTCTTGACCACTGTCAACGATCTGTTTGGATTTCGAGTTCGTTATTGCAGTGTTAATGTACTGTTATGACTGTCGTTGCTATCGCTAGATTGTAACAATGTTTTGGAGTGTTGCATCGCATTGTTTTAGCTTTAATTCAGCTAGCTTTGACAGCTTTCATTTTTGTTGTACTCTCCCCACATTTTTATTTTGTTGTGCATTCCTGTTACAATTATTAGCGTGTTTCACAACTTCCTAGTTGGCTCTCTTCTTAAGTTCATCGCCTCACCATTTTCGTTACGTTTGATAATGGTCTTGTAAGGGGCCGACCATTTAACTTTTGAGGTGGGGGGGGGGGGGGTGGGGTGGGTGGGTGATTTCTGGTCAGCAAGTTTTTTTTTTCTAGCAACCTGGTGGGCAGGATATTTTTTTCTCTCCTAAATGCTCTGCAGGATATTTTTTTTTTCTCTCCTCATTTCTCTGCAGGATTTTTTTATTTTGCTCAAAAAGGTGTCGTGTTTACATTTACAGAATGTATTTACATTTACAGGCGCGGATCCACACCGGCTTCCACCGTTTTACGGAAATCGGTCAGAATTTTCATTAAAAAAAACTAATAAATATGTATATATTTTAAAAGTTGGATCTCGCAAAAATTCGCAAATTTGCAAGGCTTCATCCAAGGAGAATGGAACCGGCATATATTGTCTGACTGACTCAAAAAGCGAGGGAAGGGCACTATAGGTAGTTAAAATTGAAAAAATTTCCCGGGGGAACATGTCCCCGAACCCCCCCTAGTAGTTTGCGCCTTCGGCGCACGTTTTGCAGTAAATCGGTCAACATTTTTCTTGGATCCGCGCCTGATTTACATTGTGGTTATTGCAGTAATAGTTCTAATATGGAGCTGCAAAGCCTTAAAATGTTGTAAGCTATACAAAATCATTCTTGTATAGCTGCATGCTATGTTTTCGGACGCTGGCTTGCAGATTACAATCCGGAATGGTTGCAGTTTTGCTGAGAATTGTAAAGTCCCCCAGGAATGATGAAATAGCTTTGCAACAATTTTTTTTATTGCTCGCAGCAGTGCAAGAATTTTTTTCTATTTCATTTGTGCTGCGTGCAATTTTTTTCTTCCGCCAAGCGCTTGCAGGAATTTTTTTTCAAAATCACCCCCCCCCCCCCCCTCAAGAGTTAAATGGTCGGCCCCTAATAAGAACCGAAATGTTACGTTTATTTCTCTGTCTGTTGCATTTTTTATTTCTTGCTTATGCTTATATTTTAAGTCAGCAAACTGTTTTTCGGAGTTGTTATCGTGTGGGATTTTGGAGTGTAGTATTGCTGGTTTGCACGTGACGTCACGGCGGCCATGTTGTTGCACAAAAACAAAGGAATGGCGGTCATGTTGGTGCACAAGGCTAACCCTCTGGAAATTGAACTCTATTTTTATGCAAATAGTTTCTTCATTTTGTTTCACTGAACCAATATGGCCGATGATCACGTGTCTGAAAACCAAGAATACGTAATGGTAATATTCACTCTTTTGTGGAATTAAAAAACAAAAACAAAAATCATTGTCAACGCGTACTCGATTAATAGAATTTACTGAGCTCTCTTTCACGGTGTCACGAAGATAACACGACTTGGAGCAATGATAAAACGGGTATGGGGTTCAGTTATGATTAGGTTACTCCGCCAAACCTATTTTAGCATAAAAAAAATGAAAAGTATTTCTTTGCGTCACTGGGATAGCAAAAACATTGGATATTTTTGCTGTCAAATATTGTCTGTCATCTGTAACTTGGCCTATTCCTTAATTCAAGATCTTAGTGTGTGTTTGGTACAATGAGCCAAAACTTCAATTCCTTTCACCGCTAATTCATTTGATATATTCTTTTAAGTTTTGCGTACCAAGCATTTTGCGTAAGACTAGAGGCAGTTAAGAATGGTTTGAAGACACTTGGCATCAAACCGTGAAAACCCCCAGAACTTAACAGAGCTCCTTTAATTAATGCTGAAATACGAGCTTCAGGGCTAGTGAACCGTTAGGAAGGGGCGCTAAAACAAAAAGCGATGACTAAAAGGCTATGCGCTTGGTACTGCGTGCGTATGTGGTAAACCTTTGCCGTATTTTACACCTCATAACAGGACGTCCGCTAAAAGGCTAAATACACAAAGAAAAAAAAACTAAACACCGCTCGTAAACAAGGACACCAGACGTCGGAATGCATCAGATGTAAAAGCGCGGATGGGTCACATTGGAATGCATAAAAACAGCGGAGTTTCTTTTACAAATCAAAACATTCGGTGTTTTGCTTGACCTGAAATCAAGCATGGTTGGGTTAAAATTAGGTGTAAATCATCAGCTTTAGATAACTGAGAAAATTAATCTGCACAAGTGGACAAGTTGCTAAGCCGGAAACACGAAATGATAAATCAAATCCGCGGTGATATTTGATGATGAGACGGGCATAGCTGGCATTTTTTTTGTCTCTCCAATATGCGCGTCTTCTATTTTTTCCCTTTCTTTGTAATTAATGTGCATCATTTATGGTTTGTGAATGTACCACAATGACTACTTCAGAGAGGGAGATACGGATACTCTTTCAATTTTTATGAAACGTCGCGTATTGCAGCGACTTCTTGGGTGCTGCATAAGGCATTTAAATAAAAGGTTTGCTCAATATTGAAGAGGCCCCCTACCTATTTTCTGGTGTTCACCTCAAGCACCATCTTCAGAAAGCTTATCTTTGTTCTTAGTCCTCTTAACCACATTTAACCGATAGTGAATGGTTATATTGCGTGGTTTTCTTGAAACCCAAAGGCGTAGATCTGTTGTTTTGTTCTATCAAGGTTGGTTTTGATCCGCACTGACACACCCCAAAACCCAAAATTCCGTGCTTAAACCTCAACTATTCTACCCTTGTTATTTATGATTTTATACGTACTGTGCATCTCAAGGCATTAGTAAAAGTTGTACGTCAGGGAAGTGAAGTTAATTGCATGGCCTTGCGTTGGTTAGCATTTCATTTTCTGGCACGCGTTCTTAGGGGTATTAATGATAAAATTTAATAGGAAAGTAATTCCAACACGCTTCAAATAGTGCCGTGACACCCCACTTAGAAGTTCAGGTTTAATTTCGCAGTCAAAATCAATCTCTGCTATTTTGTATGAATGATATAATTATGACCATCCTACGCTGTCTTAATATATTGTGGTGGTCTTGCAGGTGCCTCTTTGGCACTGTGTGTGCTATATGACTATTTTTCTATTTCGTCTTCGAAGAAATCTTGCACCGTGAATGAAAACAATCGCTACTTGTCGAGCCGTCCACTAAATTTGAGAATTGTTTGCTTGGAGTTAAAAGGTTCTTATTGTAAACAAACACAACGACATACAACGGTACAACAACAACAACACAGTAAGTATCGTTGTCCAAAAATGAAATATTCTTCACAGCAGTTGTTCATCCTTTAATAGGTTCCTATGTATGCAATATAGCTTAGTTTGAAAGGGGAGATCAGAGCATGATAAAAATCAGAGGGGAAAGGGATGGCGAACTAGTGAAGATTAAAATAGTAAAAAAAGATAGAAAAATCAACAGCAATTCGAAAGTTTTGATACTTTTTTAAGACTGATAAAATTGATTGTTAAGTTCGACCCAAGTTTATTGTTTATTTTGAAAGAATTGTCCTCGTATTTGCATGGAGAGGGATTAGACCACTGACATCAGTTCATTTTCGTTTACGAACACTAAAAAAGAAATCCTAGTAATCATGCAAAATCTCAAAAGTTTGATTCTACTTGTAAACCCAAAATGCACCACTCACAAAATAAAACTCGCCAAAAATTTTACTTCAAAACATCAGGGGAAAATCAAAAGTGAAAATCATTGGGCCAATCGCGTGTTTCTTTTATGACGTATCAGTGTGGCAGCTGCAGACAAATTAAGACAGGCCGGGTTGATTTACTATTTCAACCCACAGTGCCATTGTGTCACCTCACCAAGTGTTTCATGTCTATGGATGCAAAATTAATGATGTGTCAAACGTAATAAATATTTGATACCTTCTTCCGATTGCGTGGTTAGATGCTACTCCAAACAAAACTGATGAACGCTCGAGAACGCAAACTGGTCATCGACCCAAAGCTTTCAAATATAATCGAATCTGTAAACTACTTATGACTACTTCCCAGTACATCAAAACAAGACCCTGGTTAAAAGAAAAAAAGTTAAACTATTGTCAACAGCTACGTAACGACCTCATCATGGCTCGCTTCTGGTTTTCGGGTAGCGGCCGGGAAACCGGCCAGCGACTAATGGACAAATAGGCACATTTTTGTCTCATCGCCTTCGCTATCTTTGAACTTATTTTTTCTCTCTCTTAATCCAGTAATTTTTCCCCTTCTTCCCACAATCTGGACACCTTAGAAGAAGCGTTCAAACAAAGTTTCCATGTTTTTCTCAGGGGCGGATGCAGGGGGTGGATTGGGTGGCTAGCCATCCCCCTTCGGAGAAGCCCACCATAAAAATCAAATACATGAAAAAAAAAAAAAAAAAGGAAATACATGCACGGGTCCCAAAAAATATAGTATAGTCTGGTGGCCGACTGTATCAGCCACCCCCCATTACCCCATTAAAAAATCCTGGATCCGCGCCTGCTTTCTTAATAGTCACGACTTGTGACCCTAAACTCTCCGCTGGAAACCTGATAGAACAGTCATCCCACTTCAACCCACAGCTCTAGCAGGTGGCGAAGAAATACACGGCTTACTATGGAACCTGTGTTATCCTCCTACGTTCGCGCGGTAGACGAGCCAATAAGATTTCATATAATTTTCCTTGTTTTCGGCTCAGGATTAACTGCTTATCGCCAGCATGCAACTTGCAACTTTTCTGAAATTAATTTGTCTCAATCGAAATAACCTGTATAAAAGGGAAAATTTTACGTTCAATCGGTTTCTTTCCGGAAACCAATGTTCAAGATTAGGAGTATCTCAAAATAACCAACAGTAAGCATTCCAATTTCCACGCATCCTTTGGCAAAAAAGATTGATGCTATTTAAATTTCGTTTCAGGTTTTTACCCTGCAGCTTGTTAATAATTAGCAGTTTGAGTTCAAACGGGATTAGAAAAATGCCGCATTAAAGACCTCTTTGCGTAACTTTGTTCTCTAAAATATAACTCAACCAATTTGTTTCACAAAAAAACTGAACATAAAAGCCGTTTAACAGTCAAATCGGCGCCGAGCTAATTAAACTGAAGAATAAAACTCTATATACTCGGCCTTTGTTGGTGACCTATGCATAATTCTCGCATATGCTAAATAAGTTACAAACATAACTAAACCTGAATGTATTAAGACTGATTTGTCCCAGCGACGACTTATCGAAACTAATTCGTCACGGTCATTCGTTTTTGACTAACCGTCAAAGTGGCATTACAGTTGCTTTTCTTATAAAATCTGTGAAGAGTTTTCTCAGTCTTTTTTCACCTCTCGAAAGGACTGGCATGATGCACATCAATCGACGGAGATTTTATTGCAGTCTCCTGCAACTTACCATATCGGTAAAAGGACAGATTCAGATGTTTTGTCTTGGATATTCTCTAATCTGACTGATAGAGAGGCAAACCACCTTGCTTAATTTTCGCTGTAGTATAATCCGTAGAAGAATCAAAAGAAGAGATAACCGAAGTCTGGAATTTAGCGCCTTGTAAACGAAGATGAATTGCAGAAATAAAACGTTGAAACGAAACAATTTAGAATTTCTCTTTTTGATAATGAAGTCAAACACCCACGTTATCATTTTAGCTCAAAACAAATAATACCCGATTTGATTTCCTCCCTACAGAGGGAAATTTTATTCAACACAACAGCTGTGTAAAATCCAGAAAGCTATGGTCAAAAATTGTGCGACTGGCTTGAGCAAAAAGAGATGAAGATTTCCAGATGACGATGACAGCAAAAAATATAAATCAAAAGTGACAAATAATTTGAGACGCCAAAATGCGGCGTCCTTAAACATGTAAGCTATTTGACTTATCTTCCTTTGCAGACTTAAACCACTCAAATCCTCAGCTTTAACCAAAACAAGTTCGCTTAGTTTCTCGCAACATTCTATTTTCTGTTGAAAGCTAGAGCGGCTGTTCAATTACAGCTTTCACACCAAAAACAAATACTTCACTCCCTCGTCTTTTTTCTGACATACGTTTTCTAGTCTCCTTTCAGAAGTGAGGCTATTTCAAGGAAGGGCTTTTCTAATTCCTAGAGGCGGAAACTCTTTTTCCTGGTTCTGCTATTTTTAAATTCGTTTCAGCGAAGAGTTGTATCACGCGCGCGCGGGATCAAAGGAAGTAGAAGTCGCCTTAGTGACGTCACAGAATACTCGCCTTCGGCATAAAAATACAGTCGTTGACTGACAAACATATACATTTCTATGGAAAAATGATGTGAGGACCCGAACTTTCCCGATCGCGGCTTGTAAACTCGGCGGTACCCTATCCCTTCCTTTTGTGTTTTAGTTACTCTCTTCTTTTTATGTTGTTTACGTTGTCCTAGTTATTGTTGTTGACTGAAAGCGAACGAAATGACCGCAAGGAGGTACATTTGCGTTCTACATGTATTATCTGCTCTCTTGACAAACTTGGCGACGTGTCGAAGTCCCACATATTCCAATACATGGGTCATTCAAGTAGACGGAGGGCAAAAAGAGGCCGAAAGGATCGCTGCAGAGAAAGATCTGACGCTTTTAGGCCAGGTGAGAGAGAAAATTTTGTGATTCTCGATGCAGATAAAATCGTGTTAGGCCACGTACATGTATGAAATAACATCCTCAATTCTGACATTGCCTTGGTTTGGGAATTCAACTTAAAGCTTATATTCCCGCGTTGATATTTTTGCAGATTTACAGTTAATACTCATGCTTTATTTTCTCTGTAGATTGGAAGTCTGGAAGGCTTTTTTATGTTCAAGCATAATACACATCCTCGACGATCGAGACGCGCCGCCTTCGATCTGACATCGGACCTCAGCGAGCATCCTAACGTAAGGCATCTGCATATATAGCGGATGTCGTGCAGTTTTCAGGAAGTGGAAATTGTACTTCTTGTAAATCAGTGCAATCGACTATGTGTGTATAGTGATGAATTTCTTCTGCATTTTAGGTCATTTGGGCGGACCAACAAATCATTAAAAGACGTGTAAAGAGAGATTATCAACCTCACTTTAGCGATCCTGATTACAATAAGCAATGGTATCTTGTAAGTATGCATGAAAATTAATCTTGTAATTGTTTATTTAGGGATCGAGTCATTTACTTCAGTTGAAGTTCTAGCCAGTTTGAACCTTCTGTCAACGGTGTGAATATAATTTTAAGAGAGAGAACGGTACATGTTATGCATGTTTTAAAAATTGAATTTGCGATATAAGCTTAACTTAAGGTTGTTAACTTAACTGACATAATCATGCTCAACATAATATCGATCAATCAGCCGCTAGCAAGAAGGGATTTAACTTTGCATTCATGATAGGAATCACTGAAACTGTTCTTAAAAACAAAATTCAAACTTAACTACGGCAATTTTAATTTGTCAGAGCTTCGGTGCAATATCATGAAACGCGGCTGCATGATACATTCTGACACGATAAAATAAAAACAATGTTTTTGAGTAATACGACAACAACACACCAAGTCAATACACTGTAAGGTGGTAACCGGTCGTTTCGCTCACATCTGAGGTCGTAATAACCTTTGTCTGCAAATAAAATAAGGGTAAAACGGATGGAAAAATAAATAATTGTTCATTGAATACGCACACTTACAAGCTTGGCCCTTATCACCTTACTTGTATTCTTAACGAATCGAATCGTACTTTAATTTAAATCGCTTTTATTAGTAAAAATATAGTTACGTGGAACTATGCGTGCTCCAAACTTTGCAGCACCTGCTTGTCACATGTACAGCTTATTAAATACATAAGAAGCAGAGTAATTTCTCAGGAATTTTAGGGATGTTTTTCGCTTGTATACTGGGATTGCCACCAAGGGATATCTAATTATGAATGCTTACCTGACCTGTAGCCAGTATGAGGCGAACCCTGGCTTTTGCCTCAGTTGAAATTTCCCGTTTTTTTTTTGTTTGTTTTCACTGATGTATTTAGAAGATTTAGTAGCAAGCGGTCACATCAACAACAAAAAAAAAAGGTAAATGAATCTACAAAATAATTCAATCGTAAAATTCGATTCTAGCACATCTTTCAAACTGAGTGCCTCAGTTGGAAAATTTTTCCGGCTTCAGACCTGCTTACAAAGTGTTTCAACACAGTTCGGAATATGTGGGAAAAGCAGATGTTGGTAATGGCCACTGAAATCCGAAATATACTATTGGTAACTTTGCATTGTTTTAGAGATGAGAAAGAAATTAGTAATTCCAAATAATCCGTCATAGCAAAAAAAAAAACTGAGCCCCTTTCTTATTTGCACATGGCCCTCCCACCCCCCATACAAAAATGCAATTACATCCTTCCCCTCCCAAAACCAAATATTCCCCTGTTGCCTTTGGCAGGAATTGGGAGACTTTTTGCTGTGGGTTTTTTCATAGTTGAAGGTTTATCCAGTCAGTTATGCCTGGTTTCCATATGATCTTAATGATCAGCAGTTGGTCTGCGTCATGTTACAGATATATGGAAATGTTTGTGTGCAGCACTCTGCAGCACATGATCTGGGTGATTAGAAGAGTTGAATCTAGTACTTAACTTTCCTGATCACTCAGACAGTGTGCAGCAGACCACTGCGGACACCGGGAACAAATTTTTCTTTATGTCTGTGACGTGATGCAGACTGATCGCCGATCATGACGCCAATAGTGTCGCAGACTGTTAAGATCATATGGAAACCAGGCAGAATGGTTAAAATATGTTTCAAAAACTCATTAACAATTCATAATTAAAGGAAATCCAAAAGAAATTAATGTTTAATAAGTATCTTTATATCTGATATAGACACAGCTAAATTTTATCCGGAAAAATAATAAACACAATGATTATTCTACAAATGAATAGATCTACCACAAAAGTTTTTGAAGCTGTTAAAAAAACTCACAGCAGAGATACATCAGGTATAAAAATACTTGGCTAGTACGCCTTGTGTTGTTAAACCCAATAAAACACTGCTGCTTGTTTTTGAAACATGACATAAAAAGGCAATCCTGCACCAATATTTTGTTAATGTTTGGGATATTTGAATGGAGATATTGGCTTCTTATAGAAATAAGAACCAAGGTTGCATTTATCCAGCAGATTAGGTGACCTGTACAGGAGATCAGGAGATGCATTCCTAATCCAGGGTCTGAGAAAGTTTGCATAATAATCGTAATTGCATTTTTCCTAGATTGAATCATGATTTACTATATGCATAACTATGTCTTAAAAAAAAAACATTTGGATTGAATTTCAGTGGTCTTTGGCATTAGCTCTGCTTTTCTAAAACGTCATCAAATCACGAACACTTCTTTGAACCACATAGCGCCATTTTTAAAAAGTAGCTAGAGTTTCTTGGATTATTGGGGTATGCACAAAACTCATACACTCTTACAAAAGGGGACACTGTCCTTGAAGGATTAAAGGAAAAAAATGATCAATCCAAAATATCTTACTTTTTCGGAGGCTAAAATTTTAGTGTTTCCCCGTGTTGAAGAAATTAAACGATCAAGATGAACCAGAAATAAGAGAATGACTAACCAGTGGGAAACTTGCCTCTATCTGCAGAAACTAAGCCTGCAGTAAATTGGCTGCTGGAAAAAACCTTCAAGGGGTCTTTCACTTACATACCAACTGTAGTGTAATACTTGCATGCAAGAGTTCTGTTTATAGGGCATGCGTTAAGACTGTGCAGTATTGTCACATTAAGCTACGGTACATCCCACCAGTGTCACTTTTTAAGACTGACTGTGCCTGGATTAGCTGTTGTATGGTGTATCTCCAAAAGGCCTGTTCAGGGGTTTCATTAGAAGGCATCAACTGACCAGCAAAAACTGCTGCCTCCTTTGTCTAGATTTTCACTCAAATGATTAAAGGAAAATCATCAGGTCATCACCTACTTTGGTTAGCTGAGACGGCTCTTTAAAAAGTTATTGAAACCCTTTCCTGTTACAAAGACAGTCTAAATTATTGCAAAATGTTGTGTCGTATTTAAGCAATAGGAAACGTTTTCCGTGTTTGCATAGCCTGATATAAACACGAGAGCGGGTTGGGAGAATTCGAGACAGTTATGCAAACCCGAGACGAAGTCGAGGGTTTGCATAACTGTCTCGAATTCTCCCAACCCCTCGAGTGTTTATATCAGGATATGCAAACACAGGAAAAAAGTTTTCTATTGCTTTTATAAAACAACTTTCCTGAGCAAAAAAACCAAAACGCTCTTGTTTAGAACATTGATTAAAAGAGAAATTCTTACCAGTCGCAAAGTCTTGTACATGAAGCTTGTACGCGTAATCAGTCTTTGTTTTGCAAAAAAGATGCTTTCCAAAATACGGGTTTTTCTCGCTTAAAATGTCAGCTCAAGCGAAAAAAAATTGACACAGCAAGTTTCTAAAGATTTTCCAAGTTTCAACCAAGGAGGAAATGGGTAAATAAAGTAAACTTGTCGAGTTTTTCAACTCAAAACCTTTTTCAAATTCGTGCTGGCGTGATTAGTGCCTGGAAAGCCAAACAAGTTGAAGTCACAACCATGTTTACATACTCTCATACAAACACGCCTCTCGACCAATCCGAGCCCGCGTACTATCTTAGTTATTTTATAAAAAAACGTACTGCATAATTTGTGGTGATTGTGATAAAATGATATTTAAATACTGTGTTGAATTATGACAAATCAAAGACACTGTCATGAACATTTCATATTAATAATTTTATTTAACAAGCCATAGACAATGTTTTTGTTATTGGAAACCTAAAACAACAGTCCAGTTTTGTTAAAGCTTCTTGCTGCTAGTGCAGTAAAACTATGAATAGAGTGCTTGGCTACAAGTCTCAGCCCTTGTGTCTTATGCTTTGAGCACTCTCCTTTCAAGAATTAACTTTACATCTTGCTGTTGGAGTTCTAAGGCCAATCTGTGACAATGTTCTTATTCTTGATTTAAAGTGAATTTTGAACCAAATGAAAAAAAACCCCAACCATTTAAAACAATATTCTGTGTGATATTCTTATGCTCTATTTTGACCATTTTACAGCATAATACAGACAGGGTATTTAAAGGCTATGACCACAATGTCCTTCCAGTGTGGGAACAAGGTGTCACAGGGAAAGGTGTTGTTGTCTCCATACTGGATGATGGTAGGTATTGAAACTTCATTTCAGAATTCCCAGATTAATGAAACATCTCCCTGAGCAAACAACCAGAGACTTCATAAACCCTGTATTCATGGACTGAACAATGTATTTCAACAAGAATGTCAGTTCTGTAAATATATTAAACTATCGTGATTTTTAAGAAGATAACGATTTGCTTTCTGCTGTCTCGACCTTTTGGTTATATTAAACTATAAAATTAATTAATAGTTATATTGTGTTTTAACTTTAAATAAGTTTATTCTCAAACAAGAGTGCATCTTTTGAAGAAAAGATACCTTGGATCTAAGACAGACTACATGTATAACCATTGCAGAGGAAGATGTACAGTACCCCACTCACAGTTTTTAAAGGGGCACTGTCACGAAGATTCCTAAATTTTTGGTCTACACCGAATTCTGAAGTTAGCAGTAAGGAATGTAACCCATGTATAACATCATGTTTAAGCATCTTAATGAGGAATTAGCCTTAATTGACAAAGAAAATACAAACCATAGCCGTAAAATATTGATTTTTGGAAGACGCATATAGACGATTTGAAAAATTTATCCTAAATTTTTCAAATTGTAATCCATTTCCATCCATGTCATTCATTGCAAAAAAACCTTGAAAATGGTTTCAGCTCACAAATATACCAATAATCACAATAATATTGTTAATAAAAATGGACCATTATTTCAAGGTTTCCTATCACAAATACAGATTTTAATTGTTCAAAGAAATGTTTAAATCCGTGACCGTGCCCCTTTAAGTATCCAATGCACATCATCTTTTTCCCTGCACATAGTAGCCTATTATTATCATGAGGAGTAAAAATTAAAATGAATTTAGTGAAAATATTGTATTTGTGTTTCAGGTATTGAATATACACATGATGATTTAAAACAAAATTATGTAAGTACTTGTCTTGTACAGTATTGTCTTAATTACTTTGTACCTACAGTTGTAGTTTCAGCCACAATAACCACTGTAATATTGCATTGTAATATTTCCAGCACTGCCCTGGACAACAATTTTGTTTACTTGTAGCTAAATACATTTGATATGTAAATTTTGCTAAGCTTATTATTATGGCAGCTGGATTTCACTGAAAAAAAAAAAGATTTGAAATAGTAACAAGCCTGCTTGAAACAGATTGCTAGTTATAAGGGCCTGTTTTTGTCTCATCTACACCCTCGTCTTTGGTATGGCAAATTATGAACACTGCAATATGGCCACCATGAAGTAACACAGTCTCAATTATGTATTATTTATTGAAGATACTGCATATATTTAAGCTTGACCCGTAGAAAAAAAGCTTCCTAATAGTCCATTTTGCAGTTGTGTTCAGTGACCAATGAGGCTGGGGGTGACCTTGTTTTGATACAGACCTCACTGCTTTTCTCATGTAAATCACATTTACTTATTCTTATGCTAACTAGTCCACATTGCACAAGAAAGACAGAAAGGTTTGTATCAAAACAAAGTCAACCCCAGCCTTGCTTGTACATGTACTCAAAGGCCAGGTCACTGAACACATTAACAATAAATTGTAAAATGTACTATTGAGATGGGCAGAGCCACCATACCATTTAAGTAAAGTCTATATCATGATCTGAGACCATAACACGAAGATTGGCCCCTCTGAATACAGTGGGTTTCATTTCAATCACCCAATACATAAGTGTTTCCTTCAAAGTAAATAAATAATAATAATTATTATTATACACCACTTTAATGGCAGCTAATTTTATTACTATTCTTTTGGGGGTATGTTAATTAGACCTATGAGCCTCATTTCAGAACAAACTTTTTTGAAATTTTGCACATCCTAGTGAGGCGAGTGAGGCTCATTAGCATGATAACAAATTTTAAAGAATATTAATTTTTGTTAAACAGTCAAGACATTTGTTATTTGTTGATCACTTCCTTTTCTTCTCACAACATTTATGTTTGATTGAGCAGTGTTACTGTAAGGAGAATTAATTTTAAAAATTGGTCAGTCATAGGGGTTAAGGGCTCAGTCACTGTACCAGGGGACTGAATATAGTTTTGTAGAACAACTAAAACAAGGTCAGAATAAGATTAAATGAATTCACTTTTCAGGATCCAAATGCTAGTTATGACTATAACAGTAATGATGATGACCCTGCACCAAGACAAACATGGAATGATGAAAACAGGTTAGCTGAATAGTGGTAATAATAATGTGTCTTAGAAGGCACTTATAAGACTGGGTGGCTTTGTCATTGGGCCTTCAGTTCAAATAATTTATTGCTTTTTGCAATACAGTTATCAAACCTATCACTAGATATTAGATAGAGTTGAGGCAAAGGCTTGAACTTTTAAAGAAAGTGAAGTTCCCCACTTTCAAGGTAGGTTTCCATGTGAACACTGATGACCATTGCATTAATATTTAATTATTATTATTATTATTATTTAAACCAGAACCGGGGAGTGATTGCCAACCACTGCATGAAAAAGCTGAAGTATCTGATTATGAGATTGCAGTTCTGGCTTGGCTGCATTGTCATGTCCCACTCAATAATTTAGTACTGTTATTAATAATTAATTAAAGTACATTTCTGTGATTGTCTCGTGGATATCAACCACCACCTTCCAACCTTATGTAGAGACTATCCTCTCTTCTGATAATTATTTAAAAATAAATATATTTATTACACCTATTTTGAAATCACTGATTCTTCTTGCAATCTGATTGGCCCTCAACAGTGCAGTTTATTTCCAAATTCTACTGTTTTAATGCTCTAAATTGCATCCTTTTTTGGCCCATCAAAGTTCAAAAGAGGGTTTCCTGAAGTCAATATTAAGTAAACATTAATATTGTCAAAAAACTTTGTGATTTCAAAATAGGTGTAATTAAGTGGTTATTGAACTTCGTGTCATGCAATTTTGGTGTGAAATAATACTCTTGTGATTTTAAATCGAACTTGCACTGTGGGTTCATTCGATTTTGAAATCACGCATATGATTTCAGACCAAATTGCACTCCACTCAGTTCAATTACCATCATTTATCACTTGCATCATGTCAGGCATGGTACAAGGTGTGCAGGAGAAGTTGCAGCTGCCGCAAACAACAGCGTTTGTGGAGTAGGGGTCGCACCAGGAGCAAGAGTAGGAGGTAAACTATGGTGATGCCATTATTGTTGTAAATATTGTTTTTCTTTATTTTGTGATCAGCATAATGATTATATACCCTTAGGTTTGTGTGTGTGTATGATGAATGTGATTTTTCTGAGCTCAAACTGCTAAATAAAGTTAAGTGTTGTTAATTGCTGTCAAAATACTAGAAGGAGGTCATTAAGCAACAAAGGAAATTCTACAGATGATTAACACCTGGCTTGAGTAGAGCATGGTTAATGATCATTTGTATTTCCATCTGAAGGCATGTCCATGCCTGAAAGTGCTAAAAAAGTCAAGTATTGTTAATCAATAATAGTTATTGTGGTCAAAATACCAAAAGGAGACATTTAGCAACAAAGGAAATTCCACAGATGACCAACACTTGGCTGGGGTAGAACACAGCTAATGATCATTATTTTGTATTTACAATGATCTGAAGGTGTTCGTATGCTGGATGGTGATGTAACAGATGCAGTCGAGGCATCCTCTCTTAGCCTCAACCCTCAGCAGATAGATTTGTACAGTTCAAGTTGGGGCCCAGATGATGACGGCCGCACAGTTGATGGACCAGCTAGACTGGCAAAAAAGGCATTTGCCGATGGTGTCCTCAAGGTAAGCTCATATGTGAGGCTTAAATCCCAGCATTTGGGGTGTTTAAAACTGATTGAAAGCAGATTCTTACACCAAGCTGCTCAAATTGCAATGTAATCATGTGTGACAGAAAATGTAATATTAAACTATTAAAATCAATAATAAACGTCATTTGAAATGTCACGTAAAGCAAAGTTTTTCATGAAAACATTGATCGTTTCTTGTGTTCTCATGCCCTGTACGATTGACAAACTAGTCATATGGTAAGGAGAAGTTACATGGTGATCAGTATTGATATTTAAAAGGTTAATAAAAGGGAATTACAAGTACTGCATACAACAACTGTGACCTGCTAAAAACACCCTTAATTTCAGCTTTAAGCGCTTGTATTTCAAAAACGGCACAGTGAAATTTTTCTTATCATAGAATTTTGATAAGTAGGATGAGATGCAATTTTTGCCAAAGTTTAAACAAATTCTGTACATGGGGTTCAGAGCCACCTTAAATTTTCGAAAATTTAAGGTGGCTCTGAACTCCATGTATGGAATTTATTTAAACTTTTGCCAAAAGATGCATCTCATCCTGCTTATCAAAATTCTATAATAAGAAAAAATTTCACCTTGCCGTTTTTGAAATAGAAGCGCTTAAAGCTGAAATTAAGGGTGTTTTTAGCAGGTCATAGTGTTGCTATGGTAACCTATAGTGTCACAAAAATAATACCAATGCATTCACCAATGATTGGGCAGTTTTTTGATACCGTGATTATAGCGTCAACTAATAAAGAGTGGTAATAATGACCCATCAAAATCTACGTCTAGGAAAGTGCTGGAAACTGTTTTGAGCCACCTTAATGACACTGCTGCTTTATTTTATCTTCCCAGGGGAGAGGAGGATTGGGCTCCATTTATGTTTGGGCCTCAGGGAATGGGGGCAGGAGTCATGACAGCTGCAGCTGTGATGGTTACACAAACAGCATTTACACCTTGTCAATCAGTTCAGCCACAGAACATGGTACATCACCATGGTATTCAGAGTACTGTGCTTCAACCCTGGCTACCACCTTCAGCAGTGGAAGTTACGACATGAGAAAAATTGTAAGTGTTTGGTGTTTATTTGGTGTTAATGATTATTTGGAGTAGATACATGGAACACTACAATGAAAACTGCAGTGATTGTGACAATTTAGCCCACAAATTCAATTTTCTCCAGTGAAACTGTCATAGAGTAGGAACTAAGCCTCATGTTTGTATCTTAATGTAAAAAGCTTGAATATGACATTTTAGCTCAATACAAAGTTTTCCAAAATTAATGCAATGAAACAAAGAATCAATGGAGCATCAGTTCCTGGGCACACCTCATCCAAATTTAAATGATCGAGTGCCCTGCAAAAAATTTCATTAAGTGATGACAAGTAACAGAGTATTGTGTAATTATTAATAATAATAAGCTTTATTGCCATCACTGATATTAACAATACTTTATAAAATTTTGGAAAGGCTACAACAGACCTCCATGATCGATGTACAGATTCTCATACAGGCACATCAGCCTCCGCACCTCTTGCAGCAGGAATACTGGCCCTTGCATTGGAGGTTAAGTGAGTTGTCTTCCAATCCATATCCATTGTTCACGATAGGGGCCCCTTACAATAAGCTTTTCTTTGTTAGAGAACTTACCCACTTAAATATTAATCAAAATAATCTATAAAATTGTTTATGTTTTTATGTTTTGTTTGTGTTTTAATTTCATTCTGAGTGTTGCAGTACATTTTAAACAGGGTTTGATTGTTCATTCTTTTCTTTTAATAACAAAGTTGATAAAAATATGATGATTAAGGAATGCTAATACTGATGAGAGAGCATGCTCAAAATGTTAACCTGACATATAATATTGTATTCCCTTAATATCAGCCATGGCCATGGGCTAACATTCAGTTTTGTTTAATGAACTTTTTTGCGGGCTTAAAATTTTTTAGGAGAGCTTATTATTGGATGGGTCAGTAAGTAAAGTAGATAAAAGGACCTGTGGATCTAAAAGACCACAGAACTGTGCCTGGAAAGACTGATACAGTGACACCCCGCTCTACGGACGCCCGCTTAATACGGACACCCGCTTATAACGGACAGTTTTCTTTGTCCCGACAACCAAAACACTCATATACCGGTATTTTCTTTTAAATTAGCCTGCTTCATACGGACACCCGGACAATACGGACACTTTATCATGTCCCTTTGGTGTCTGTATTCACAGGGTTCCACTGTATTCTTGGGGCAGGATGAGCAGCACCTGTTGTGGCTGTACATTTCAATACTGAAGGCCGGCAAAGTCTCTGTTGATGTAGCTACGCTTGTACATGACATCTCCAGGAACTGACTTCTGATTGCCTCTCTATTAGCTGTGCTTTTCTTCTACAGTTTTCCTTGGCTTTGCCTCTCCTCTAATAAGGCATCTGCCCAGCTCATCAGAATCAGTCCCTAGCAAGCTCCTCCCATCTCTGCAGTTCTGTCTCCACCTTCTTCATGTCTCACTTGCAAACATCCCTGGCCAGCTAACCATACCTGTAGCGAGTCTCTAGTAATTATTCTGTCTGACATAATAATGATTGATGTGACCAATCCAACAAAGCCTGAATTGCAGTGGGGTAAACAGGCTGGGAATTTGACCATGTGTGAGGACCTTGGGAGCAGGGTTGGCACAGTGGTGAGAGCACTCGCCTCCCACCAATGTGGCCCAGGTTTGATTCCTGGACTCGACATCATATGTGGGTTGAGTTTGTTGTTGGTTCTCTACTCTGCTCTGAGAGGTTTTTCTCTGGGTACTCCGGTTTTCCCCTCTCCCTAAAAACCAACACTTCTAAATTCTAATTCGATCTGGGTGCAGGACCTCCCTGAAAACCACTTCGCAGTGAGTGGAGCTTCCTGGGTAAATATCATTGATAATATGCCTTATGTTGTGCATGTTGACAGCATTCATGCACCTTTCCTGTTTTGAGTAGAGGGTCCAAGTCCTATGGCCATGCGGTAGAGTACTCAGAACACAGCCTCTGCAGACTGCCACCTTGGTTTGGATGGTCAACTTGTTACTTTCCCATAACCTCTTAGTCAATCTGGCAAAGGTTGTAGCTACACAACCAATCCCCTCTATTGACCTCAGTGTCCAGGAATGGAGTAGTGCATTCAAAATTGGCTGGGTTGGGTGATACCAACAGTTTAAAAACCCTACATGTATCTAAGCTAACTGTTTACTTTTTCATCAATGCACTTTTGACAGACATGTTGTATTTAGCTACCATATACCTGTAATTTATTTTACTCTATTTTTGTTTTGTTTTTGTTTTCCTTTAGTCCAAGTGTTTTCTTTTCTTCAAATAATAATAAAAAAAGATAAAAAGAAATTAAAAATAAGCAAATTGTTTAAAACAAGTAACCCTAACATTTTATGATGGAAAGTTTGGTACCCATTTCAAAGCAACCCATGACCATTATAAACACAATTCTAGCATGCTCTCATTCTATACCTTGAAATGCAGCTGGTTCATGTAGCATACATCGTTCATATTGCTGAGGTGAATATTAGGAACCTTTAGCTTTGAGTACGAGTGTGACTTCAAATCCTGTTCACATGCTTTAAATGATCACTAGGCTAGTGACATCAATCTAGTTTCTACAATCTTCTGTTCTACCAGAAGGGAACAAGATAAGGAAGAGTGAGGGTTCAGGGGAGGTGGTTTGAAATGGAAATATGTACTCATACTCAAATCTAAAGGTCCCTTATATAGCATGATGTGGATAGCTACTGTTTGTTAGATGGTACCTAAGTCCTGTGCTCCAATTAACTGGTATGATATCTAACCCTTCAATGCTATGCTGTCTGTTTTAGCCGTAATTTGACTTGGAGGGACATGCAGCATCTTGTTGTTCGCACCTCATCCAATGCCAAACTCCAATCAGACGACTTTGTCACCAATGCTGTGGGAAGAAAGGTCAGCCACAAGTTTGGTTATGGTTTGCTGGATGCATTTGCACTGGTCAACCTGGCAAGAACATGGAAGACTGTACCACCACAGCACATGTGCTGTGAGATACCAGAAGAACAGCAGAGGTAACAACAATGAACATTCTACTCAGTTGGTAGGGTTGAACAAGGTTGTTAGAAAAAAAGTGTGAACAAAGCTTTTTGTGCTCAAATCCTTTGAAGTTTTAAATCATCCAAGTAAGGACCCTTAAATATCAATTAATTAACTAACTTAGTTTTTTAATTTATTTCTTTCGTTTACATGTTCTTTCCATCTCTGATTATTTTAATTATTTTAATAACTAATGCACCTTAGTTCAGTGGTATAAACAGCTTAAGATCAACTGGCATGAAGCACTAACAGAAAAGTACCTGCTTGAAATGATACAATAACCATAAAATAATTCTATTAAAGTACAAAAACTGCACAGTTCACAGTAACATTAAACTACCAATGACACAGGCAAGATGTTGTATCTGCTTTTAATGTAGGTCCATATCAGCTAATGGCTGCCCAACTGCAAACCTGCCTGACAAAATAACGTATGTATAGTGCACGTGTGTATTCTTGTTCAGTGACAGTTGTTGTCTGACCATATTGGTTTCTTTGGAACTGTTAATAGTTTTAATTAAGAAACTACTAACATATAAGTCAGCATGATTTGCTGGGCACATTAACTCTAAAGAACTTATTTGTTACTTCAAATCTTTTCAGACCCATCCCTGGTACAGGCACATTAAGGGTGTCAATAGAAGCAACAGCTTGTGCAAATAACGACCACTATGTCAAGCACCTAGAGCATGTCCAGGTGGTTCTTACACTGACCATTACCCGCCGTGGTGACCTCACCATCAAGCTTGTCTCCCCAAGTGGCACAGTTTCAGTTTTACTTCCCCAGAGGAGAGAAGATTATTCAGGGAGTGGCTTTACAGAATGGGAGTTCATGTCAACACACACTTGGGGTGAAGACCCAAAAGGAAAGTGGACCTTGGAGTTTGAAAACAAGGGTATGAAAAACATGGTTGTAAAAATGCATTAAAATCCTGTACCTTGGACAGTGTTTTGTCATTGAAGGAGTGTTAGTGTGTGGATTTTACCAATCATGCACAAAATTTTGGCAAGTATGTTTTTCAAAGTGGCATTAGCCTTAATGTGTTAGGAACAAAGTTTCAAGTGATTTGCGGTTTTATCATTCCAGGTTCCTCAGGAAACAAAGGTACCCTCAAGACCTGGTATTTAAAGATGTATGGCACGGCAGACCCTCCTGTGTCTAGTGATTCCATCAAGCAACCTCCAGTGCCTGCCTGTAGCATTGAATGCCAAAATGGGTGCACAGGACCACGGGCAGACCAGTGCAAGGAGTGCAAACACTTCAGAAGTAGTACGAATAATGTAAGAGAAAGCACAGCAATTGCAGTATTGCTGTCGACTCTTCTCTGTTTTGTCAAAACCAAAATAGGTTAATGTCAACTTACCATAATTTTTCGGTGTTACCATGTACATAGAACATTATGAGGATCAGCTTGATTTATACTTCCAGGGATTTCATTAAATGAAAAAATAGGAGGGTGTAGAAGTCTAAACAGGCCAGTACCCGCGAGATTTCCAATACCTCAATGACAAAGGCACATACTGTGTTCAGAGTATACAAGTGTTGGTAGCCATGGTTCCAGGTTCTAATAACCTTGTATTTCCATATTTTTTCGTTACCTGCAAAGTGAACCACTTCAAATGTTCATCACACTTAGAGGGAGTTCTCTTTCCAAGATGTGCTGTTAGATTTACCCACAGATAGTGTTTTAAACTTGAATTTAGCCATCTTATCATGGCAAAGCAAAGTAGTTAATCTTGGCCAACAACTGGTTGAGTTATAAAGACTTAATCCTGTCAAATCACTACTGATGTACACTTTCCCCAATAGGTAATAAATGAAGAAAACATGTTTATTTTGTTATAATTATTTTAAGATCTGTATTACCTTCCTCTGCAGGAGTGTGTTCCTGAATGCACCAAATCAGAGTACCAAGATGAGGCTGCAAAACTTTGCAAGCCTTGTAGTGGCACATGTTTATCTTGTCATGGAGCCAGCTCATCTGATTGTACCTTGTGTAATTCACCACTAATCCTCAACAATGGCAGCTGTGTGAACTTTTGTCCTGATGGCACATTCAGGCAGCTCCAAGGGTCAGCTCTGTTATGTGCAAAATGCAACAAATCCTGTCTGACATGCGCTGGTAATGCAACAGCCTGCACCTCATGCACTTCAGAGTACACACATGCCCCAGGCAAATGTGTGAAGAAATGTCCAGAAGGGCAATATGCTGATTCAGCAGGGCAGTGCCAGTCTTGTCATCCATCTTGCCAAAATTGCAATGATGGGAGTGCAAGCTCATGCACAGAATGTGGAACCAAAGATGACCATCAGCTGTTATTTTTGCACAAGGGTGAATGCAAGGCTTCTTGTCCAAGTGGTCTCTATGGAGACACAGGCAGCCAGGAGTGCAAACCATGCGATGCCACTTGTGGAAGCTGTTCTGGTGCTTCTTCATCTGAGTGCACATCTTGTAGTCAGGGAAGGTTTCTTCTTGGCAGCTCTGCTGGCTCATGTGTACCAAATTGCCCTGAAGGTATTGTTAGTCTTAGCTGTATGTATCTGGTACGTCCCTTCTCTGGTATTAGGTAATGTGTTCTTCAGCTCAAACAATTTCTCCTTATTTTTTAAAATTCCATGTATGTTACAGTCGAACCTGTATTCAGCAGTCACTCTCTATTACGCAGTCAGTTGTGACCTCTTTTAACCAGATGCAGTCACCCTTTACTAAGTCCCAACAAGCTGTTTAAATGGTCACTTTGCAAATCGTAAATAAATCAAATGTGATACCAAATGGTCTGTGAGGTAATTGAATTCCATAATTATTTTCAAGAATCATTAAACTGGTGAAAATTGACATGTGGTCTTTGTCAGGTCCCAGCTAGTGATGAATGTGAAATAAAATGCCAGCCTCCTTGTTTTTGTGTATTCTGAGCACCCTGTTTTAATTAGTCACTTCACCATTCCCTGAGGGTGACAGCTTAGTACAGGTTCAACTGTAATTTCTAGCCATAAACTAGTGTCACAAGAACCCAGAAACTGGCATCTTTGCTACTCCAAACTGACTTAGTAGAGATACTTGATTTATGAAATTGAGTCGAGTGCATGACTAACATTCAACTAAATATTCTTGACTTCAAATCAAGCAGAACGAAAAGAGATAAGTTGGAAATCAAAGCTCACCATAACACTACAAACCCCAACTGAGATGAAAACAATCTAGAAGTGGTAGAAATGTTTATTACATCACGAAACTTAACTAAATGAATGAATTAGTTAATGCATTAGTGATTGAATAAATGTATGTATGACCAGGGTTCGCACGCGCCTTGAAAGTCCTTGAAAGTCCTTGAATTTCAAAATAAAAATTCAAGGCCTTAAAAGTCCTTGAAAATTGCAGTCGGTGCTAGAAAGTCCTTGAAATTTGTCGCCAATTTTATCCAACAAAGCTTCACAAGTGTCTGAGATGAAAATCGGCGCACTCTCTACTTTGAACATCTTATGTGGCATTATATTGGCTGGATTTTGCCCCTCCTGGAGTCCTTAAAAAATGGAAAAATGTGTCCTTGAAAGGCCTTGAAAAGTCCTTGAAGTTTTGGTCGAAAAATGTGTACGAACCCTGTATGACTGAATGAATACGACTTGTTTGAGGTAACAAAGTATTTTTTTTCCTTTTTACAGGCCAGTATCCTGAATCATCAAATGGGACATGTACTCCCTGCCCATCACTGTGCAAACAGTGCAGTCCTTTAGATCCAGCAAATTGCATTAGCTGCCCTGCTGGTAAATTGCTGCACAAGCATCAATGCATTTCTGCCAACCAATGCCCAGTTGGTACATTTGCAAACACTACCTCTGCAGTGTGTGAAAATTGCCCATTTGGATGTTCCTCCTGCAGCTATACCTCTGACCTGCAGTGCCTGGATTGTTCACAAGGGTTTGTCATGCACAAGTCTAAGTGTTTAATGCGTTGCCCTGAAGAAACCTTTCCCAAGCACTTCAACAGGTTTGTCTTAGTTTTGTTATTAAAATAAAACAATAATTTATTGTTTTATTTTTATAATTATTAGTAGTTGTTGTTGCTGATGTCCTCATAGCATAGTTCAAGGACTGTGACAGTGACATTAGGCACAAAGCAAATTGCATACAGTTTTGATTCCGTCTGAAAAATGGAGAAACATTGGGTGTGTTCCTTTGGGATGATCCAGATCAGGATCAGTGATCCAAGGTCACTCAGATCATGGCGCATCAAAGGAACTGAGGAATCCTTGCCCAGAGTGGATTCCTTGGTTCCAAGTGATCCTGGATCATTGATCCTGATCTGGATTGTCCCAAAGGAATCCACCCATTGTTGATAGCCTAGAATGGGCAGTACAATGGAGTAATAGGCTCATTATGGAAGCCTTGTGGGACTTACGCATTGCAATAACTCTTGGTATTTGTTCAGTTACCACAGTTCAGAAACCTCACCCTGCATCAATGTTTTTAACATTAAGTTATTCATAATTACTGTGTTACTCTAACTTTGCATTACCTTGTCATCTCTTGGTTTTGTTTAACAGCTGTGTCCCATGTGACCCATCATGTCAGACATGCTTTGGTGATGGCAGTGATCAGTGTCTGTCATGCAGCCGGCCAAACCTGCTTGGCTCAACTTGCATCACTGAATGCCCAAAGGGAATGTTCCACAGCCAGGTGACTCATACTTGTGAGCCATGTCACACAACATGTGAGTCATGTAGTGGACCAACTTATAGCGACTGTGACTCTTGCAAAGGTAAGATTTAATGAGCTGGTAACACAGAGTTTATGTACAACAAAAAAGCACTCAGCTAGCACCAAAGCAAAGCAAAATGCCATCCAAATGTAGCCAGAATTCAAATCATGAAAGCCCCTGAAAACCCCCCACATATGAGACCCTCACACATGTGGCCTCATTGGCTCAAATTTAACTTAGTTTAAATTACAAATATTCAGCCATCTAAAATTGTAAAGCACAGCATCATGAGATTGTTACTGAAAGCTGGGCTATCATTAAGCTTCAACAGCAGCTGTTACATTGAAGTCATCACCCTTAATAACAAATTAAGCAACTGTAATTTGTCGTGACACCAATCGAGATATTCACCCATAACAGATGTTACTTGTTATGGCCCTTATAAATTATAACAGCCCTGATGAAAGCAGTGTTGGAGTAACAAATTACATTGTTTATGTTTGTTTGTTTTTCTTTCCTAGCTGGCTGGGCACTCTCTGGTGAAAAGTGTGAGGCAACTTGTCCCAGTGGAAAGTTTAATGGCAGTGAAGGATGTCAGACTTGTCATTCAGTGTGTCTTGCATGCAATGGTCCAACTGACAAAGACTGTCTCAGCTGCAGTGACATCAAATTTCTCAATCTGCAGACAAAGCAATGTTCTTATGACTGCCCAGAAGGGTTTTATGGTGATTTAGAATCTACACACTGCAAGCGTTGTTCTCCAGGGTGCAAGGAATGCAAAAACAATGCAGAATGCTTGTCATGTGGAATGGGTTTATTGTTAGTTGGCAACTCTTGTCAAACGCAATGTCCCTCAGGGCAATTCCGCAGCAAATCCAACTCTTGTGAACCTTGTGATGGACAGTGCAAAGAGTGTGCTTTGACTGCAACAAACTGCATCAAATGCCAAGATGATGAGGTGTTGAGCGAAGGAAGTTGTGTCAGTATTTGCGCAGTTGGTACATTTTTACAGGCAGACATCAAGAGCTGTGTTCCTTGTCATCCATCCTGCAAAACATGCACAGGACCTTCTGCAGATGATTGCACAGGGTGCAGTGCTGCATCTGTCATGGTGAATTCCAGGTGCAAAGAAACCTGTCCTTCAGACTATTATTTTGACAAGGAAGCCAATCGTTGTCAACCATGTGATTACTACTGTTCAAAATGCGAAGGAGGTGGGTTTTGTGTATAAAAAACATGTTATATCCATAGTGTTTGTGCAGGTGCTACACAAGCCTATCACAGCACCATCTGTTTTATGGGTTTGCAATCGATCATATTCTTGAGAGTTTAAATGAAAAGTAAGATGACCATTTTATGTGTGCAAGTCTCAAACCCGGATTATGAGGAATGTACAGTTGAAGCTATCCAGCTTGGTTTTTCTCCTTAAGAAATCAGAGATTAGAAGACTCACAATATTCCCACACAACAAAAGGCTATAAAAAGTGTAGTTAGACAACTCCAAGGACATATATGTTTTGTCCAAAGGCTCATACTGTGGTGTGGAATAAAACGATTGCTTAATTACAGGCTTTTTATAGGTTCTGAAAGTCCTGGAAAGTACTTGAACTTTAGTTTTGCATTTTCAAGGCTTTTTTTCCAGGACTGGAAAGTCTTTGAAGATGGTAGGAGGTCCTGAAAAATCCTGGAAATCTGTAAACTTGAGTAATGAAGTTTTTCTTGAAAGACAGCCAGAGGAGAAGGAGCAATCACTGAAAAATGCATGATAGGTCCTAGAAAAGTCCTGGAAATTTGTTTCATCTGAAAAAACATACCAACCATGTAATCACGTATTCACTGACATGCGTAAGTTTATTTATATGTCCTTTTTGTAGGAAATGGTCTCAGAAACTGTAGCAAGTGTGTGGCACCATTTGTCTTGTATGAGCACTACTGTATCAGAGAGTGTCCTAAGCATGGCTGGGTACTGGACACCAATGACCAAAAGTGTGTGCAATGCAATCCATCATGTGCTAGGTGCATAGGACCTACAGCTAATGACTGCATTGCATGTAGTGATCACGATGCCAGTCTTGTAGGTTTTTTGTGCCAGAAAGATTGTCCCCATGGAACATTTCCAAATCGTGCAACAGGAGTATGTGAGAGATGCCATCCAACTTGTGCCACATGTTCTGGGTCCAGGGTGACAAATTGCATTTCATGTGCAAAAGACTTGGTGCAAAACAAAAGTACTGGAATGTGCAGCTCATTCTGTCCCCCAGGACAATATTCAACTGAAGGGAAATGTAGCAATTGCCATTCAAACTGTAGGACTTGCAATGGTCCTGACAGCTCTAACTGCCTCAGCTGCCCAGATGGCAAAGTTCTGCACAATTTAAAATGCCTGGATACGTGTCCAGATGGGACTTATGCCAGTGATGAAGGTGCAGTCAGTCAATGCCTACAATGCCATCCAGTTTGTGACACATGTTATGGTTCATCTGTGGACAGTTGTCTTGTGTGCAAGAACCCTCTTTACATTGAGGGCAGGATGTGCGTCATGCAGTGTTCACCAAACCACTTCATTAATGAGCTTACTAGATCTTGCCATCCTTGTGGGAATGAGTGTAAAACGTCAGGAAGAGGGAAGAATCGTTCTGTCCACTACTCAGACAATGGAGCCCTGAACTATGTACTTGAGGACACACACAAGAATAGTGTGTCAGTAATTGCTATAGCAGCTGGATCCATTTCAATAATGATTTTCTTCCTTGTATTTGGAATTTTACAGTTCCGCTCCAAGAGAATGCTGAAGTACAGAATCGTCAAGGCATCATTTTCAAGCAAAAGTGCAGATGAAGAGGAGGAGTGTAAGGTGTCTCTAATAGAGGGTGAAGATGAAGAGGGCAGGGCTTGATATTAAATAAATACCTCTTACTAACCGAGTTGAAGGTCCGTACTGTAAGTTACAGACCAAGTTTTTTTCCCGTTCACTTATGGCTCAAGCACGAAGTGCGCAGGCCATAAATCAACGGGAAAAAACGAGGATCCATAACTTACAGTACGGACCGAGAAAAGGAGGTTAGTAAGATATTATTTTATTATATCTCTGAGGTTAATCAGGCGTGAGGAAAAGGAAACTTTCAAATTTAGCGGGCCATACAGTAGAGTACGGCCTGGAAAATTGACCAATCACAGTGCACGTACTGAGATATAATAAGTGAATTTAACATTATTCAATATAATTTAGTCTTGAGGCATTCAGCAATTGAGCTACCTTGAGACGTTTGTTAGAAAATTAATATACAAAAAATATGAAAAAATGCCATGAGGTTTGCTCTTGAAAATCAGACTTGATGCGACTTCATACAGCTGTAAGCATGAAACCATACTTACACTGTATTGTGTAAATGCAGAATCTTGAACAACAGTCCTCAAAGAGGTGACATCAAAAATACTAAAATTAATAAATTTTGTTTGTAGTTATTGGAGAGAGCATTGTAATGAAAAATATGTACTTGCCAGAACATTCAACAAAGTATGTTACTGTAAGTTGGAAGTGAAATATTGGCAATTTGATGCTGAACAGAGAGACCCTTGTTATCATGCCTTTTGGTTACCACCACGTCAAGTTTGAACTGGTCTGTACAAAATTGTCAGAACTGGATTTGCCAGTATTTTACTGCCAAAATGCAGCAACTATCCTGATATCAATAATTGGGCACTTTCCAAAGAAACTTGTTTTATGGCAACTGTAAATTGCAAATTGTGGTGTCAAAAAACCAACTTATTTAATATCACCTTCACTTTTGTATGTCACAAGCACATGAATAATATTGATGTTCTACATTTGGTTGCATTACATGTACATAATTAGAACATTCTCCCCATTGGTGCACTATAAACTTATTATTTACTTCTGATAGTTTGCTCAAATATCAAGGTGCTTGTTTCAATTTCCATTATTGCAAGCTTTGTTTTGTTGTCTCTACAGTGTATTAACCCTTTAAACCCTAAGAGTGATCAGCATCAAATTTCTCCTTGTAATATCTATGCTTTATAAAACAGAGTGGTCATGAGAATTTAGGACAGGATTATACAAGGTGAATTTTCTTGATATTTTGCCCCTACTTCTGTGGATAATGTACAGGGACAACAGATGAGAACTGAAACTTTGATCTTAGGGTTTAAATCAATGCCTTTTTTTTGGTTGGCTGGGAGTGGGTTAGAATTTTTACTTTCACTCAAGCCATTTTTCTTTGTAATATTACAATCGTCTTTTACTTCCTTTTTCTGCATTTTCGTTTTGAGAAATGAGGAAGTCACGATTGACAAAGATAAGATATTTTCATCATATTTTTGCACAATCGATTTGTTTCTTCTTAAAACATCAGTTTATTGAAAACTTTGCAATGTAAACATTCAGTGGTAACATTATTGATTGTTGGTAATAGGTCAGAATTATGTAGTTAGATGTAATTTAATATCAAGCCAGGGTGTGGTGTTTTAATGCACATTTTCATTTCATTCAGAAGCATCAGATTTGTAATTTGCTTCTGTTAATAATCTTTAAAATAGAGGATTATTATCTGGGCAGTGCCTAAATAGTACTCAATTCCAATAATATTGGTGGCAAACTAGCCAGTTATTCAAAGAAAGTATTAAACATACCGGTACTATTGTAAGTAAAGTCACACAAATTTTATGAATTATTTCAAAGAATTAATAAAAATAAAATGTATTTTTGTACAGAAAACGTGCAGCAAGTACTTTCTCTGTGTCCACCATTGATGTTTCAACCAGGAATTAAACCTGCACACCAGGGGTGCTTCCATCTCCTGGGCCAAACGTTTTGGTTTGAAATTCTGGGCACTTTCTGAGTAAAACTAGAATGGTTCACACTCTTGATAATGGGTAATCAAGGCAATAGAAAATGGATCAATAACCTTTCTTTTCCCCACATAGTCTCCGTATCTCTTCTACTTCAGAGTTACAGTAAAGAAATGGGACAAATTAAGTTTTGTAAACAAAAATCCAAGAATGTCTTCATGTATGCACTCCAGATATAGCATGTTGCATTTGAATTTGTAAGTTTAAAAATTTTTGAAAGAGAAAGAGCCGGCCAATGTATTAGTGGGAAACTTGCAAAACCACGAACACTAAAACTTACCAGTATCTTTAAAATGTTTACATAAAAAAATATTGTTCTGCAACCAATCAGCTGCATGACAAAACCACAATAAACCACTAACCACAAAAGTGCTCAATGTTACAGGTTGTGGTGTAGCCATCATTTATTTGATTGACTTTCTCTTGCAACACAGTAGACATTCCAGAAATATTTGTAGTGTTCACATTTTTTTTGAGTTTCATAGTAATTCAAGTAGAGTTATTTGACTTTGAATTTCCATATAAACTTATAAATTTCCCAGCCCTTTGCCCATGATTATCTATCATGCAATCCAGGGGGAACTGGTCTATTGATGGCTGTTTTCCACCAAGACCAAGAGAGTTTAATTTAACAAGTGGTGGAACAGAGAATTAACTCTGAAGTGTAAATTAAAGTGCTAATAAAAACCCATGAAAAACCCACTGGGCGTTAGCCCTAGTAAAGGGTATCAGGGAACCACACGAGGCAAAGAAAAAATTCTTATGACCTCGGTGGGAATCAAACCCACGACCTCCGGATTAGATCTACCGTTGCTCTGCTGACTAAGCTACGAAGACCGACAGAGAAAGTCGGGGACAATTGAGATGGTGAATCGCGGCGAAGAGAAAGTAAGGGTACATATATATGTTGTGCCGCGTAGCACTATAAACACATACAAGTGGTGGAACAGAGAATTAACTCTGAAATGTAAATTTAAGTGCTAATAAAAACCCATGAAAAACCCACTGGGCGTTAGCCCTAGTAAAGGGTATCAGGGAACCACACGAGGCAAAGAAAAAATTCTTATGACCTCCGGATTAGATCTACTGTTGCAACGGTAGATCTAATCCGGAGGTCGTGGGTTCGATTCCCACTGAGGTCATAAGAATTTTTTCTTTGCCTCGTGTGGTTCCCTGATACCCTTTACTAGAGCTAACTCCCAGTGGGTTTTTCATGGGTTTTTATTAGCACTTTAATTTACACTTCAGAGTTAATTCTCTGTTCCACCACTTGTATGTGTTTATAGTGCTACGCGGCACAACGTATAGAGTTTAATTTAGTTGCAAACTGATGATCTCATTGGAAGATCAAAAAAGGCATGATGACATAAAAACTAACAAAACAAACTTTGAATGTTCTCAAACAAATCAAATACTTTTTCTATCAGAGAACCTGAAATCATGAGTATATGGGGAAAGCTAAACTATACAGGGATGGTAATATTTAGTCTGGGAAATGTCTCACCAAATTCTTATACAACAATAATAATTATTATTATGATACATGTTTACCGACAGTGAATTTTATTCACAGAAACACATCTCAAAAGCAACCATGTGGTTCCTTAGTTTTGCCACCATTAATGTGTCACTCTTATACCAATCTCTAATATTTGTTATCCTAACGTTTAAAAAATAACATACCAGTACCAGTAGTTAAGGAATTATAAGAAAATCATTTAATATAATTCACTTTACTACCTTCAAGTAAAATCATAGGTCAGTAGAATGTTTCATCTTCCTCAGAGTAGTGAATAAGTTGCTTATCAATCTGTAGGTTTGACAACAGTTGGCCCATAGTGGGTAGTGGATCTAATTTAATTTTGCCCAACAGTCTTTCAGCAGCTTCCTGGCTGACTGTCCGCCATTTGTCAATCAAACCTTGTAGCTGACTGAGATCATTCTGTTAAATAGTTAACAAATAAAAAAAATAATATTAGTATACTGTTTAAAACCATCTGCACTAGCCAGAATTAACATTTCAAGCATGCAAATGAACATCTGATGTGATGCACTCTAGAGCTAAGTTTGAATACACAGGCAATAATAACTTGAATACTAGTGAATGTGCCAAGGAAGGTTATAGGTCTCCACCATTTTTGGCATCATATCGCAAAACCATTTTCTTTCACTTCCATGACATCTTTGTCAGAAGTACCACACTTGACCAATTTATCATTGTCACAGAGTAGGGTGGCCACCTTGAAACAACTCAGATGGATCCCCCCTACAAATGCTATGCAAGTCTCTTACAAGATACCTAGCCTGAGATTTTTGGCTATTGCCCCTGTTTTGAGAGTGGAATCTGCTAGTCCAGAACAGGACACCAAGCATTTGAAGAGAATATGATCATGGTTACTACTTTACTTCTGCTTCCTGGACAGAATGCTAGTCCATCATCAGGGGTTTCAAAATGTTTTGAAGTAGGCGTCAGACTCTGGAAAAGTAGGCCGTTGTGACAAGTGACGGGCTGCAAGGCCTGAGCTGATTGCTATGACCAGAGTAACTGATGGCATGTAATCACGCAGCTGGCAGAACTCCAGCAGTCGCTGGCTTGTTTTGAAACCACTGCATTATACCCTACCCACCATGATGGAACCTGGAGAATGACTACTCTTCCCTGGTCTGTCACAGGATACCCAGCATGACATAGAATAGGAGTATTATTACTGCCAGGGATAGGATGCTTGTCCATCACAGGATACCCAACATAAAATGACTAGGAGTATAGATGGGATGCTAGTCCATCACAGGATGTCCAGCATGAAGCAAGTGGGAGTATTACTACTTCAAGGTTAGCATTTTAGTGGAGGATTATTGTGTTTGCAGTAAGGGATACCTTAATTCTGTACATCTTGACAAGTTTTAACTTCCTCAAAGAGTCCTCCCTTTGTTGTATTGTTTTTATTAAATCACGTTTCTTAGTAAGCAGCTTAACTGCATGTATTTCTTCAGGATTATTTTCAGATGTTGCTAAAAGAGACTGCTTGTCATACTTGCTTCTTTTAGGTGTGCTGAAAATTTCCTGTAATGTCAGAAATGAAAATTGTGTAAATCAAGTGATACGATAACCATCCAAAAACATGTCTACCATTGACTCATCGTCACAATTAATTTAATCAACCATAGGTCTAGTTAATGAGTGAATAACAGGACTGACTGTTTTGGTTATAAATTCTTCACCATAAAGACAAATAACAAGATAAATTTGAGCTCAAATGAAGAATTCCCTACATTTTAATATAGGATGGTTATGCCTCCAGCCCTCCAATTTCCCCCATCTCTACCCTCCCTCCAAAAACTTAACATACTGTTGACCTTAAGTTACCCGGGGTACTTTCGCTAGGATTTCTCCCAAACACACCACCTCTTTGGCTGTATATCACCTGGGGCTGCATTTGTTTAAAGACTTGGCTTTGTTTTAACATCACATAAAAAAAAAGTCTTGACCCCTTCTGTTTCTTAATCTACTTTGCATGTTCAAGGAAAGAGCAGGACCCTCTCTGGTCAAAATGCAGAAAGACCTGGCTTCTTAATATTACACTGAGTGATAAAGTGAAGGAGATTTCAAAAGACACGTAAGGTTATTGAGGCTTTAAAAATCCAAACACATCATGTCTAGGGGGAGCAGGGTTGGCGCAGTGGTACCTTTTAGTTTTGATATTTCAAATAGTTTTCACTTGGGCCACCCTAGTAATTCAAACTGCACGCTAACTAATTTTATTCTACCCTGCACTTTTTTCCCACCTGATTTTTTTCTTCACAAGATCGTTTCAACACTGGTGAGACAAATGGAGAGGATGGTCTTCTAAGTCCACATGGTCTCTTGCTGAATGTTGATGTAGTCTGTGTTGAAAAAGGTTATTTGAATCACTTTAACATAATTGCAAAAACTGTTGGCTGGTTGGGTGTGTGTTTGGATTATACATGGCACACATACAGCTGTACTTAAATCAACAGTAGTTACATGTACCTTAGGAGTCTTACAAGCAGTTGTTCTTGTGGTTGGTGTTTTTGGTTGCAACTGTTTGGATCCTGTAGTAAAAAACACTTCAATGACTCAAAAGCACGATTACTCAAAATCCCAAAGCTTACAGTTTGCGTGACATCATCCATGGTTCAATTTTACCTGTTACCAAGCACCATGGAGGGTGGGAAATTGCTTGAAGAGGTCTTGCCCCCGAGGTCGGGCAGGGCAAATTTAAATTAACTTCTTGTTGTTCTTGTAAAGTACGCCACTTCTCAGTGGATACAATCGCGTAGAGAATACCAAATTGTAAAAATATTGGCAATTGATTGACAGTAAACTGTGAAGAGCCAAAAATTATAGTTAAGAGCTCTTGACTTAATTAAAAGTATTGGCTCTTACTTGTACCGGATACAGATGACATAAAACAAAAGAACAAAAACATGAAACAATACCTCATAACCCTTAAAAGGCATTGACAGAAAACAATTTCTTTTGTTTTACGTCATCTGTGTACGGTACAGTCCAGTATAATAAGTAAGATCCAAAGCATTCATTGGATTCAGAAGCCCTTTAAGCTTTAACTTTGTTTATCCATTAACTAATATTCTGTCCACTGGTGCAATTACAGTTTTCTTTTCCAAACATAGTGTACATGTCTTAATTATCTTTTACAGGTAGTGTCCTTGCTAACAAAACTCCAGAAAAGCATTTACATTCTTGACAAAACCAGGATTGCTATTGTACAGATATCAGTGATTGCAGGATACCTGGGTAACCTATTTCAAAGGGCACAAATCTACTGTTCCCTCATTAGTCACATAGTGGACAAATTAGTCTCCTTTAAGTTAATAAAACGTGTGGTCTCTTTAGTCCTTCAGTCTATGATTCGTCTAACATGGATTTCATTAGAAATGCCAGACCAATCATGACAAAGTAGCTGGTGAAAACTGCATTGTACTTTGTCAGAGTTAAACTCTCTGAGCCACCTAATTTGTCTAGATTTTCACTCAAACAATCATTAAAATTCATCAGGTTGCCACCTACCTTACTTAGCTTAGGCAACTACTTTAAAAATTGTTGAAACCCCTGGTCTTAATACGACTTGAGGTCCCTCAGTCCCACAGTCATGCATTCCATACAGAGCACACTTGTTTTGGCTCAATATTAGTCTGGAGAACGAGGTATGCCCGGGAAAAGGAGGGGGTGGGCCATGGTAACACAGAATTGAACCATGCATAAAACAGCGCTTGAGCAAATTTTTTACCTTGTGAAGAGAACTAAGACTGGTAAAAGGTAATAATTAGCTCCTGTGTTACTGTCCAAAGGAAATGCCAATTTTTTTCTAAAATAAGAACTATAAACCATTAGACCACATTTTATATAATCATTTAAAGATATTTTCCGGGGGAATGTTTTAAATGACATCAACAGGTGTGGAGGAGGTCATGGCAAGATTTCTGCTCAGCTCCCTACGTTAATTATACATTCATTTTGTGACTCAAACTGTATTCGTTTTTGGAGCGGGGTTAGCTATGAAAGTGATGCATGTATAACCTACCTTTTGTTGTATAATTAATGGAGGGAACTGTGCAGAAATCTTTTCCGAACTTAGGAAAAGACTGAGAAGTGAAAAATACAAGGTACATACATACATACAAGGTACATACAAGGTATACCACTAAACTATGCAGCACTCAGAGCACTCATTGTTGTGATCGATCGAGATATCACCTTGACCAAAAAAGTAGAAAGACAAAAAGTTGCAGGGGTGGTAAATCAAGTCTTATGTAGGAGGGGGTCATGATTTTGTACCTTCAATGTGAAGATCTTTCAATGATGTTTTGGTTGTGAAGATTTCAGAAAAAGTTATGAAGAGAGGTTTCCTTAAATTTTTATGTAAATTTTTTCTTTTGTTTGTAAAAAATGTAACATATTGCAGGACGTAACCAATCGATGAAATCGATGATCGATGAAGCAATCGATCATTCGATACCAATCGATGCATGTTAGTTAATTGGCATCGATTGGTATCGGCCAGTCAATGACCAATCGATAATCACCCAAAAGTATTCAGGAATCATTGATTACCATCGATTGGGCTTTAAAAGCTTTTCGTGATAAAATAGTTTACTAGACTGTCTCGTCAGTTGAATAGTTACGTCGTCCCAAGATTTCACCGAGATCCTTTTTTTTGAAACACGTAAATTTAACAAAATGCTTTATGCAGTTAATAGCTCTAAAGCAACATTTAATCTATTTCTCCCAGTTGCTCAGGTTCTCTAACAGCTCTCTGCCGACACACTGAAAAGATGGAATAGTCTGCGGGAAGAATATCTAAGAATCACATTACACAGAGTTGCTGCGAGTTGAGATCGCGTTGTGATCACACACTGTCACGCACAAGCGAGTACATCAAGAGGCTGTTCCCTTTAGAAATCTTGACCGACAAATTATCTATCAACAATCGATGGCAATCGATGCCAATTAATCAATTAATATTGATAATCGATGAAAACCAATGCCAATCGATGAAAATCGATGACAATCGATAATCACACAAACCTGGACGATCGATTGCTTATCGATTATCAATATCAAACGATTAATTGGCATCGTTTGTTATCGATTGGCATTGATTGTCATCGATCATCGATTTCATCGATTGGTTACGTCCTGCATATTGATTGAAAGACAGAAATAAATGTATGTATGTATGTATGTGTATGTAAGCTTATAGAGAGTCCGCTCAGCCCCCAAAATTAAAAACTTCAATACATGCATCACACTAACGTTGTTCCACCAAAAAAACGAATAGAGTTTGAGTCACAGTGATACATGCATGTATAATACAATTGTTTATGCTGTGAGGAAATCTTTACAAATTGATTTGACCTACCTTCTGTTGTTTTCGAAATCCCCGCCACATCGTCCGCCATGTTTTTGTCTGTGACGACAACAGAAAGAGCGCTCGCGCATGAGCATGATCAAAAATAAATATAGAACCCAGTGCTTCGCGACCCCCAAGAGGCTGACCGAAAGTGAAACAGTGTATGTCATTTTCCTGGAATTTTGAGGAATGAAAAGACTTGGAAAATGTTATCAGACAGAGAGAAAGAAGGATGTAAAACTATCCTTAACAAACTTACTGAGCAGGAGTTGTTAACGCTCACAGATACGGTAACAAATCGGGTGGTCTCTCCGGAGAGTACAAGAGGTAAGCTAACTTCCGATAAAACTAAATGCTGAAAAATTGTGTTTAGTTGTACAAGAAGAAAAATAGGCAGTCAAGGACCGCATGTGGTTACTGCTTAATTAAAAGCTTTTTCTCAGACGTATGAAAGGAATGTACGTCTGCTCAGTTGCAAGGAAGCAGTGGGTGAAACCCTACATTTACATCATTTTAGTCAAGGCGGGCAATGATATGCTGGCTTTAGTCACGCAAGCTGTTCGGGGCAGTTTGGAAGCCAGCGTCAAATATCTGACCACAGAAACACTTATTTGTTTTTTAATGCAAAGAACATTAAAGAGTTGAAGAGAATCATAAACTATGCATCAATATAGTATTACTTAAATCACTACAAATTCACACTTGGCTGAACTGGACTGCATCTTTCAATCCGTTTGAAATAGTCAAATTCCTTAGTGCAAATTACCTTTTATTTTGGCTTACTGTAATCTGCAAAACAAAACAAAACGAAAATCTGTAATCTGCAAAACAAAAATCCTTACCTTGGGAAAATCTTACTTGCAGGAGGATGAATCGCTTTCATTATAAAAACAAAACTTAAGTTAACAGAGTTGAGACTTCTTTCCAGTCTCATCCCACGTAAACAAAGTATCCGTAGGCCTCAAAGCCAAGTTGAGCTGAAATATCAAATACAGAAATTGCATTCTTGGACCTGAAAGTATGCAGGGTAACAAATTCTCATTGGTCTTGAAGCTTTGCCAAAATTGCCATTTGAGAGCACTACTAATGTTTATGTTGTTTGTTATCATCACAAGAGATCATGCAAATTTTCCACTCAAAAAGTTAAAAATTATTATCCAGGGTTCTACTAAATGTAGAAAGCCTGTTCAAAATCGTGCTTGAGGCTAAAAATGACCAGTTTACGAAACAAAAACCTCTTCCTTCACACAAACTAAACTTGTGGGCAAAAAAGGCTCGTCAAGTGTATAAATCACACGACACAAAAATAATTGATAACACGCCTCCCGCTAGGAATGTTCAAACAAACATGACTCAATAGCAATCGACATTTTTCCTGTACAATCCCCGGGTACAATCTCACTAGACCACCATAAAATCTCAAGATTACTTTGCGATGAAGTACTTGGGACACAGTGAGTTCAAATGAGTACAAAATTATTGTACAAAAGTCAAAGCCATTTGGGTGCCGATCCTGTGCATCCTGTGTATCTCAGCTCTCTGAATGAAAGGCAAACGAAGAGCACATGGTTTGAGTTTCAGCAATTCCACACAATCACTGATCGAATTGTGTGTGACAGTAAAGCCTCCAGAACCCAAAACCAGTTGCCAGAAGGAGTTGTCGATAATTTTTTGATCAAATTTCCGAACACTTTTGGATTCTTACCAAACTAGCTTACTTTCTTACTAACACAAGCCGTAGCAGTGTGAACACCATTGCTAAGCAACAGTAGCCACAAAAATGAACTACTGTAAGTAAACTTTTAGTACAAGCTACATGTATGCTTATCTTGCACCTGTGAAGTAGTTTTTGATGCCTTTCTGGAAAGCTATCATAAGCTTAAGTTTATGAAATAAATTTTTTCATTAGCTATAGCTTCAAGAACTAGTCACTGGCTTGATAAACTTTGTAAACTTAATTTTAAATATTTATTAAGCTTTTTTCATTAAGCTACATATTTGGTGATGTATTTTTGGTTGCCAAAAGGCCACTTTTTGCAAGCAATTTTGTACAAGATTGTTTTTTGCAGTGAATTTTGCAAAAGGAACTAGAATTGTCAGTTCATCGAAGCCCACTCCTCATGACCTTGCATAGTATTGTGAATGATATGTAATTAGCTGAAAAAATCACAAACTATTAGTGGCAAGATTTCCACACAGCCCCATACATTATTATACAGGCATCCCTGTCATACTAACTCTGTTCCAAAAGCAAAATAATAGAGTTTGAGTCACAAAATGCATGATTGTATTATTAATGTATGGGGCTGTGTGGAAATCTCTCCCTATTAGTTTTGGGGGAGAAAAACTTTCTAAATGTATTTGCATGTGACAGTCGATGCACAGGACTATAAACATGAGCTTGCAAAGTTTGCATGCACAACATTTGTCCTTTTAAAGTGCTAGCTGGAAATCGTTTTCGCACTTTCCACCATTTATACCTTGATACCAGAATAGGGAACAAATTATAGTCATTTCCTCAATCTAATACCTTTTTATACTGAAGCCTCAGTATTAGTACAACCTAATTTTAGCTTCTTAACGTTTGTTCCTCGGTACTCTTAAGAATTTTTTTGTAACATAGGAAAAAGCCATTAATTTTTAGGAATGTAGCTCACAGTCTAGCATCTGTCAAAGCATTAGGGCTGGAAACCTTTGTCAGCCTTGTTCAATCATCATGTATGTGTGCAGTAAGAAACTTGTAGGCACAAGAAAGAGATGTGTTGGAATTTGGAGCTTGCTTCAGTGTTCCATTCCATATTCCCTTTTTATTCATTCACCAAAGATATCAATGTCAAAAGCTGTTGTAAGACATTGGCTTATGGGCTGGTCTGGGCTTTGAACCCACAACCTTTTGCACAGCAGTCCAGAGCCCTTAACTGAGCAAACTCTGAAGCATTCAACAAAATGATGTTTTACAGTGTTTATACTAGTGTGTGTATTGTTTGACCATTTAGCAACAGGTTGACATTGTTCTAAGAAAGTAATCCCTTTCCAGAGGCAGTGGAAGCCATTATATCATACAGCCATACTGCCTCACAGTTGCTGAGAAGAAAGAAAGTCAAAAGAGATCACATTTATCAATACCTGGCTGAAAATGGCATCATTGATCCTGTTTCTTCAGACAAATCAAGTCTCATTCGAAGGGTGTTACTGTACTGGGGGAGTACAGAAGAGGTAAGGTGTCCCCGAACACAGCACTGAATTAAACAATGCGTAGCCTCACCCAAACTGGTCACTGGCCACTACATCCCCTTATATACAGTGTGTAAAAAATAATATTATTACATGGCTGGTGCTTGAGGCCAATGTACATGTCATGTGCCTCTGATTGGATAAGTGCAAGGGCATTATTTTCCTGTTGTGCCCTTGAGCTGATTACGAATTATCGGTGCTATTTCATCCCGCAGAGAAGAACTCAGCCAATTTATAACCTCCATTAATTCCTTTCATCTGGCTCTTAAATATACCTGGAAAATTTCAGAAACATCATTGGCTTTCGTAGATGTCAAAGTTTCTATCAGCAGCAATGGTATATGCACCAGTGTGCAATACAAACCTACAGATTCTCACAGTTATTTGCTGTATTCATCATCACATCCATCACATGTCAAGAACTCCATTCCTTATTCGCAATTTCTTAGACTTTGAGGTCTATGTAGTGATGACTATGATATTTCCAGCAAATCAGAGGAGATGGGCCAGTTGCCAGAAAAACATGGCAATCCTGTCTCTGTGATCAAAGCAGGCCATCATTGCACCCAACAATTTAATTGACAGTCAGCACTACAAATGTCACCAGAATTCCATTCACTCTCACTTTCCATCCTCATAATCACACAGTCAAAAGTATCATTCTTAATAACTTTAAATTACTCCAAAATGATCCCGAGACTGGTCAGAATCTTTTCACAACCTCCACTAATTTCATTCAAACGCCAAAAATGTGGGCAACTTTTTAGTTAGAAGCGTACTCAAAACTACAGTAATTAGCAACCCAGCACTTTCAAATATGCGCACTCGCAATGCAAAACTTGTCCATTCATTCTTAACACTAGCAAAATATCGGGACCTAAGCAATTTAATTAGGTACACAACACCAGTTCATTGGAGGCCAGATAATTCATGACACTTTGAATTTCATAGTTCATAAATATTTTAGGCCATCCAACGTGAAATATAAGTTCTTTTCCCATTCATGAAGGTGTTGATGCAAGAGGGGCATAAGTGATAATTTGGCTGAAAATCAAAAACTTAAATCTGCAGTTATTAATTTTTGCTATTTGGGACATTAGGGTACCGGTATGCCTTTTGCTCAACCCAAACAAGAGAAGCCAACATGCATCAGATGTTTTTTTCATTTCTTGAGTTTTTATTTAAAGTCGTATACTAATTTTTCATCAAATTCTAGCCTGATGAGACCATATGATATATATAGAACTATGTTTCTGTCATGATAACCATTGAGTGAGTAGGCTACAGAAGAGCAAATTTTATGGACCTTGGGATTTTAACAACTCCAACACTCATTGTTTGAGTGATACTATAATATGCAAAGTCCTCCTGGAAATTGTGTAGCACACTTATTTTGCTTCATGGATTGAAGAACAAGGTATATTCCATGTGAAGCGCGCTTGTTTCGCCTCATGGATTAAAGGACGAGGTACAGTAAACACCCGCATATAAGAACACATGATTTCGGAGCTCAGGCTGATCAGGTTCTTATTTAGCGGGTATAGTGAAAAATCAGCCTCAAGATGTTCTTAAATTGTTCTTAAATTTTGTTGTTGGAATTCAGAATTGTAACTAAGGAAAAAATATTGCTTGAGATTTAATTAGCATATTTAATTGGAAAATAAAATTAATTAATATCATGACATCATTGTAACAATTAACCTGCAAAAACAAAAGCAGCCTCATTACTAGTTAACTAGTGAACTGGCAGAAGGCCTTTGGCATGCTCTGTACTTTTTTTAATGCCTTCTCCATTTTATAAGAACATTTTACATTTCCAGGCTGATTTTGTTCTTATGAAAATGGTGCTGTATTTGCAAAATTTCAGTCTGATGTTCTTAATCCATGTGTTCTTATATGCGGGTGTTTACTGTATTTGGAAGATCATTCGTCTCTTTTATACGCGAATATGCGATTGAAATACAAACTTTGTTTAATGCCCTCCCCCCCCCACCTCTTTTTTTCTACAATGTCCTAGAAAATGTCATATTTCTCAGAAAAGTTCTCCCAATTTCCAGCATAATCTCCAGATTCCCAGAAGAATTTTTTTTCCTACCAAAACAGGTCTTGTTGTCACACCCCCCCCACCCCCAAATCCTCAATACATACTGTTTTTTTTTTGCAAATAATGATATGAACTGACTGAGTGAGTATGATAATATTTCCTCTCCAGATTCACAGAAGAATTTTATTTTTCTCCCAAACAGGCCTTGTTAGAGTTGTCACCCCCCCCTCCCCCACCCCCTAATCCTCAAGCACAAACACCTCATACTGTTTTTTTTTTATGGGAATGTTTCTTTAACATCCGTTTTGAAGGATTCTGATGAGGAGAATGACAATCCTGTGGACAATGTGCAGGAATCTCCACCAGCAACTTCAAATTCTACTGTGAGAGTCTCCAGTAATTTAAAGAACACTTCTCTTGATAGCACAGTGGATGGACAACAATTAGCTGCCTATTTTGTACCTTGGTTTTACAAAATCTTGAACTCATTCAATACTTCATCAGATGGTACTTCACAGGAATGGGGTCCACAACATTTTTGGGAAGATGCCAAGAGCTCTATTCTCATGGTGTCAGGAGGCCAAGTGCGTGATGAATGTCAAGGATCATTAGCAGTCAGTGAAAAGTTGCGGGAATTAGTGTGTCAAGAAAAACTTCTCTTCAATGCCAATGTGGGTGGAGTCAGGGGCCAAATAGATGCATATGGACTTGTAAAAATTTCAGTGGGAGGCACAGTTCACAGGTTTTCAAACTGCCTTGGAATTTTTGAGCAGTCATTTGGGCTTATTCGGGACCCGCAAATGCAGAATAACTGGAAGATAAAATTTACAGATCTTAAACTAAAGGCCCAGCAGCAGCAAGAAGTGGAAGGTCTCAGTAGGAAAGCCATAACATAGAAGGGAACACCTGGCTGAATTTTGCTAGACTATTGAAACATAAAGAAATCCTCAATAACCCCTGGTGTCAGATGTCAGTATTGCATGATGTGCAGATGATTGACGTATAGCTGTATCAGTTACCATATCTCCCATATTAATTGTTGGACCACATGACATGCTTCCTCCATATATTACCTCACTTTATCTTGGTCAAACCTTCAAGGAAGCTTGAACAAGAAAAAAAGTAATTCAATGTTATTGTAATATTTATAGGGTTGTTCAGTGACTCAAAACCTCAAAAATATTCTGAAGCAATGTGTTAAATTATTGTGCTGCTTATCAAAAATAGAGATGGAATATATTCAGATATGCCAATCATTGAAACTAAAGAACTGTCAATACACCTCTGGTTGGCACAGAAATACCATCAGGGGACATGACATTACACTGCATTGATGTTTAGGAAGCCACTGATTTTTAATTCAAAATAGTTGTAACTGGTAGCATTTTTTAACAAGTGATTCCAAATGTATGGGTTTTCTGCAAGCTATTTAAAACAGAGCCCAAATGCCCCATGCAGGTGAGGACAGGTGAGTGCCCAAGGTTGTAGAAGAGGCTAGATGCAATAACATTGTCATGGCAACATTATTTTTGTTTGTTCAACAATGTTGAAACACCGTTTAAACGTTTGTTAGATGATGTGTGACAGACGGTTTTTGTTGGGTGAATGTTTTGCCTTCAGCCAAACATTTTGGCTAACATTTAAGCATATTAAGCTGGTGACACACGGTTCAACATCGTGCAACATTAAATTATTTTGTTGAGCAGCAGATGTTGCAGCTTGTTATTCGACGGACTGGAGCACGCCTCTGTTTTCGTTCAACTTCGTTCAACATTTGAACAAGAGCTACAACATTTGTTGATCAACAAATGTTGCAGCTCTTAAATGTTGAACAGTGTATCATGCCATGTTGAATGTTGAAGTAGGCCATTGGACATGTTAAACGTTGTGGAACGAAGTTTAACGAGAATAGAGACGATCTTTGTTCCGTTCAAGAAGTTGCTGAAGCATCTTGCAACATTTTTTGCCTAACAAATGTATGATGTTTTTACTACCAAACAAGTGTGCGCCCCCTTCTTCTCCAATATTGGCAGTGTTTCAGCCTATATTATTGCCTGTAGCCTTTGCAGTGGGAATAGGCCAGTCGTAGCAAATTAAGAGAATTTCAAGTAAACTTTAACATTCGTTTACTTTTGATACAACAAACTGGAATAGAATATGGCAACAAACAGCTGTTTGTGAATGTATCTGTTGTTTCCTCGCCTTCGCTACAATGTTATTGCACAAACTGTAGTTCGATGAAGCCTGCATTCAGCTGTAAAAACAGCTGCCTTAAGCGTTTAAGGTGCCAAAGATCCAACAAAAACGGGCAAGGATTTTAAGCAGTCTAAACGTAATGGATGGTATTCAGCTGTTGTTAAAAGAAATACTCAAAATTTTCCTTCCAAGCATCTGCATTTTATATACAATATTTGGGTTGATCAGGCGTTCTTTTTTGTTTTTCGGCCATTGAATTTCGCGCTAGTTTGAAACAAAAACCAAAAACGCCTGGTCACAGGTTAGTACGAATTTTCTCTGCCTTTCCATAATAGACCTTTTTAGCTTGTGGATTTTGTTTTCCCATTGTAGACCACGTGATGTTACCCTAGAGAACTGTTTCTTTGAAATTTCGCCAAATTCACATGCATATATACGCATAATTTATGAAAAGACAAAGAGCAAATTCCCTTGGGAAAATCACACGGTCTATATTGGGAAAACAAAATCGACAAGCTAAAAAGGTCCATTATTGCCATTGTGATGTATGTTTTTAAATCATTCTTCTGTCATTTTGTGTGCCCGCTGACTTCTGCGCGGGCACGAAATATAAAACAACATCGTAACACCTGCGGCAGAATTGCAATTCATCTGCCTTTGCCCATAATCGTTATTTTGAACGAATTCACTCGGAAAAGTGTTTGCAGGACCATTATTGTATCAACTTCGAGAATATACTGTTATTTTGTTTTGGTCAGAGACTAGCCTTGGGGATTGGATTGGTTGGGGAGAGAGGCAAAGTTCCGCCTCCCTCCCTCTTTGCACTTGTTACGCAGGCCAGTCAGAGACTGATAATTTTTAGATAACACTGCTTGCGTTGCCCGGTTTAATGCGATATTTTCCTTGGCCATGATTACGTCTAATGCACTTAAGGTGGGTGTTGTTTTTATTGAAAAACACCAGCGGAAGCAGTTGGGCCATTACGTTGGATCTTCCCACGAAAGGTGTGATTTCAGTTTTTGTGTCAAAAGAAAGTGTAGTTGATGACTTAAGCTTACCGTATAACTTAAGCGGTGTCTCGCTTCCAAGTGATGAGTGATAGTGCGTTCGGTTTAAACCGTAGATACCTAAACCCTAACTGTGTTTTCGCGTGCGCTAAAAATCAACATTGAGCCTAAGCAACAGAAGCAACGACGACGGCAACGGCAACGAGAACGTCATTTCAAAATACAAGCGATTATTCCAGTTTGTTTAACGTTAAAAATTCTGGCGAGCTGTCCGGGGCCTAAATTCAGAGACAGGCCTAAGGCCTAAGAGACAGGCCTAAGTTCACGGTGTTGAAGCAAAGAAAACGAAAGAAAAACTTGCCGTCGTGCGCTCACGTTCTCCAGAAAACCTAAAATTTGGTCATTTTACGTTTTTTTTTTTTTTGCAGACTGGCAAAGAAATGTACCAAAATGTAAAACGCACGTGCAGAGTATTGTTCTGGCTCATCAATCCCATTGTTTTGTGGCGTTCTCGCTGCCGTCACCGTAGTCGTTGATAAGAGGGGGTAAAGCGAAAATTGTCCCACGAGTTTTGTCCTGCATCGTAGCTGCTGTCCAAATCTGAGGGAAAACGAATAAATTCCTTTTAAGGGTCCCCTTAAAGTGAAAAATTGAACCGAGAAAACAGCGCTAAAAATTAAAAAAACAAAAATAAAAAACACCAGGTCGCAGGTTGGTATTTACTTTTCCTTTCCCATAATCATTGTTATTATCATGCATGTGTGTATGTATTATCACTATTATAGTACACTTAACGAAATTACTCAATTGTCCATGACAACTAACGGTGCTTGAGCACAGCCAAACGTTGTAAATTTAAACATTTTAAATTTTGACGAGTAAAACTGGATTAAAAGGCACACAAGTCGCCATTCTCTGGAATCATTTGTCGGACTATAGCATGTAATTTATCAGAGTACTTGATAATTTACAAGTTGCGCGACGGCTCATACAAATTGGTAGTTTTTTTCAGCGATGCACAACCCTCTCGTACAATTCATGATTAATAGGACCGACTCCTGATTTTGAAAGTTCTCAACTTGCATAAGCCTTTTTGAGAACTTTCAAAATCACTCGTACCTATTAATCATGAATTGTACTCGAGGTCGTGCGATTTCCTATGCTTATTGCTATTATTTTTTGTGGCTACTGACTTCTGCGCGCGCGCGAAATATAAAACAAAAACACAACTCTTGATCACAGAATTGCATTTCGTAGATGCCTTTTCCAATGCAGAATCGTTATTTTGAACAAATTTACTTGAATTGTTGTTTATATGTTCAACTAGCTACTGTCCAAATCTGAGGGCAAACGAATAAATTCCCTTTGAGTTTTCGAGAAAACAGCACTAAGAACGTCAATCAAAAAGGGAAGTTTTACTTCCGGCCAAAACGTGAAACCGCCATTTCTCCGTCAATCTATAGTCTTTGTCAATATTTTTTTCAACAAAATTAGAGATCACACTTCGTTTAACCGAAAAATACAAATTTGAAGAAAATTGCCTATCTGAAGGTATTAGGCCCCAGTTCAAACGTCGATCTTCACATGTACCGAATCGAATGCAAATGCATGAGGGAAAACCGATAGATTTTTCTGATTTGCATTAGATTAGGCACATGTGAAGTTCGACGTATGAACCGGGTCTAAGGTAACCTTAAAAAGCAGGGAAGAGTTGTGTGCAGGCATCACGCCCATCACGCCAGGTTTTTCTCCCAAGTCAAAGCTGAACGCAAAACAGGAAAATTTTGCTTCTGTTTTTCTTTTCAAAGTGTCTAAATGGCCGGCAGCCGGTCAAGGTTGTAAAAACACTAAATGGCCGGCAGTCCGATTCGGGCTCCCTTTCAAGGGCTTTGTTTTCCTTAGATTTGGTACTTCGGGGAGATTTAGTGTGTTTTAGGGATTAGGGCTAGGAGTCAAGGAATACGGACGTTTGTTATTAGGCTTGAAGATTTTGACCGGCTGCCGGTCATTTAGACGATTTGTACTTTGATAGTTTATATTAATAAAACTGCAACGCTTTCTGAACGGTTACTTCGATAGTTAAGTCTGTAAATGTCGTCTTTTGTTGAAAATATCATAAATTCCTCAGTTTTTCTGAATTTGTCAAGGAAACATCGGACTGCCGGCCATTTAGACACAGCCTTTTCTTTCTTCAGTGGTTATCAAGGAAAGTGGATAGCTGAAGAAGATCTCTTGGGCTGACAAACTCGAGTAGTCATTTCAAACTTGGCGAGAGTTATAGAAAATTTCATAGTTTTCTATTGGTTAACTCGCTCAAAACATACCACTAACCACACTTACACCTACGCAGTCTTTGGTCGTAAGTAACGAAATTTTAAAGGCTGTCAATAAGGCAGAAGATAACAATGACTTATAGGGAAGAACTTTGAACTTTTTGCTGTAATATATTCAAACCATATTAGGCAATGACGTATGATTTTATTCAAAATCTGCATTAGAAGTCACACGAAACAAATAGACTTGGTAAATCGTACTTTAAACTGAACCAAAACATCGCCACTCTGTTCTGTGATCTTGTCGGCCTAATAAAGAGTTATTGGTTTTGGAAAAACACCGCCTTTCATTTGTTTATCATCGTTTCTGAGAATGAGCCAATCACGTGCGCGAACCAAAATAGGCCATGGCCAGCTATATAATGAAAACAACTCATGCAAATGAAACAAACACTCAAATTGGTGAAACACAGCGGACTGAGCAGGTTGGGTCTACACACGTTTAACGAAAGAGTAAGGGAAGGATGCATCCGAATACTGCTTCGTTCCTCGGAGGTCTTCGCATGTACAAAATAGTGTTGCTTGGAGAAGGAGGGGTTGGCAAATCAGGTGAGTGTTAGCCCAGTCAACGTGAACTCCTCAATGCTCTTGTTCGCTTGACCAAAGGAATTCGCCTGCCAACATTCGGAAATGATTGTTGATCGTTTTGCAAAAATCGTTTCCTGATTGATTTACTGTTTAGCACACGAACACTTTCTACTTGCCACTGCAAGAGGAACTACAAATTCGATTTGCGATGCCTTTTTTGGGGGAAGTTGCTACATATGCGACGTCGTAAGACCACGGAGAACTGTTTGTTTGCTCTTAGCGTATTTCAGATTTTCGGTTTGGTTTTAGTTAATTATAGAATGCTTGAAATATCTGACAATAGACTAGTCTGTTTGCCTGCGGTAACAATCTGGACTGCATGGAATTCAACGTATTTTGTTTACAGAATCGCGAATTCTGTCTTGTTCCGCCTGATGTAAGGTTATTCACCATTTCATTTTATAATTAATATTAAGCTTAACTCAGTTGTAAAAGCTTGTTGTTTTGGGGACGATTTCTTAAATGCTGTTTCTTGCAAATGTTTGGTGTAGATTTATTTTTCCCAGGCCAAGCTGAACTTCTGTTGGGCAGAGAAAATTCTGCTGCATCATTTTCGGAAGTTATTGTCAGTGATCAACTCAGTCATGTTGTTTTGTCACGATATGACAATCAGGACAAAAGCGGATACTACGCTTCGTTTGTTTCCGTCCGAGCACGCTACTCGCGTCTTAATAGACCGACTTCTATTCAATTCGTTTTACCCACGCTATTATTTAGTTCCATCGCTTTCTGTTATCTAGTGTAAAATTTATATTTTAGTCGTAGGCTTGTGCGAACCTTCCGTTCCGCGCGAGAGACGCGCGCTACGCGCGTTTGTGAAACCACAACCACGTTTGTTTTCAAGATGCATGTTTTTGGTCTGCTGTTGTTTTGTCTAACACACTGTAAATGCGGAGCGTGATAAACCAGCGGAGAATTTTTCTAGGAAGTGGTAATAATCACGAACAACAGAAAAACAACTTTAGAACTTCCTTGCAGAAAAATATTTGGGCTTCCTGGTTTCATGCATATTGTTTGTCGAAAAATATATAATTTATGCCTATTAATGTCATGTCTGTTTATAATTTTTTTGCTGAATTGTATGACATTCATTCCATCCAATGCAAGACAACATTCAACAGTTTTTATTTTGTTCCCTGAATGTTTGGCTTGTTGTCAAACATTTTAATGTTAGATCAGTAACATTTGGTGACTGTTATTCATGCATCCACCATTGTCATACATCAAAGGTTAGGCATGTTATGCAAAAAACATTTAATTGAGTTTTAATTTGAAAAATGTGAAAAACATGTGACTGACAAGATAAATCTTCTCTCTACACCTGCAAACTTTAACCCAGATAATTGCGATTGTGAACAGTCTTAGTCCTCGGCTCTACATTAGGTCGCTTGCACAACATTTGGGTCTCTCAGATACGAGTTTTGGCATTTCACCAAGTCAGTGAAATGTGGGTTTGATGTTTCTCTCTTTATCACCATTTATTTATAAATAGAAGAGAGTTAAATGTACTTATCAGGTACAAAATGTTTTATTTACCAGCTCTTACAATGCAGTTTGTGTCCCACTGCTTCTTGGATTATCATGATCCAACAATAGGTAAGATATAGATATACATATTTAAACAGACAAAGGGGTGTACATGTAGATGCTGGGTATGACCCATGGCTAACAGCCAATACATATATATGTTGGCATCAAGCTGAAAGCACTAAATATTTCAATATACTAACCTTTTGGTAACTTATATTGTCCAGTATAAATGCTGTTGTGGATGTATAAACCAAAAATCTGTTAGTTACCATTTTGGAAGTGCAATTAAGGCATTTCAGACATTGCAATGTCCTCCCAAAATAACATTCTTGTAATTTTTTACCTTGTTTTTTGAGAGTATGAGTCAACAGATGTCTTTTTTTGTTATTGCTAGACAGCCAAAGTTGTTTAATTTGCAGCTTACGTAGTTGCAGCATTGGAAAGAAAATTGAAATCAAATAATGAACACATATCACCTTCTTAAGAATTTGTTAAGTTAAAGTAACATGCATTGTTGACAGTTTTAATCAGTGGCATTATGCCCACATTCACAATCAGGACCAAACCCAGTGTGTAATCTGAGGCAGCTAGTTCTTATGGCTCCACCGCTCAAACTTTGGTATTTGCACCTGATTGATTTAGGTACAGTGGCAGTACCAGTCAGTTCTTAGGTGTTTAGCACTTTAGGTGTTTAGCATATCAATTCATGCATTTCCAGTTTCACTTATGGAATTACTTGCAGTATGCTAATTAATAATAATAATGTCCGGCAAGTCAGTGCTCACTGTAATACTTTCAAAAGTAATTTCATAATTTTTTGAAGAGGAGGGCCAGCACACCCTTAAGTTGAACCTCATACCCTTGTGACAAGGCCTTAAGTTATGGTTATTCATACTTAGTATTTAAAGCATTTTTAGATCTTACAATTTTAACAGTTTTCAGGTGCATTATGCATGTTTGTAATTAGTGAGATTTTAAGTCGTTAGTTCTTTAGTTAATACAGGCCATCTGATAGGATGCGATGAAAAATCAGAAATTGTGTGATATGTTAGGGCAGATTGTGCGAAAACAAAGGTCGATTATACGATAACCTTAAATTATGCGATTTTTTCTGAAATATTTAAAACTTGTTTTGCCAGGTTTCTTGGAAAGAAAACCACTTTTGTGTTGCTTTAAAGACAGTTTAAACTTAAAGGAACAAAAACTATGCAACTATGAGTAAATCACAAGATTGCAAGGCAAACAGAACATCAATCCATTGTCCACGTGGAAAGTGCCAGCAGGACCTGCAGGATCAGTTCTCCTGCTCTATCTTTCGCAGACAGATTTGGGGGAAGACATGCACGACCTTGCCTTTCCAGCAGCTCAAGATGAAGTAGAGGGCGCTGTCACTAAAATCTCATGCATTTGCATAACGTCGAAACAAGTTATGTTGACAAAATTCCATACAAACCCTAACTAAATTTTTTTTTGTTCAAACAAAAAAAAATTTAGAAGGGTTTGTATGGAATTTTGTAAGCATAACTGGGCTATGATCTCAGAGACAATTTGCCCCCAAATGCTTATTTTTGGCAAGTAGGCCTCTTGGACATTGCTCTTTCAGAATATCCTGACAAATCCCATAATTTCAGAAATTTAATTTTTGTGACGTCACACTTTAGTACTCTATTAAAGGAGGTTGTGTCATGGATTTATATCAGCAATTTTGATTGGTGTACTTTGGAAAACAATTGTTTGCGTTGCACAATAATAAATTCTTTGAGAATGAAAACTAGCACCAGTCCCATGATATGTAAATTTAGACCGTTTCCGAAGCTTTTTAAAGGTAAATCGTCTTGAAATAAAGAGAAGATGCATGATTTTTTTGGTTAAATCGTTAATTTATGGTTTTTCTTTTGACAATTGTGTGATTTTCATGAATTAAGAGATTTTTTATGATTGTGCGATCGGATACGATTTGAGGTCGATTGTGCGAAATCGTACCATCTTATGATATCAGATGGCCTGCACATGTTAATATGATGGATGTAAACCCTACCGTGTAGAAATATACTGTCAATAAACCGTTATTATTATTATTATTATTATTATTATTATTATTATTGGGTTATTCCAGAAAAAATCCACACCACCCCCTGACAGATGGGTTTCTGGAAATTCTCACAGGAAGGGAGGTCAAAGGCTATGGAAATCCAAGCAGGAGGAGGAGATGGGGGAGGAGAAACCTAAAAGAATCTTCTTTAAGGGTCATTTCCTCAAACGTTTTGATTTGTAACAGTTGAGCTCCATCCAAGTCTGAAAAATTTAGAAATCTTTCGGTTCCAATATATTTTCTTACCTGATATACTTCAAGTTAGGTCCACAGGTTTTTTTCATAAAAATACGCAGGAAACGTTTGACAAAAGGACGAATCTGAAGAGAGCCATAACTCACTACAAAAACGTAACGCCTGACACTATTTGCATTGTTGTACCCAGGTCCCAGCTTGCTGCTGAGTGCAAAAGTTGACAAATCCTTCCAAAATTTCACGGCTCTTGTACGGTGTATGCACTGTTGATCTGTAAATGGTACATTATGCATATCAAAATTTTGGTTGTTGAGAATAAAAAAAACATTTTCTTTCACAGGTTACATTTTTTAATATGGTTGGAGGACTTTTTTAAAATAAGCTATGAGTCCAAGAAACAGGTCTGCTTTTTTGTATTTAGCTCATTTTATTGAGTTCCACACAATGTTGTAAGCTTGAATTATATTTGCTAGAGCCTTAGAAATTTAACAAGAGCATCTTGTTGATGTGGTTTTGTCTTTATTTGTATGAATTAAAATGAAATTTAAAGGCTTACACATTTTTATGAAAATCCAGACGGGAGGGGGGATCTTTTGCCTTGGAAATCCAGGCTGGAGGGGGGGTCTAGTTCTTTTGGAAATTAGGGAGGGTGGGGGGGTTAAAGAACATGCCCATCCATTGTGGAAGTGTGGATTTTGTTCTTGAATAACCCATTATTATGTTATTTGTAGTACCCCAATAAGGCCTTTAACATAGCTATAGGTGGCTCAGATATTCCACAATGCTATATGCAACTTCAAGTGGCTAGCCATTTGAAAACATGTTCTTTAAAAATATGTTAACTAGCAGTAATATTGTTTAGCCAATAACTTTAATACCATTTTCTTGATTTTTCATTATAAGAGGATGCATACCAGCGCCAAGTTGTCATAGATGGTGAGTCAGGACTTTTGGATATTCTGGATACAGCTGGACAAGTGAGCATAGCCAAATTTTTATTTTTATGAAATAGTTTATAGCTGCTACCAATAAGGAGTAATAAACTTTGTAGATACTGTTTATTAAAATTAATTTGAAAACAACAGAGGGACTCCTGTCTTGAACAACATGTAAGCTGAATAATTTTCTGAGGTAAATTGTCTTGAGTGTAGTTCAGTCAACTGTCTTAATTTTATTATCCAGACTGAATCATGCACACCCATTTGTATTTTCCTTTAGTTAGTGTTTCAGTCTGTGATTGTACTGTACTGCTACATGGACACTTCTCAAGTAGATTAAGGCATGTCAGTCAAGGCGTCTTATTGGCAAAAAATGTTTTTTTCATAATAACACAGGCCAGAAGAATGGCACTGAACCAAAATTTGGCACATAAGAAGTTGTCATCGTTCTTAACATTTTTAAGTATAAAATACCTTTTTATAGATCACGTGACTATTTCTTTGAAAAAAAATCACATATTTAGGGAATAGGTGACAGTTTTACAATATAATATTGAACAAGAAGGCTTTTCCTATGCAGATTAATAATTTCCAGCACCTCATGTTTGGAATGAGTGTTCATTATGTACAAAAATGTTGTGAGTGCAAAGATCATTTTTCAGACCAGAATGTAACCTTTGGCTGTTGATAATTTAAAAACTAAAACTTGAGAACAATCTTCCAAGCGTAGAAAGTTACATACATTAGATTCCTATTAAAAAAGCTGATTTGTTTACTTGTAACGATGAAATCCGCCACCAATTCACTGATTTACGAATGTCTCATATTTTGACCATGTGACTGGTCACATGATCAAAATTATACATTAAGGCAAAAGAAGACAATGAGATTCGTGTTTACAGAAAATCTTGTGTGGATCTATGAAATCTGGAGAGAGATATTGGTGATCATCCATATTTGTAAACATATCCTTAAACCCAGGCCTTTTAAAAGTGCTTGAGTTGTGAAGGCATGATGGCTGATTTGTTTAGGACACTGGATTTCAATGCGGTGATCAGGGTTCAAATCCCGCTCTGGCCACCAGCTGGTGTTGTTCTGAGTAAGTGCCTGGTTTAACTCCTGGGTCATTCTTTAACTTGTAAATAACCAACTGGTTTGTGTCCCACCAGCGGGGAATCTTAACTCTGTTGTTTTCATTTGTATTATGTTTCATTGTCCCTGAAAAGCCACTCTAGTGTAGTGGTCAGTTAACTATTTATTTATTAACTTTGATCCAAGGGCTCTCATCTTGGTGGCACTGATCGCCAATGAAAACGAAATTTTATATTTTGATCAAAGCGCACTACATAATTATTGTAATTCAAAGGAGGCAGACTGCAAATAAATGTTGCTCCTAAAAATAGCGGAATGAAATAACTGTTCATCAGTAGGATATGTAAAATGTATGGAATTCCACCCTTGGTTTTGGCTCCATTGAATCGTAAAGTTATGGAAATAAATAGGGGTGTATGTTAGCACTGTTATTTTCTTCATCAAGTGTTAATTAATGTTTCAATCTTCACTCTAAGATTATTCTCCTACCTTCATGCATGGCAGCATCCCTCTCTTATCATGTGATCTTAGTAATTTTAATTTCCATTTTACTTTTAATTTTGCAGCAAGAGTTCACAGCCATGAGGGAACAATACATGCGGAGTGGTGAGGGTTTTGTCATAATGTACTCCATCACAGACAGACAAAGTTTCCGTGAAGCTTCTCTAGCTAAGAAGCAGATTGAACGTGTACGAAGATTGGAGGATATACCTATGGTTCTTGTTGCAAACAAGACTGATTTGGAAAGTAGTAGAGAAGTGACTACTGAAGAAGGACAGGCTTTGGCGCAAGAGTTGGACTGTCCATTTTTCGAAACCTCTGCTGCCTTAAGGCAATTTGTCGATGATGTTTTCCATACGCTAATCAGACAGATACGGAGGAAAGAGAGAATTGGGTTGAAAGCAGCTCAAAAGGACAAAAAGTTGCGACACAGGGCAGGAACTATGGTACAAAACATTTTTAGGCGCTCAAAGAAAAGAGCATAAGTACAGCTTTACAAAGCAAAATCTCCGATGCATAAATCAAGTTGCATGTTTTACAGTTCCTCAAATAACAATGTCTGTCTTCCTTGAGGAAAATATACCTCGTTATGTGCTTTGAATGATAATTATTCCTCCCTAGCTCTTTGACCCCTCTATTCAGTATTATGTCTTGGAACCAAAGTCACATGAGTAGAATGTGATTTGGAGTGCTGTATGGGTTGCAAATCTCTACAGTTATACTGATACCAGAATAGAAACAAACTGGTATGTCTCTCCAAGCCCTGCACACCATACAAGATGATTTTGTAGGCTCCCATTAGGAATGTATGCCCAAAGCCAAGTTCTTTGAAAGCCAATAATAAATTATTAATGCTAATCTAAGATTAAAAATTAACCAAGGAGTTTATATTTTCTCCATCCCCAAACATTGAACAACTTTGATATTCTACAAAAGTTTGGATAAGGGGAATTAGTCAGTCCCAAAAAACCGAAAGCACCAAAAGAAACGTTCATCCAAAAGATACAAAACTGAACCCGAAGTGCTAATCCTGGACTAAATTAATAGGCTTTCAAACAACTGCGCCCAGTTGGTTTATGTGCCGGTTTCAAAGCGACTTGTGAACTGCCGCTTGTAACCTGCAAATAGAACTGGCAAATGTTCAGAAACTTGGAAAACACACATTAGAACAGAGAATTGTCCTGTCGTTTGCATTTTATCTTAAGTTTGTCTTTTTTTCTATGATATCAAATTGTCACGGAACCTTCACTGATTGACTTTCCCCGTCTTGATATTTGAGGGAAATTCATTAAGTTTTTAGAGTCGATTATTTAATAGAAAAATGTAATTTATGAAATGTGTGTTGTTATTCATGGTAGGCAACAACATCACAGCATCTGGAAAACTGTGCATTTTTGTTTTCCTTTGCCCTGTAGCCTGTTCATCATTTTGAAAGCCAACCATTTAGCTGAATATAGTTTTTACATTAGTGTTTATGGTTAAGACCATTATTATTTTGTAGCTTAGGGGTAGCTGATATAGGTCATATATTATTTCATTTTTCAAGCTGTAACATCATACTTAAGGTACTAAATAGTTGGAATAGTTACCGTCGAAGCTCTATTAAGCCCCCGGGAGGCTTTTTTAATTTCAGGCCTCATTAACGGGGGGTTTAATAGAGAGGGGGGGGGGGGGGGGGCTTATTTCAAATCTTAAATCTGCCGTCTTCGTCTTAAAAATAGTTTTTGTACAAAACTCAAACAACTGCAGTTAAACTTTAAATGGAACGCGGATTGCTTTATGAGAATGTCTGCAATTAAAACATTGAGTCTGCATTCGGTGTACCGCGTACCGTGTACCGTTTTTGTTAAAAAATAAATTTGGATTTTCTTAATAGGGAATATGAGGGGCTAATTACTAACTCTCATGTCCCAAAAAGAGGGGGGGGGGGCATTACAAAAATCGACTTCCCAACGGGGGGTTTATAGGAGAGTAGGGCTTAGTAGAGCATTTTCGTTAATCCAGAAAAATCATTTTCAAAAATGGAAAAGTATGGGATTATTTCTTGTGTACTCACCACCATCGCAGACATAGAGTATAAAACCTCGATCTCATTCCTACGAAACTAATTTTTCGTGCCTGGTTGAAAAAACCTGACACTTTCCAATGGAAGAAGCGAAAAGTTCATGTAAAATGAACAAATGATGATACCTTTAATTTCCCAAAATTTCTGATTTTTGAAGGAAAGACACTGGGGACGAGGTCATTTGCGATGACACATCCTGCATCCTGGGTTCTGAATTATTTGATTTATACGGAACGTCTTCCTAAGTCTTCGGACGTCTTCGGAAATCTTCGGATATATATAAAATCCTGGCACTCCCAGCATAGAAATCTCACACCTTCGAGTGACCTTCGAGTCGGAAAAAAGTTGCCAGGAATATCCTAGCACCATCTTTTAATAGCTTGAAAGTTCAAGTTACACGGTAATAAAAACTTGTGAAATAACCATAGACAACTGAAAACTTTGCTCGCAGTGTTACATGTTTGGCAGCCTAAATAACTTTGGTGTCATGGAGTATGATTAAACTGTATGCAAATGCCATACAGTCCACACCCGTTTTCAACCCGTTTTCAGACCTTCTCTTCTCTTTCGGACCCGAAGAGCCATTTCTAAAACTGCAAACCGTTTATTCTACCAATCTCGTCTTTAACTATGATTTCAAGATACGAAATAGCAACTTTGTTGCAAAATTTCATGCCTGTAAACGTCTCCGTTCAAAGATACGAAGGACATTACGGCACCCGAAATGCGCCCGAAAAGTTTCGGGAGTTTCGAGAAACGGGCCCCTGGTGCGCGTTTCTCGAAAGTCCCGAACTTTTCGGGTGCCATAATTTCCATCGTATCTTAAAAGCGAAGACTTTTCCAAGCATGAAAGTTTGCAACAAATTTACCCTTTCGTATCTTGAAATCATATCAAAAGACCACCTTTTGAGAATAAGCGCATCGCAGTCTTAGAAATGGCTTAGTCGGGCTCGAAAGGTTTTCGGGACTTTCGAGAAACCGGCCCGGTCAATTCCAAATTTCCCTACTGGCTTTGTTGTAGCGTAATTAAGCTTGGCATCAGTACCGAAGTCAAGAATAGATGATAGTTAGTAGATGGTACTCTACTGACGTTACACAAATTATTTGACTCTGATGATGCCTTCTGCTCAGGTTGAGCGAAACGTCAGTCAAGTGTCACCACAAACAGTCCTTCTCAGGACTACACTCACCCGGACGAGCGTTCTCCACTTAGTTATCATATGACTTCTGGGTTCAAACCATTTACGAGTGTATTCATTAGAGATTTTCAGAAAGAAAGGTTGTTTTCTGATTCATCACAATTCATTCAATCCATTCTTTTGATTGGTCTAAACGAATTTGTGATTTAAGTATAGATATACGAATGTCATCATGAGCCTAAGATAGAGCGAAAAAATAGTTTATTTGTCACCGCATACTCAACTCAAGGAATGTATTACAACTCGCTTTATTTACTAGATCGCACTATGTCTCTCATGACATGGTGCGGTATATTAGTTATATTAGTCTTTAATTTCTTTTTGCACAACATTACGCGGAAAAACACTTTCTAATCTACTCCATTCGTCAATTGGTTTCATGATGTAAATTTTGGAGTGTCTCTAATCAGTTGAAATAATCATATTGACGGAACATTTTTTATCTTCGCTCTTAGCGTCACTTTCGGTTGAGCTTCATGAAATGCAGTCCCGATCACTTTCCAGCTGAGTTAGTTGAGCATGTCCACATCCCAGGTGGACAAGCACGTTTGTAACGGGCCTGTGGCTGTTTCCCCTTGTCCACTGCGTTTTTTAGTATTCTCCTCTTTTTGCAAACCAAGCTCCCTGAGAGACAGTTTCCTGGGTGTCCACTGTCAGTTTCATCCTTGGATATTACAGCATTTACTTGTCCTACTTTAGTTATATCCGATTCCTTTCCAACCGAGCACGTCCAGATGCCTGGCGGACAAGCATTTTCAGAAGTGTATGACAGTTTGCTCGTGTCTCGTTGGGTATCAGTATCCCAAGATGCTTCGGTAATGTCGGATCGTTTTTTACCTGAGCATGTCCAAACGCCCGGTGGACAAGCGTCATTCAGCTTTGCTATGATTGGTTTAGATTGCTTTCCAGCTAAGCACGTCCAGATGCCCGGCGGACAAGCCTCTTCAGAGAAGTAGAGTGGTTTGCTCCCGTAAGCTCGGGTATCCCAGGTTGCCTTGTTGATGCCGGATCGTTTTCCGGTTGAGCAGGCCCACTCTCCTGGTTGACAGGGATTGGCTTGAAGTGCTAGGACAGGGGGCAACTTCTGTTTTGCTATGATTGGTCCAGCATAGCTAAAGTATTCAACAAAGGCGGTTAAAATAACAATGGCAGAAAAGTACATTCTTGACAAAAACGCCGATCAGTGAAAGTGTGTTCGCTTAGCAGATCAACGCCCGAGCAAGAATGTTGCATGTTCGCCGAACTTCGCGTTATTTATTAGCAGGTTACAGCTGAGGAACGACTGTTCTGTTACCAAAATTGCATACATAACTGCGATGATCTTCCAGCCGTCAAGTTAAGGAGGGTCACGGTCACAGCTGTTTTTCTCGCAGCTTTGATAATTAATCTACATGTAATTATTTTCAGCTGTCTGTTGATCGTTTGCTGTCTGTCCCACAGTTTCCATACCATTTCACGTAACAGCAATCGGTGATAAGGAAGCCTCTTCCTCTAAGTTCTAAGTCTCTCCTGAGGCTTCCTTGCCTCTGTCTGTTTTTTATTTTCGTTTTTTCACTAGCATTTTTTAAACATCTCTGTGGCTCAAACAAACATGTTAATTTATGAATAAGTAAATACTATAAATTAATAATAATAACGATACGTGTTTAAGTTCTTGTGAACTCCTCTCCCTGTAAAATATTTTGCTTTCATCAAGTAAAACGGATTGCTATAAACTATCTAAAAAAATAGATTGGAAAAGAAGTGAAATAGATTTGAAACTTAATCGTAAAATCAGATTGATAGCAATTTGTTTTGCAAATTAAAAGAGAGGGAACGTGACCGAGTACATATTGTCGGATGTTCTCACTTCACATTACAGATGTTTTCATATGATATAAACTGAGTCATAATAAACAATTATGAATATTTGCTTTGATTGAGTGCCGAGGACCACGCTGATACAAACTTTAGAGTGCTTAAACCCATGCTTAACTTAAAAATTTGAAATCGTGAGTCCTCAGTTTCGTTGTTAATTTTCATCAGTGAAGTGTTTGTGACACGACAATTAGGTCTGATCATATGGGAAGGCTATAACTAATATCTTCATGATATAAAATTAAAAGTTCCTGCTGAGGCAATAATGCCACTGAGATGCCTCAACCTGGTAGATCTGAACAACAAATTGAAAAAATCATCTTACAGCTGAAAAAGCAAAGCTGACTTTACTGCTGGGATGATGTTGTGTTTCTAACAAACCATAAGAAAACGCTGGGGCGGATCTAGTGGGGCTTCGGGGGGTTCGATCGAACCCCCTAAATTAAAACACCTAACGTCAAAAACTTGTAAAAATATTAAATTAAATACAAGTTAATCTTAAAGAACAAAGCTAATTCTCTGCTGTTCAATGTAGCTTAAGTGTTTTCTGTTTAAAAAACAAATAAATATTTGAATATTTTGGTTTGCTGCGAATGTGGTTCTTTTAATTGTTTATTTCCTCTTGCTTATGCAAAGTATCGCGTAAAAACGTTTAACGGTAGTATTCATCATAGTTTTATAAATGAAGACTTTATCCGAAGTACCTAACTTTTTATCTTTTTTGCGCAGCTTTGTTATTTTTTAATGGAAAAATAAGAGCATTTAACTGTAAAAAATGAGGCATTAAACACGCGCACTTTGCCTCTGAATGCTGGAAATTGCGTTTCCGAGGACTAAACATTCCAAAATTTTCCGGCGAAGGATGCTCCCGGACTACCCGCTCCAGAAACGCCTACTTTCTTCAGAAATGTTTTGACCACGAGAAATACCCTTAAAACAAACAATAGAAAGAGAAACAATCGTTTATTTACACAAGTCTGTGAGCTAGAAAGCCAGTTCAAAAAATACGTACGTGCATCTCAGAAAGATAACTAAAGAATTAAAAACCACACATGTACGAACCTAGAAACAAAAAGAGTTCAGTTATCACCCATGTATTCACCCAGATTTATCGGCGTTCTCACATGTGCTGAAGCACAATTTTGGGCATCCTACATCCGTGAAACTTTAAAACATGAAAACATCATGCTCTCAAACAACCTGGAAAAAAATTCTAACATCATTCAACCTGTGGAGGAGTTCGGTTCGAGAGCAGAGAGGGACAGCTGGATCGTAATGCCCACTATTCGGCTTAATAACTCAAAATCTGACATCACCACTGATATGACTGGCAAGTGAAAATACCGGTTTACACATCTACAATGGCAATAGATCGTTTTTACGTGACGTCACGGGCGGCCATCTTGGAATTGAACTCTATTTTTATGCAAATAATAATAATAATAATTTTATTTAAGTCTCAAATCGCTCTAGCTGAACACGAGTGCTCTACTAATTGGGGAGACTGTAAATCAAATAAACTCTAAATTAAATCAAATGTTGGTTTTTGACGAGAGGGGAAAACTGGAGTACCCGGAGAAAAACCTCTCAGAGCAGAGTAGAGAACCAACAAACTCAGCCCACTTATGATGCCGAGTCCGGGTATCGAACCCGGGACACATTGGCATGGTGGAAGGCGAACGTTCTCACCACTACGCCAACCCTGCTCCCTTTCTTTTGTCTCACTGAACCAATATGGCCGCTGGTCACGTGACTGAAAACGATCTATAGAGTACCGGTTTTCAATAGTATCGAAAGAAAAGTGCCTTTGCTTTGATCTTGCATTACTTCAATCTGTGATTGGTCAGCAAAACTCGCACCACTTTTTGTACGACCAATAAGAAGCAAAACTTAAACCAATAGGCCATTTCCGAGTTCATGTCTGCCTCCTCTTCAAAGCTAGTCTAAGTGCGAAGTTTTTGTTATGAAAATTAGTTTTCAGTCATATGTAAAGTAGAACTAATTACCATCACAAAAACTTCGCACTTAAACTCGCTTTGAAGAGGAGGCAGACATGAACTCGGAAATGGCCTATCACTCACCCACTTGCACGCACCGGCCCATTTTCCCGCGGTCTGCGCTTGTTACACGTAGTTCGTTCTTCGTGTTCTGATTGGCTCATTGCGTCTGTTGTGATTACTCAGAGTAATTGTTTTGATAGCCTGCGCAGCAAGCGTTTCCACTGGTAATGAGGCGAGAGCAACCCCTTCCCCCTCCCCCTCTGTGGAAACGCTTGCTAGGCAGGCTATTGTTTTAGTTTTGAGTTTACGACACTCAGTTGAAAACGGCTCTATAATCTCCGCCGAGACCAAAACGATTTTTCAAACAGACTGACCTGGACAATTCATAACATGGTAGGGAATTCCTTGATGTTCCATCTCCTTTTAGCAACGTTCGTCCTACAAGTCGCGTTTTAAATTTTTTTATCCTTTTTTTTTATTGAACATATAACAAGAAATACACGACACTAATACAGCAAATCAATAGGGCTATAAAACAAAACAGTGTTTAAGTATCCTACAAGTCGCATTTCGGATTTGTCGACTACCATTTCAAGCCTAATGTCCTCACCACAGCATCTTCCAATCCAAAAAAAGAAGACTACACTTTGTCAATAGACTTGATTAACTCGGACGCTTACCATATAACAAAAGAAAACGATCTGTACCTTAGTACTCGCTACCGCTCTTCAACCAGTACACGCCATGAGACTCTTTTCGACCTAGTTAAATCATTCTCGTTCTTATAATGATAATTTTCATCGCGCTTCGCTGTCGGAAAACGGTTCTCTTCTCGGGACAGATAATGTTCGAGGACAAATGTTCCAGCATATTTTCGCGCCAAATGGAGACTATCATTTATTTATCACCTTCACCATTAGCTCAGCCATGGGAACTTGAATGGTACACTACACTCCTTGGTTTTATTCCGACGCTCTCACACGCCCACCCCATTTACCCCATGCACCCCAATTAACAGAGGAGATGATCTAAACAGTGTACACCTACTACCAAAGTAATCCCGACCCCAGGTGTTAAGCCTGGTTTTCACTAGAGACGCAAGCACAAGCGCAACGCCACTGCGTTATTTACATTGTACCCAGCGGCTGTCAGCGCTGCGCACGCGCGTCTGTAGGTTGTCTGTTCCATGTGCTCGCCATTGATACGAGTTGTCGTATATTAAACCTTCGAGTTAACGCAGTGTTTCTTCCTTATTGGTACGAGTGAAAAACAGCAGAAACATAAGAAGATCGAATCCACCTATTTGCCAAGTCTGGTTTTCACTACGGACGCAAATTCAAGCCTAAGCACAAGAAAAGGAAAAAGTTTGATCCTTGTGCTTGTGCTTGCGCTTGTGTTTATGCTTGCGTCGAGGTCGTTTTCACGGTGAAATAAGAGCTGTTATGCTTGCGCTTGTGCTTGCGTCGCTAGTGAAAACCAGGCTTTAGGGAGCTTTCATTGCCAGAAATTTAGGCCGGACAAGATGGCGGCGGCGCCTGCGCACCAAGGCCAGAATGGCGGCGAACTCATGTAAAGAAATGTATGGAGATATGAAATTATTTTCATATATACAGATAATTAGGTTGCGGTTCGTCATATCACGACTCGATACATGTTCAGTAGTGTATAAGCTTCGCATTTGACTTATCAACGGCTACTTAGATGGATGATTACTTACTTCCCGACGCCTCGACCAATCCATCACACATTGATGCTCCATTCTCCATACATTGCTTTAAAATCGTAGCGAAGTCATGCCACAAACTCGTCCACTGGCAAGCAAACCCTTTCACAATGTGAATCATCACGACTCGATATAACTTCTGCGATGTTTAAACGATCTAATTCTGCCGAAAAATGCATGAATTGCCCACGGCAAAATACTTCCAAGGACGTCCTTATCTTTCTCATTTTTCGTCTGTAGCACAGCAAGCGGACGCCATATTTATGTATGAAAGAAAGCTACAAACTCGAAGCTTTCCCTGCACGAGCCGCCATTTTCTTTGTTGATCAACACTGGTGTTTCATGGGATATAAACTGGGTTACAGTCCCCTAACAACCCTAGATTTGGTTTGAATGAAAGTAAATACGCGCGAAAATCGAACACAGCTTAATTTATAAAGGCTATCACACTAATATTTAAACCAAAAAAATGTCGGACATTGTCGAGAATTACTTTGCACCAAATAAAATATCTACAGAGCTTAGATTGTGCAATATATCGTATGAAACAGCGTCTTTCCCACTCGTTTCAGCGTTTGCTGCCATATTGGATGTCTTTATCTGTCTTTATTCCTTTGCGTTATACAGTATACCGCTGGTAGTTGTTAGCGGGCTCGAAATGTCCGCGATTTCTGGCGATGAGCAGCGACGACGGCGACGGTAACGAAAATGTCATTTCAAACTATCACTTCTCGATTACTCTTTCGCGATTATCTCAATTTGTTTAACCTGGAAAATGCTGAGAAACTCTCTAGGGTCTAAATTTCCATGATCGGCTTTAAAGTAAGAAAAAAAGAAACAGAAATTTACCGTCATGCGCTCACGTTCTCGAGAAAACCAAAAATTTGGTCATTTGACGCTGTTGTTTTGTAGAGGACTGCAAAGAAATGTACAAAACTGTTAAACGCACGTGCAGAGCGATTGTTTTTGGTCATTTAGCCCATTGTTTTGTGGCATTTCTGTTACCGTTGCCGTCCTCTTTGCTAAAGCTCCCTATTAATAATGTGTTTATTTGGAAGAAACATTACGCCCTCTTATAAAATAGCTACAATAGTAAGCGCGCTCTGATTGGCTGCTGAGCGGGCAAGATTTTCTTGTAATGATGGGGCATTATGAAAATTTTTCTCGGCTCGACGGCTCTTTTGAGTCGTGAGAAAAAGCTACGAGCGCGTGGGTCAAAACAACAAAAAATATGGACAAAGTACAACTATATTTTCAATAACTGAAAGAAAAACTAGCATACAGATACTTCTTTAGTATGAGTGATGAAGAGGGCCACAGCGAGAGCGACAGTTTTATTATCGCTAAAAAGGCCATATAATAAATAACTTATTAACCTCATCTGTTCGGTCAATACATCAATGCTGAGGTCTGAGGTTTCCCTGTAATGACCCGGCGAATGGACGAGGTTACTAAGTGGTGTTTAAATAGCGAGAAGACCTGGGTACGAGCTGGGCACTAATTTCATTCAAACGCGACAAAAGCGTCGGCAACTTTTTAGTTAGAAGCGCATTTAAAACTAACGAGCAACCCGGCACTTTCAAATGGGCGCGCTCACGATGTAAAACTTGTCAATTCATTCTTAACACTAGCAAAATATCGGGACCTAAGCGCTCTGTTAAAATCACTGATCGTTTCACATGTACCTCCGCAAATGTCAATTATTGCCTAACCTGCACGTTATGCAATAAATTATACATTGGCGAGACAGGAAGACGACTAGGCGACCGATTCCGCGAACACCTTCGCGATGTTGAGAAGAATGACAAGGATGCATCTAAGCCAGTCGCTCGTCATTTTAATCTCCCTAACCACTCCAAACAACACATGGCTATCTGCGGCCTTTCCCTACATCAAGGAACGACGGGAAGCTGCAAGAATCTGGAACAAAAATTCATCTTCCAAATCGGCACCCTTAATCCCCACGGTATTAACGAACGCTTTTCATTTAACTAATGTATTCCTATTTTCACGTTGTCATGTTACCACCAATAGCGTAGCTCCTACTCCACTATAAAAACTACACACAACCCATAATTCCTCGATTCGCTCTGACGAAGGGCTAGCGCTCGAAACGTCAGCTTTTAGAATCCCTGTACGGTGGTCAATTTACATTTATCAACTCTGTTGATAATACCAAATTTTTATTTCCAATCCCACCGTTATTGAATCAACTAAACTGAATAACGTCGTCTTGGCTACTTTTTTCGTGCTATCACTGAAGTCATTATACAAAATAACGCGCATGTGTCTGATATAAACAGATCGGACGTTTATGGTCGTGTGGCCTAGTAGGCTAGGCAGCTCAAGCAATGAATAAAAGGAGGTTAGTTTCTAGCAAAAATTGTGGCGCTGCGTCGGCGAGGGAGTGCTACACGAAAATTTGGTTTTATCAACTGAATTGATCATGTAAATTATCCAACGTGAAGGGATTCAACGAAAGCTGACGTTTCGTGAGCGCTAGCCCTTCGCTCTGACAAAGGGCTAGTACTGAAACATCAGCGTTTGAATCCGTTTACAGTGATTTAACATTAATTATCAACTCAGGCTTCTTTACGCAATTGCAAAAATTGCGATCACAACTGCGACGATCATTCTTCATTTGAACTCAAACTCTTGTCCTAAAAGTTGCTGGTCTTGGCTTTAGCATCTGATATACACCAAGACGCGTAAGTTCAGAGATAAATTTCGAATTCCGGCCACTCTTCACTTGTGACACTAAGTTTATTTACTTATTACTGTCTCGTATCCTTCCCGATGTTAATCTACACCTGTAGTTAGTTCTTACTGATCACATTATATTAAGTCTTCGTTGTCAAAATGAAACACATTTCTCTACATTTCGCAACCGCAGGAGATATCTGTTTTAAAAGTTCCAAGGCGGAAGCTTTTGTCCACACCTTTGTCTTCCCAAAATATCCTATCTGCGGAGTAAAATTCCACCAGATGATAAAAAGCAAAAAATACCTCAGCTGAGTTACATCCACTTGTGCGCTGATCTACAAGAAAAATATTTGTATTTGGATACATTCTCTTTAAGTCTCTACAGTCTCGTCCGGTTTATCTCTGCAGAGGACTCTGTATTCTCGAATGAAATATTTGTCTCTACGTATGAGCTAAACGTTTATGCTCAGAATATTTTAAGGTCAGGGTGCTTCTCTGATACATCACAAATTTTTACTGTTTTTCAGAGAGCGTTTCTCCCCTATGCAAATTCACTTATGGTTTTCCAAAGCCGTTGAAATCATATTTGTAGGTCCGGGTACTCTCTCCATTAGAGCATACTGATCTTTCCGGTTTACATCTGGCAAAGGATTTTCAAGTATTTGAATCGAGTTATTCATTTGAGCTAAAACTCTTCTTGTTTACTTTTTCCTGTCCAGTTGTACTTTGGAACCTTTGCCGACTAACATGATGAATGTGCACATGATTCACAGCTCATCTGTAACTTGTGGTATGTGATTTTACTTTGGGATGACTGCCAACGTTCAATGTTGTTGTCCTTGTAGCCCGTTTTTGCAAATCTTGCGGTTATGTTTTGCTGTCAATGCATGTGATCAGTAGTGGGTGGTTAATTTTATTTGGGTATTCTTTTTGGCTTTTGACTTAGGTCAATGGTTCGAAAGACGATTCGCGGTCCACCTTTAAAAAAGCCGGTTAAATCCGCAATTAAATTTTGTTCAACGCTTGCATTGAAATTTGTAAGGTAGCTTCGATGCTCACTTTTGTTCTGTTTCTGAAAGTAAAGACTGATATGCTTAAAGCTAATTAATTATATTTTGTTTGTTTTGTTTTTTTCTTCTTCCCGGACCTGTAACTATTTATTGAGAGAGACTTACACCAATAAAGTTGAAAAAGCAAAACAAAACAAAACAAATAGATTCGCAACAGATTATATCACAGTGAAACATCCCAAAATAATTATTACTATCGCATTCAATGTACCATTCTTTCTCAAAACAGGTATTATCAATATAATAGGGACCCTCCGAGTATTCTACTGAAGTTCATTTTACGAGTACACATTCACCTCTCCGTCAAGTGGAGATCGGACTGGACCAGCAGGGCAGACGTGTCCTAAAACGTGAACTGCAGCTCGGGCTGCACAATCACTGAAATATGGAAAAGGGGAAGGGTATCGTGTTAGAGTGGTACGTACTAAAGTTTTCGAATATTTGAGTCAGTCTTCTTTATCGAGGGAGGCACTTATTGGAATATTTAAAGGTGGTTCAGCAGTCTTAAATAAAACATATCTAACCCTCTTCTATACTGAAACAATAACGACATATTTAACTTGACAGGGTGGCCGTCTGCTGAGCGGTTGGCTTACAACACTGAAGCGTTTTTTTACATTTCTATACTAAAGCAACTCTGAGGCGAAGGCCATGCAAGGCAGAGCATCCTCAGGTGAATCTGCACCACGTGTTTGTAGAGGAATTCAACACTTTATTTTACAGAACAGAGTTTATTTGTATTTTCTATCCTTAGCTCCTGCATCCAATAATTGGATATGACTCTTTTGAGTAATGTAAAGTCAATAAGCCACTGGGGTGCGTAGGGGATTTGCCTGTTGGACTTTGCAGCCGCACGTGGCAGGAATCAGGTCCAAGAACTGTCATTGAAGAGAACAACAGCGATTGATCCTCGGCTTCTTTTTCTCACGCCAAGTTGGTGGGGTTTCAGACGAGCAAGAGCCGGCATAAGGGGATTTTACCAAAGTTTACGGAGGGTGATTAACCTGAAGGATAGAGACAAAAGGGGTGGTATAAGATTATTAAGAGGATTAATGGAGAGTGCACTTAACAGTTTAACGGACTTCTGAATCTGCGTGGATTGTAAACAGAACCTATTAACGGGCTTTGTCTGTAAAGCAACCCGAGTTATCATATCCCAGTATAAAGTTTTATTTTACATAGATTCCTCCCTGTCTAAAACGCTTAGAAATTGTTTCCTGTTTTGGGTCCAAGTGCTGTCCACAGAGTGGAATTATAGTTAAATCCACGAAAATTAAGATAAGGGGAAAAACGATGAATGTTTTCCCTCCTTTGAGCTCTCAGTGAGGGTAACTCAGAAACTGATAGGATAGATGCTGTGTTTCAAGGGGCTGATACTTCGCCAAACATCTTTAAATTGTTTCATGTTCAAACTGTTCAGTGGCAGGTTTTCCGGTTTTTATTTGCTTGCCTGTTGCCGAATTTTTGCAACGCATAACACAAACATATTAACTTTGAAATATCATCAAATACGCTCAGTTGCTTTGCGTTTTATATATGTCCCTGCAATGAGTGATTTCGATGAGACTACACTATCGCATTCATGCTACATCATACAACAACGCTCATGACACCAAATGTGTCTTATAACTCCCTTCTTGTCGCATGCTTTGGATAGTCCTGTAGTCTACCAAACGGAAAGCGCCGGTTTTTTAATATGCTTTGCGCTGGCAAGCTATCCACCTTTCATGACGCTAGCGGCTGAAGATGAAAGTAGCGTGTGTTGTTGATAAGCAAACGTTGTATTGATGATTGTTTGAATCAGCCCTTGTGTTCTGCCGTGCCGAACCCCAAGTGTCTTCAAGTCGCTTAAGCTGTTTCTAGTAGGAAGTCCGTGCAAAATGACTAAATTTAAAAGTTGTTAGCATATCTAGATGTCTTATCAATAAAATTAGCCAGGCAGTTTGGTCACTTCGTTGAGAACTAAAAATCGAGCAATTTAATTTACTGAGATTCGTAATTGCGCACCGGAAAAACGCTCAGTTAGAAGTTTGTAGTAACCCGCCTTTTTATAAGTCTGGATTTTATGGTCTTCCTAGTCTACATCACTTTTTCTGTATTACATTGTGATATCATTCTCCCTGGATGTAGTTTATATTGGTTTGACCTTCTTATCCTCTGTGGATACACAGGTTTTAAAGGTGAACGTTTATCAAACAAGGAAATGGCTGCTGGCGTCACCTTTCCCGGCTTCAAGGCCTAAAGATCTATTTATATCGGATTTTTGACCTCGACAATGACTCGATCGAAGCAAGACATGAACGTTTTTTTAAGACGAGATATCCGATAGAGGCACAAAACTTGGCCCGATAGGTGCCTTGGTAGAGCAAACCCATATCTTTCGATCGCCGTGTGCCAAACGTTGTCTTTAATTGTTCTACCATAAAGTTCGTGTGTGAAAATACTTAAGAATGACCATTCCAAAGGAAAGGCTGCTTATCGCTAATTTCCTGTCTTGCCGTTTGCAAGGTGAATCAATAGGATTTGAACATGGATGAAGTTCCCCGAAAGCCTTCTGTTGGACAGTACGAGCTGGTTAAACATGCCAGAAATGTGGGATGAATCGTGACCAACTCAGTGTGAGCGTTCTACGGAGGCTACTGAGCAGCCTTTTTATCTTGTGTCACCAGGTGATTTTAACGTTTGCGTTTGTGACCGAAATCCTAGAAAACTCAGTTCACTGCGTTATGCTTTTTCTAGGCAGGGTAATTTTCGGTCATGACGTGTGATCATTCAAATGACCATTTACACGAAAACAATTAATGGTAAAGACTATCTTCCTGTAAGACTGTTTATCATCATGGCTGTAAAGGCAGAGTCTTGCATTTGAGTAAGTGCCTGGTCTACATTGACTTCATTACATTGCACTGGAGTTGAAATGTTATTTTTCACAATATGGCGTTATACCCTAAAACTATTGTTTAAATTCAGAAGTAAAACACTCAGTGTTAAAAAAAATACAAAATAAACTTGGAAGTTCACTGAAAGATATAGTTATATCAACGCTTGAAAACTGGATTAGGAACTAGGAGCAAGGACGATTTTTTCAAGGCCCCTTAACGTTGGTAAAGAGATATTTAGAACAACAACATTTATTTCAATAAAACAGAATAAGTTACCTGTATATAGGAAAAAGGCTAATCGAGGCGGGTCAGACAAAAAAAGACCGAAAACCTCCTTTCTTGAAACGAAATCCATCTTATGATAAGAAAAATGCCATTCGATTTTCAAAGAAAAAAGATAAACGATCTCGTGAAATATTCCATACTTTAAGGTTAAAAAAATTTTTTAAAATGGACGACAGTCAGATGCCTTTCCACTGAACTCGCTATCAGGTAAAACGTGCGTATTTGTTAATCTAGATTGGTCTGAGAGCCTGATTCAGTTGCATTCGTTACCTTCCTAATCGAGTACAGCTAAAAATATAATTTCATTGCAGTAAATAATTACAGTTTAGAGTGCATCACTAAACTCCATTTAATCTAATATTTCCATTAACGCTGAGGCCAGAACGTGTCACAAAGTTTCTCTTATCATCTTTATTTCGGTATTTTCCGGTTTTCCTTGTTATAGGTATTTCAAGGTATGTTTCTTGTATTAAAGCTTTTCAAGGAAACCACCGCACACGGATCTGTAAAGGTGGCCTCACGTATTACAGAAAGGAGACAAGTTTGGAGTATTCCGATCGATGTTATTTCTAGGCCGGCGTTAATAGGTAGACACTCATGCATCCAGTTTAGTGGCATTCAGGCTCGGTTAATCTGAAAACTCCGATGAGCTTGTGTATTTTGCCGGATATGCACATTCTACGATGTTCCTCAGTTCGACTCAATCTTAAGAACTCAGGCGGGGCATGTTTCCCGGCATGTTTTCAGCCATTTAATCAGCGATTGGCGAGAGAATTCGAACTGACAAAAACATCTAATCTATTCCAGTGCAGGACGAATTCATGAACAAAAACAAAATTTGCCTGGTGTAGGTAACCAACTGACGAAACTGATGTTACACGAGTCAAAACAAAAACACTCATTATTTTTTCCGAAAGCATATCAAATTCAGAACTTGGTCTTATAGACTCTTATATAACTCATCATAAGACTAACATAGCAAAGCTGATCATGACTCCGTTTTGACCATTTGACTATTTGGAACTGCCTTAATTTTCCCAGGCCGTGTCTAGGTAACAATTTTACCGACAAATTTTTTTCAGTTTATAGTTTGTTTCCCTGAAGGGCCGGCCTATAGTCATATGTTTACTTTACTTCTGCCAATCTAAACTTACCGCAGAAAACATGTAATGAATTTATGGCAGTAAAAAGTTGTTTATCAAAAGGAAGTCTTTTCATATTTGAAGGCTATATTTTCCATTTTAAAAGCTAAAAACAACTCTAGAGAAACTCAGTAAACTTTTCTGGTGAGTTAAACAATCTTTAGGGACTTTGCTGACAGAATATTCGAGTCATTTCCACAATCGCCTCAACGCTGATTATATTATGCCCGTTTATTTCCTGATTTTTTAAGCTTAAGCGAAGAAGTTTTTTGCGTCTCAGCCGGCGATGAAAGCTTGAGTTGAGTCAGATCAGGTTCATTTCAGGAAAAAAAGAAACACAATGATAAATTTCAGTTTGCCGAGCATATCTAAGTTTATTGGTTTCCTCAACAAACACATCCAGTTTATAGCGACGAATTTCTTATCTTTTTTGTTTCGGCCAAGTAAAGCGATTAATTTGTTCAAACAATAAATATGCTTCGTAAACTTAGAACTACAGTAGATGTTATTAGCTGACTGTGCCAGTCCAGTGAAAACAAAACTTACTGCCGGCGAACGACTTTAAAAGGTGCTTCTTTAATCAAGAAACTGTTACATGGTTAAATGAATTTTCAAGTGGACTGACTGCTATTCCCGACGAGGAGAAAATTGATCTACAACTACACTGTAGCTCAATTAATTTATTTTCATCAGTCAAACAAAAAAGTAGATATTAACGATGCCAAAGGAAGTCAATTTTAATTAATGTGTTGTTCGTTTACTTTGCAATTGAGTAGCTGCTTGTTAACTCTTTGAGCTAAGCTACTACAAAGGGCAATAACAAACTTGACAATCAAACGTCTCGTTGTAGAAAGAAATCATTGCTCCACAAATTTTGCGTCATTTTACTGCAAAATGAATTAAACAGGGCACTGGTCAATATAATAGCGTTTATTTTCCAAAGTGATTGTACTCATTCAGTGTTGAATGGACCAGAATATTCATCTCACGTGATTCTCTAAGCTCACTCAAGGTGGAAGGAAAATTTCATATTAGTGTCAAAGCGGCTTTCATTTGGTTGCATGACTAAGAAGCGGTAAACCGCATGGGTTATAGAGAAACTACGCTGGATTATTCCTGTTTTTTTTCGATTATTCCGTGCAAGGGCAACCGGCTTATTTTTATCCCTTCCATCAAGAAAAACGCTTATCTCTTGAATTTAAATCAAATGTCTGCACCTTGAGTAATACCTTTCCCTTGTTCAAAGGGCTGTATCTATTTTGCGTTACATCCTTGATCGCCAAAATTTAACGATTTTGCATTTTAAAAAGCCCAATAACCATAAGAAACTTTCTTTTCCCACGTGAAAAAACACTTGAGTTGTGTCTAAAAACTTATCATCACCAACAACTAATTTCGTGCTAAGCATGTTGGCTTTTTCGAGTGAGCAATTCCTGAAAGGTTCCGGCAATTTAATTCCTTGTAAAAACAAAGGTTATATCAGTCAGCAAACATGCTAAAAGCTGTTTACGTACGAGGAACCTTTCTTCCAAGCAGGATATGATGTTAAAGTACGAGAACCTAACACTTATCTTATCTTTCCGGAAATCATGCGCCAGGCGAGTCCCATGACTATTTAGGGGAGGTCCGAACCATTAGAAGTTATTACCAGCAATAAGTCACTGCACAGGGAAGTTTGAATTTGGAGGCAAGGAGTTGTCCCGAAACCAGGAGAACAAAACTAAAAATTTCCAAGGTAAGGTTGAGCTAGCTGATAGTGTCACTACTTTTTAGCTAATTCCTATCTGCTATCAAGGGAAAGCAACAACAGCGAAAACATTTCTCACGTGGTCAGGTTCCTTTTCTTAATTAAACATGACCTTGAATTTTTTTTTCTGTCACCGAAAACTGCTCAAGTCCGGTATGATACGAGACATTTTGCAGCATTTTACACACTTGAGGCCTAGTTTAGCATTTGCGTGAAAGTCAAGCCAGGGTCTGTTAAAAATACGCAAATTTGGTAGCATGTATATAATTGTACTGCTCAATAATTTGAAGTGGTCGTAAACTGTGCACTCGAAATATAAGTTTCGTAACAATGTGCTAGAGAAAATAGGAACCAGTTTTCTTTCTCAATTAATTACCGGTCAGAGTCGCGCACTTGTAACCCCGTTTAAACACTGAAAATACTGTAGCATTTTTAACAAATATGTATCTCTTGATCGCTTGGATTATATCTTCATTTTTAATTGGCTTACTCGGCAGCCCATCTTTAACGATCTTCATCTCTTTGCGAACGCTCAGGCAATTGTTTTGTGTGGGCGCAGTCTTGAGCAAAATCATTTTAAGACTTCCAATATAATTAATTTTGGGTAATTTCAGCGGTGGGTTTTTTTACAGAGACGTTTTAGCATGAAAGGACTGAAATGAATGATCTTGAACACATAAACAATGAACATACAGAGGGCTCGTGGTTTGTGTAAACTCTGGCCGGGTATCATGGCAGGCCCCCTTTTGAGAATATTTCTTCACGACGGTTTCAAAAACACGTAACACTTCCTGACAGAAGCAGAAAATTAACAATGTACTGCCTCATCACGGGACAAAACTCAGTGATAAATTTCACTTCAAAACCGCTGACAGCGCGGAAGAACTCGGACGCAAAATTATCTGCAAATGGATAATTTACATTACGAGGGGCATGAGACGATTGGGACCTTGGATTATGCCACTGAGACAAAACCTACAAAACAAGTGGAGTACTTTGCTCTCGTCTGTCAAAATCGTGCTGATCTCCACGGCAAAGCTAAAAACACTTGTGACGTGTCCTTCATAGCTTACGTTGGCACGTAAACATTAACTGTCTTTGAGATTAAGTCCTCGTTGACGTTCCCCACCCGGGTAACAAATGAAAAAATAATTATGACTTCATAGTCTATTCTTGCTTTTCAAAAACTGATCGTAAATTGCGGCGGGAAATACGGTATTTCCTCCTTTAGCATTTTACCTCCCGAGAGTTATGAAATCACGAATTCTGAAAATTGCTTGACTTATTTTGAAATAAAGGAAAACACTGGGGAGTCATTTCAAGTGCCGCTGCAAACCTGAGCGTTCTTTTGTCAAAAGGTCACACTTACCAGCCCGGCGGCTGTTGACCCGCGAAAATCATCTACGCTATCTATTTTGCTCTCTTTATTTTTTCTATAGATATTCTCTAAATACTAACATTGAACATATTTACCATGTTTTCTGGCTTAACTCTAGGGAGGTTAATAAGAGAGTTGATTCTTATTAAGTGTCTCCTACTTGTTAATTAACCCCCTGGATTGCTTAACACAAACTAAAGGCCCTGGCAAACGAGGATACATTGTTGCCGACACATTGTTGCTCATGATTGTTTCCATGCTGCGCAAACTGCGTTAGTTTAGTACCGCATAAATAGCTTTATCAGTGTGACCGTCATTCAAATGAATTGCTATGACCGTATTTTCCCTTCGCACTGACAACAGCAAATTGGAGGCGGGATGGCCGAGTGGTTTAGGGCACTGGATTTCAGTGCGGTGACCCGGGTTCAAATCCCGCTCTAGCCACTAGCTGGTGTTGTTTTGGGTTCGTGCTTGCTTCAACTCCTCGGTCATCCCTGTAAATAGACGACTGGTCTGCCTTCCGCTAGTTGGGATTCTTAACTCTGTTGTTTTCATTTGTATTGTTTGTTTCATTGTCCCTGAAAAGCCCCTCAAGGGGAGTGGTCAATTAAGTATTTTTTTTGTTCACTGTTTCCATGCTGAGAAGTGTAATTTCGTCTTTCAAGTTTATTGGGCAGACTGTAAAGTGTAACCATTGAAAGGAAAAAAAGAAATTACATGGCTTTCGTTCCTCATATTATTAAAGTTTAAACTGTACCTTCTCGCTTTCAATCTGGTGGAAAGTTTGTTAGTGTTACTCTATAGCTTGGGAGTTTTTCAATACCAAATTATAGGTGTTTCTTTTCTTTTTTAGTTTGTTTTCATTTCCGAGGAAAATATATTCGAAGGTTCAAAATCATCCTGATGACAAAACTAAAGAATTAAAAAAGAGCCTGTACATTTTAGATATTTGTGAATATGCATTTGTCACAAGTCGACTAAACTATTGCAATGGTCTCATGTATGGCCTCCCGCAGTGTCAAATTTCAAAATTACAGAGAGTACAGAACGCTGCTGCTCGCATTGCTCTTGACCTTAGTAAATTCTCCCATATAACTCCTGCACTGCGACAACTTTACTGACTGCCTGTTAAAAAGCAAATCCAATTCAAGATCCTACTTTTCACTTTCAAGGCTATTCACAGACTCTCTCCTCCCTACATCAGTGAACTTAAAACTGTCAAACCTAAATCTACCTACGGTCTCCGCTCAAACAACAGTACTCTGCTACTACCTCCTCCACAGAAAATGCTGCCCACGCTTAGTGCTCGCTCCTTTGCTGTTGCTGCCCCTACACTTTGGAACAAACTACCTGTTGACACTAGAAATGCTGCATCCTTAAATTGTTTTAAGAAATCAATCAAGACTTTTCTTTTTAACGAATCATTTTAAATTTAATTTTTAATTTTTATATTGTATTTAATCTTATGTGAAACTTTTGTAAAGCGCTTTTGATCATATCTGGATAGAACGCTATAGTAATTTTTAATTTATTATTATTATTACTAATATTATTATTATTATTATTATACTGTATCTCGCATATCTAGAACCAGGCTAGCAGCGTAAACGCTGTTAAAAGCAAGAAAAATCACATAGTATTTAATCCTTAGAAGTTCGGGCGGGAAAGAATCACATCTCGTGTAGGTAACGGCCCCTGTGCCAGAATTGTTGAGGAGGGAGGGTGGGAACGGGAAGTTCCGGGACGGGGGAAGGGGGGCTTCTAAAAGTCATTAGTCTTAGAAGCCCCCACCCCTTCCCTCTTAGGAATCTGAGAGGAATCAGTTGTAACTGAAGGGTGGTTTTCATTAGCACATAAGCACAAGCATAAACATAATCACAAGCGCTCGCATAAAAACATAAGAACCCACTCATTTGTCTTATGCTGTTTTCACCAGTAACGCGCTCGACATAAGCATAAGCATGGGCACAAGAAAATCGAACAGTTCCGTATTTCTTGTGCTTATGTTTACACTTATGTCGATGTCGACTGCGTTACTGGTGAAAACAGCATAAGACAAATAAGTGGATTCGTTCTTGTTATGTTTCTGCTATGCTTACGCTTATGTCGCTGCTGTTTTCACTTGCACTTCTGCTTATGCTTATGCTTATGCGCTAGTGAAAATCAGCCTTGACCTTTGAGTTTTCGTAACGCATGCTGATCAATAAGTTTTCACGGCGCTTGGCTATTTAATCTGCCTTGCACTTCTTTTAAATCTAAAGCCCATGAGCACTTAAGGTCGCGGGGGTATATGGCCATGAATACATTCGTAAGGTAAACTGCTATTTTTTATAACATAGCCTATATCACGAACGTTTAAAAACCGATTTGGCTAGTGCTTTACAGAGATATCGGGGAGTAACTAAAGTGCACAAGAATTGCTTTTTACTAAATAGATCCCTCTTTGGGGCAATGCTGTATGCCACTAAAGTTATTATATTTTTTTTTTGGAAAACGTGGTTTTGTGTCTAAGTTAGTTTTCTCTTAAGTAGCATTCTCTTAAGTAACATTCTAGAATTCGTAGCCTTCAATCTTCCCTTCTAAAGCCCATTTAAAAATTTGGTGTCAGATATGACAATCTACAGTACACCTAGTTTACCGTCCTGCCGTGTCAACTCATGAAAGTCTCTATCCGCGCAGAATTGGTTGTTTTTAGTACGCTTCCGAAGGCTTCCCGAGCAAACACGAGTAAACTGATTAATGCAACTGATAATCCTAACCCACGAGCTATCGTTAACACTGTACGCTGAAAAGAACATTGCGTTGTTATCTCATTGGTTTTGATAAGTAATGGTAATAGGGCTGCGAGTGGAATCCAAAATCGGACAACCGCGCAGCTGGAGTCCGATTTGTTTATCAAGAGTATGGTTACAAACTGAATTGGACGACACGAAGTCTTGTTACCAATTAATCATAAAAATAACAATTTCCGAGAAAAGAAAAAGAGGCAAGTTATAAAAGGAAGGGAAATTTTGCAGTAAAAGACTGACAAAGAAGCGTAATTGAAATGTCCCTCTGAAATTGACTACAATCAAAATATTTAAGCAATAGAAAACGTTTTCCGTGTTTACATAGCCTGATATAAACACGAGAGGGGTTGGGAGAATTCGAGACAGTTATGCAAACCCGAGACGAAGTCGAGGGTTTGCATAACTGTCGAGAATTCTCCCAACCCCTCGACCAACCCCTCGACTTGCAAAAAAGACGCTTTCCACAATACGGGTTTTTCTCGCTTAAAATGTCAGCTCAAGCGAAAAAAAATTGACACAGCAAGTTTCTAAAGATTTTCCAAGTTTCAACTGACGAGGAAATGGGTAAATAAAGTAAACTTGTCGAGTTTTTCAACTCAAAACCTTTTTCAAATTCGTACTTGCGTGATTAGTGCGCGGAAAGCCAAACAAGTTGAAGTCACAACCATGTTTACATACTCTCATACAAACACGCCTCTCGGCCAATCCGAGCCCGCGTACTATCTTAGTTATTTTATAAAATAGATTAAAAATTGTTCAAGGGAAAAAATTCTCCATTTTGAAGAAAGTCCCAACTCAGGAGTCTGTACACTGTTACTATGGTGATTTAAACCAAGATTGTGATTGGTTGATTTAAACTACAACTTTGAATATGAGTGTTTGATTTAAATTACTAATTTGAATGTGATTGGCTTATTGAACTGTCCAATAACAAACTGTCTCATAACAGCTTGGTAAGTGAATTATTGGAAAATAGGAGTTTTTTAAACCAGTCACAATCGAGGAAATTGTAATTTTTATGGTTAATACTTGAAATACACAAGAAGTTCGTACGACACGATTTGACCTTTTGACAAATATTTCGCGTATTGTCGGCATAAGTCGTCGCATTTCGTGTAGTTCTTTACATAAATGAATACTGATACCCTATCCTGTCCCCCGCCTCCCTAAGAGAAACTGTAGGAACAATCACTTCATTATTCTCTGAACTGTGGTCTTTTTATTTGCAGATGAACACGTTACACCTCGCCAAAATTGTAATTTTTATCATGCTTGGTGTCAACCTAACCAATGGCAATCCGTTGGAGAGACTCAAGCGCTCTCTACAGGAGCAGTCACTCTGTCCCCCCGGAATCTGGACGTGCGTAACTGAGAAGCGTGAAGAAATGGTCAGTCAACCACAGAAAAGCATCGCTCACGCCGTCCCAGTCAACAGTCACCAGACTAGCCATCTCTGTCCACCCGGAATATGGACTTGTCTGGAATCCAGCGAACCTGTGGCAGATAAAATGATAGATAACTCCGAAAGCGATAACTCTGCACTGGCGGGAGGACTTGGTCAGGCAGAAAAAGAAAACAAAAGCCAGCCTGTTGAAAGTGGCAATGAGGGTCAAACAGAGAATCGGGAGCTGGACAACGGTTCTCGTGATTGCCCCCCCGGAATCTGGGTTTGTCAAAGAAAGCGCGTGTTGAGGAAGATGAAGAAGCAACCAAGCAAGGTGATGAAGCAACCAAAAGAGCGGGTGGGTAGATCTGCACAGAAATGTCCCCCCGGAATCTGGGTGTGTTAGAACCAACAGACAATGGAGATATGGACAGTGGACATTCATTTTGACGAAGTGATACAAACGGAATACACGCACACACAATTTAGTTTGCGTAGGTAGCTAATTGTTATAGTTTTCCCTTTTAACTTATTATGTAGTAACTTTACAAGTTATTTCATTTAAGAAATATGTATTTAAACTTATTACGGTACCGATGCTAAAGGGTCTAAGGAACTGAGTAAGTTTATTTATAACATTCGAAGTGTTACTATTTGTCTAGACATTCAGCCCTTCGGGTGAAACATTGAATTAAAACTAAGAAGTTGCATTAACTTGCGTTTGTCTGTATTGTGTCTGGTTTACGGTGACATCAATATGCCCACACCCTTAGTAGGAAAAAAAGAGCAGAAATTAAACTGTTAGAATAATTAAGATTCACGAAGCGCTTTTTCAATGCAATCAAAAGCCCCTCACAAACATGGACCAAAAACGTAAATAAAATACTTTTAAAATTCTTCTCTTTGCAAATGACCACATGTAGATTGTTCCATAACCGACTATAGGCTGCAGGTGTAAAAGCGAGGTTTTACACTAGGATATCTCTAAAAAAAAAGGAGTCTTTCATGCGACTTTGACCATAGAAGTTCAATATGTTTCCTGTGGTTGTATTCTCCCGGGTGTTGCAGTTTTCACGTGTGCACCGTTGGTTGACCATATGAAACGCTCTTACGGGAGTCATTAGGCCCCATGACGAATGCGTGAACTAACGTCCCATGCATGCAGATTCCCGAAACAAATGCTTTCGGATAGGCCTTACATTACATAATTAAAAAAAAAAACAGACTTACAAGTTTCGTCGATCTGTTCCTGAAGATTCAGATTACAGTCAAACTACGTTCCCAAGTTTCTTGCTACAGAGGAGGAAAGAGACTATTAACCCTATCAAAGCCGTGGGACCAATATGAATTTTCTCCTAACTGAACTCTACATGCTTCTTATGGTATAGGTCTGGAGAATCTGATCAATCATCAGGGCATTTCATCTCTTGTGATGATTTTGTTTATTCGAATTTTAAAAGTTACGCAATGAGAAATTGCATGCTGGTCACCGTTAGAAATTCAAGGGTTAATTTGTCGTCATTCAGCCTCACGTTATCGGTAAACATCCATGTGGAATGTCCAGACACTGTCTGGACATTCACACATGGCATTTGATTTGCAGACCTATTTGATACGGGGTATAGCTGTATAGGGCCTGAAAGGACAGGTATTCACTGCGTGTCGTCATCATAAGCATGTGCCTATGAAGATTTTTTATTTACTCGAGGATTTCGTTCGAATAAAGTGAAAAATAGCAGCTCTAAACACTAACCTTGTGGAACACCGTAAGAAATGTGCCAGTTAGAGTGGCCGAATTGTGCCTATTGGTTAGGTAGAGATGAACCACTTCAGGAGATTTCGGCTTATTCAGGAGCCCATAAATATTTATGGGCTCCTGGCTTATTCCAATACTCGACTTAAGACGAAGGAGGTACCAAACTCTGAATCAAGGAGTGCCAGAAGGGTGAGATGTTACCGGCACTTCATATTTAAAAGCACGTCTTTACACTTTATATAGCGCTGCTTATGTGCTCTGATCTGTGTGGTATGCAGATTGTAGAGTCAGATAAACGGAAAATCGAGTCATGTGATTGCATTTTGTATATTGTTTCGCGTGACATTTTTATCAATGAGACCATGAGAAGCGTGCATGTACAAATTGACAAACATTCCAACAATGACATAAAACGACTCACCTGAACCTGCGAACCTGCCCGTCACGCGAGAACCCTTCGCTTTCTTTCAACTGGCACATCACTGTGCAAGACCCAATCTTTTCACAAGCGCAAAATCTTGGAAAGCTTAATAATCCAACCGTACAAGCCCAGTCTAAACAAACAAGTCCATTGCTACATTGCGAAACTGTTCCCATTGGGAATTATATAATAGATATAAAATATGCGCTTTAGCGGACGGTTTAGTTCTTACCCTGAAGATGAGTAAGTGTCGAAAACGTTCCTCTTTTTACTGTTATAAATACTTTTTAGTCTTGTAAATATTTTGTCACTTTATGCTACACTGCTTAATTACAGGACACTACCACACTTACAAAATATTCCAGTCTTAAATAAAATACATCCCTTAGAATATGTGTACAATACATACGGCTTATTACCCCAGAGTGAGATGATTAGAGGGAAATCTCAGACTGACCGAGCGATAGCGACGTCAATTCCAAGGCCGTGGTCTGAGATGTCCCTGTAATGACCGAACGGACGAGGTTAATAGTTATTATAATATGGCTGTTTATTGAAATAACGAATAAAAAACCGTACTGCTCCGGAAGTTGTAGTTTGGCTTGTTCTTCCTTTCCAGAATATTTTTATCTTACTCAAATACAGCGATTATTGAGAGAGGAAGGTTCGCTATCAGTTTTGTCGCTTGTGCTAACGAGAATCGTCAGGCGAAGAAAAAGTTTTGTAATGCTCGCGGTCGTTACAAGGAAATCCGGCCCACTCCGGAGCCAATCAAATTGCTCGTACTATCGTTGCCACATAATAATCACTAATGATACATCGCCATAAAAAAAGAATATCCTGCTCGAAAAAAACATCGCTAGCAATACATTGTATATTTGTATAGGAAATCGCACGACCTCGAGTACAATTCGGGATTAATAGGTACGAGTGATTTTGAAAGTTCTCAAAATTGCACGAGCCTTTAGTTTCAACCATTTCCATCTTTGCCGCATTGGTAGCATCAAACGACAGGAAACAGTTTTACTGTCATAACACTCTTAAATAACAAGACTAGACTATTATTTTTGGATCCCAAATATGCTAAAATGGCGTGACATAGGGATTTTTGGGGGTATCCAAAACAGTCTGAACATTCGTGGTTGTTTAACTTAGGGGTAGCGATCCGCCTGTCCTAGCTGCGTAGCTCTGCGAAAAGAGTCCCGAAAGCACATTCCTTTCTGAAAATTTTTAAGGCTGTATACTCGGCATGAGATTTTTGGGGGGTTAAGTTTTGGTCTAGGGAGTTTTTTGGGTTTTGTTAGAAGCGCTAGGAACTGTTCTGGGTTTTATTTTTGCCCCAATTAGATCAGTTAGAGGTTCGTTCAACCGAGGTCCCACTGACTACCCAGAGGAATATTGCATGCATAATCAACAAGAAGCAGAGAGATACACTTGAGACTAATAGACATAATATAGTCATGAAGTGACCATATTAAGGTTAAGATAGGGATTCGAAGAAGCAGGCGTGCTGGAGAGAAAGGGAAGGTAAAATGGACAGTAATAAGATATGAGGTTTCACACCTTTTTTAAATAACAGACAGTAAGAAACAACTTTTGATTTTCAACTGCTCAGGTCAAATAATATTTTTGTACCTATTACAATGAACTCGAATAAATAAAGTCATTTAATTTTGTGAAAAAACTTCGACTATAAATTCGGGAAGGTCCAATAAGTTCTTCTCGACGAACTGAGGAACCCGCGACTCAACAAGAATGTGAGCGTTTTTGTCTTCTTTATTTTGCAATTTCATGTTTGGCCTTTACGGAATATATGTGCAGAAACAAGATTTGAACCACAGAATTGACAACAAAACAGTAACAATATTTCTAAAATGGAGAAGACTTCCTTACATACGTACGATTTGCGTGTGTTTCCGCCTCGATTAGTTACATTGTGTCACTTTTATACAGACTACTATACAACAGAACCGGCTTCAGCACCAGGTATATCTTTGTTATTTGGCCTTTTACTAAGCTGTTCATTATGTTTGGTCAGATCCTACGTGCCTCTGATTGATTTCAGTAAGCCATTAATTTGTTTTGGGGTTAAAACCATCACGCATATCTATCTAAAAATATACCAAAAATCTTTTTAAGGTCTTGCTTTTTTCCCGCAGTTTCTTTTGCAATGTTGAGCATGAGCGTGAATTTTTAGTTGAAGCGATTCATACTTGTTGTTGTTTGGTGCCGATAAGGTGCAATATTTTTCTTTTTCCTCGATATATTTCTTGTTTCCTCCGCTGTTACTCAATGCAGGACGTGTTCGCCCTGAATTAGAAGTCAGGGCGGAATTAACGCCCAGTCACGTAAACACATTTTACACGATTGTAATAGATTTTCTTGGCTCATCAAGAGAGTGTTCATCATACTGAGATGACATCATCGAAACGGCTAAACTTATCTCATAGCCTCCGAAATTTGAAATTCAACCAAATGACAATTACATGTATTACCAAGAGTCTGGATTTACGCAATGCACTCGTAATGAATTTGTAGGTCTCCATGAAGTCTTGTGCCGGCTAAAACCTTTCTTAACCTTTGGCTCGCCTTTGTTTTCGGTAGTAATGTATCAGTCAAATTCAAAAACGCCCAAACGGGGTTTGCAGAGGGCTTTCGTAGCCTTCGAGCGCTGATACCCCACGGTAATGCTTGCTACACAGGCTAGAACACTGTTAGATATTCAAGCTTGAAGAGAAATAACTCATTTGGCAAACATGTCCAAATTGCTACCATTTGTGGGAATAATGTTCAGTTCAACGAGATTTGAGGTTAGTCCGGATACTGAAATCCCATCAGTAGAAACAATGTCGGATAACGCGGTGCGCTGTTATCATCGTGAAGCTGATATACAAGCTTTCCGGCTGTGTTTCAGCTTGCAGGCAATTATCTCGATTATAGCAACAGTTTCCTTATTGCTGTCACATTTGTCAAAATGGTGTTTGGTTCAACAAGATTTGAAGTTAGTCCGGATGCCAAAATATTAGCAGCAAGAACAATGAAGCGATAACACGATGTACTGCTAGAACTGATAGTTATAAATCTGGCAGCTTTCCTGTGTTTCAGTTGAAAGGAAGTACCACAATTGGCAACAGTTTCCTTAATTGTCACATTTATCATAACAAAACATGATCTGCGGTATTTGTTTCGGCGGCAAAATGACCAATTTTGGATAGTGGAAACATCAACGGAGTATAGTTCGTTTAAAACTTCATTATCAGCAGCGACGTTAAACGAAAAGTATAGATGTAAAACTTGAACACAAACAAAAATGCGCCAGATGACTAGTGAAATCAAAACTTAACTCTGCGACCTCGTGTTCTTGTGTACCGGAGTGTCTGTAACTGGACTCGTTTGGAAAGAAGCAAAATACCCAGTTCTGAATTCAAAGAGCTTGATAGAAAAGGAAGATAAAAAAAAAAAAAAATACTCGTGGTCTCTTAAGAGATCGAGTCAGTAAAAAGTTCACTTTACCTTGAAACTGAATTGACGGCAGTTGCTTCAGTCTCTAAGAACACGGGGGGTGACAATTTTGACAAACATTGTTTGAGCAACACTGCATGTGTTTAACTTTAAGCCATCCAGCCGGGAAACTTGAAAGATCTCCCGATTTTATCGGTAACATTCTCGTTTAAGTGTCAAACTTCACTCTTTCTTTCTGCAATATCTCATAACTATCTCATATTTCCCAGAAAAATTCCCCAGTCTCACGATTCCCGGAAAAAATCTCCAGATTCCTGGAAGAATTTTGTTTTTCTCCCGAAACAAGCCTTGTTAGAGTGGTCATCCTCCGTAAACTGCCGGTACACACGAGGGAGCTTGCTCCTGAAACAGACTCGTGGAGCAGATTTGCCCCTGGAGCTTGCTCCCTCGATATGAGGGAGCAAAACTCGGGAGCAAAAGTTTTGTTGCGCAACACATTTTTTCGCCAGAAATCGTTGGCTTTGCTCCGGGAGCGTGTTGCAGGAGCGTGCTGCGGGAGCAAGCTCCCTCGTGTGTACCGGCCTTAGAAAGAAGTGAAACGCCTGAGTTGTTCCAGATGAACATCACTGATGATATTCGTCCAGAACACCACACTCCGTTGTTTTAACTCGTTCACCAACTCAAGGTTTGTGCAGCTGTATATCCGCTATATAAGATGCGTGGCGCTATGGAGTAAAACCTTAGCTAACGGATCCTTTGATTGTGGACGCGAGTTGCAAATCATTCCCATCTAATTTGAAAAACAATGTGGGCCTCTTAAATTTTAATTACGCTACGTCAATTTCCATTTTGGCTCTCGCGTCAACGATTTCATATCTTTTTATACAGTTGTAAATGTTGCTTCTTCTCTATTCTTTTACGGACTCTAATTTCTAGTTTAGGTGCATTAAAGAATGCAATTTAGGGAATTTCATCTTTTGTTAATCTTTTTATGTTTGATTTTGCAGATGCACGACCCCATAAGCTGTTAAAGGTATATTTATTTATCAATTTCCATATCTATTTGTGTGTTTTAAAGTGATTTGTTCAGCGTTAAGGTTTCTCTTAAAGAGGCCGGACAGAGAAGGCCATCACGACGAGAGCTGTATTTTTTCCAAACACGCCGCAAACACATCACGGTTTTTTCACCCCACACAAACACCATGCCGTCACGGAATGAGAAGATCAGTTTTCGCTTTTCACGAAACAGCTTTAGGCCATTCCGGGAATGCCACCAGTAGATCTAAAACAAAGTTATTTGCTCTTGAGCCACTCGGGCAAGAACATAATCTCAATTCAGTATAGCTTTAGTGTAATGCAGATTAGAACCTTAGCACTCAAACAAGCTCCGTCCTTAAAAAGAGTACTTAGAACAACCATTGTCACAAATTTTCAGGAGCTTCCTTCTTGACCTTTTTGTATTTTGGAAATGGGCCATTTTCTTGTAAAGATAAAATACTTTGACACCTCATTTTTCTGAAATCGCCTCAAAATTAAAAGCATAATAAAGGTCATAAGGGAGAGCATACAGGTCTCAATTGGCCATTCTTTCCAAAGAGCAGGGTATGAATTTACTTATTTGTTCAGTCTCACTTTGACTACTGAAGTACACTTTCTTTTTTATAAGAACGTCTAATAATAGAGCTGAGGCTCGACGTTCTTATTTTTTTTCGCGATTTGAGCCTGAAAACGTTCTTAAGGTGTTCTTAAGTTACATGATATACACACGATGTCGCGCCAACCAACTGCTGGTAAATTTAGCTTTACAAAAAGCATTGAACACAGAGAACCATAAGTACAGAGGTTCACAAAGCGACATAAAGTCACCAGATTTTGCAGTGACAACGCCGCAGACAAAGTTCATGTGTACATAGAATACTACTTATTTAAAAACAAAATTGAGCTAAATAAAGACGTTCTTAACTAACTCTTAGGCTCGGTATGTTCTAAGCATGTTCTTAAAATTTTGGTTAATCTCAGCTTCAAAGTTCTTGTAAAAAGGTTCTTATAAAAAACTGAAGAGTATATAAAACACGGTAACCTGATTTTGCGAACTATATGTAAAGATTTGAGAGCCATCATAAGCATTCTGGCATCATGATCCAGGAGGATTTGCGACCATATCACCAGTCTACTGAGGTATGAAGCAATCCTGACATTGAAACCACAAAAAGAAAACAGCCTCATAGCGATAAAACAGTTCACTGCTTAACCACTTAATATCATTGAAGGGATTGTCATAATTTTGACAAAGCTAACAATCCAGCTTTCCTGTGTTTCAGCAACAAGAACAATTTATAGTACCCTCAAGAAAACTTACAATATGATTTACATAAACTAAACTTGATAAATTAAATAAAGGGCGTACCGACTTCCCGAAAGAACTAAAAAGTTAAAAAGACCAGGAAGCCGGGTCAGAGTCAGAGGGAACACCAAAATTAGCCTCATTTCTCTTAGATTTGTGGCAATAAAACATGTACCTGATATTTGATTGCTTTGTCTTTAGCTCTCTGGTAAAGGAAACTTAGCTATTATAAGAACGTTTCCCAGAAGTGGTAATGTTCATAGGTATAAAAGTCAAAAGTACTTTACCAAATCGCTACTGCCACTACGGATTTTTCTGTAAGAAATACAATAAAGCTGACTGTTGTGATGACTGCTGAGGGTAAATTGACATGTTAACACTGATCCCATCCAGAAACAATATGGCGACATCAAAGACGGTGAATGTCATCATCACAGCGATTGTTAATCTGCTACAGGCTTATATTCCAGCTTTTCTATTTTTCTGTTCTGAGGAGAAATAAAACAGGTCGCGACAAAACCCAATATATATACCTCTTACCAACCGAGTTCGAGGTCCGTACTGTAAGTTACGGACCGAGTTTTTTCCCGTTCGCTTATGGCCCAAGCGCGAAGTGCGCGAGCCATAAATCAACGGGAAAAAAAAAAACGAGTATTCGTAACTTACAGTGCGGACCGAGAAGACGAGGTTAGTAAGATATTTATTATATCTCTGAGGTTAATCGGGCGCGTGGGAAAAGAATTAGCACTTTTTCTAGGAAGAGGCACCAGTAGTAAATTAAAGGTATTCGGTACAACGCATCGAATGTTAACGCCCTGTCTGCAAAGAAACACCTCACTGTTTAGTCTCAGAGATACATAGTCAACTGCCTAGTCGGTGGGACTATTCTGTGCTCGCGGTTGGCAGAGCTCAATAATAATAACAATAACAATAAAGCGGGCTGGTTTCTCAAGGCCTTAACATGTTAAGTTTGTGAGTACATGGATACGAAATCTCAATTGAGTAGAGAACTGAGGAATACAGAGGGTGCCATTTCGAGTGCTAGCTAGAATGAACGTATCAAACAATTGTGGGGTTTGTGTGGCTTTCGTGTGTGGTAGTGGTTTTTGGCAGAGTATAGCCACGGGGCAACATAAGTGATTAATGAGCCAAGGAACGGGCAAGGGAAATCCACGTGCACTCTAAAGGCTAGTTTACACAGTAGTTACACAGTGACATAAGCATAAGCATAAACATAAGCATAAGCATACGCAGTGTAAACTGGGGGTAACATAAGCATAAGAAAAGGAATCTTTTCCATTGTTTTATGCTTATTATTATGCTTATGCTTATGTCGCGTTAAACAAGTCGGAGTAAACCGGGCGTAACATAAGCATAAGCGCAGTGCAAATCAAGTATCGTTATGCTTATGCTTATGTTACTGCGTAAACCAGCTTTTTTTGCAATGATCATATACATTATGAGGTTGGTCAATGCGACAGAAATCAGGAAACTGTTCGAAATTCTGTCGAGTTGAAACACCGAAATAAAAAGGTGTATCAGTCAATAAAGCACATAGTAGCTATCAGAAGCTCGGATGATAGAATCTTACTTCGACATCTAGGAAGCAACAGCAATCTCAGTTTGTTTTAGCCACGTAATACAGCCTGTTTCACTGAGCTTGAAGGGAAATTCCACAACTGCTAGCCGTTTCCTTGTTAGTCCTATAATTGTCTAAAATGTCTAAAATATCTATTGCATTTGTAACGTTCGAATTATCCCTAAGCCTCAGTATCGCCAGAAATAAGGACTGCGTCTTTTGAGAAGAGATCCAAGCGAGCCCTGATGTGTGGTTCAGTAAGATCAAGTTCAATGCTTTTTAGGACCAAGTAGTTAAGGTAATAAGAATCGCTGTTAGTTCTAACCCGCTGGGGTACCCTTGGAATTCTTCAGTGGTAGGGGTGTTCCTCCCGGTTGTCCAAATCCTGACCCTATTTCAGACCAAAACATTTCATTTTCCACACCCGTTTTCAGACTTGGTCTCTAAAATCTATACCCGTTTTCAGATCTGACGTTGCGTTACAAACTTTCCTTCTGGCTTTGTTGTAGCTAAGCTTCACATCAGCGCCGAAGCCGAGAATTGGAAACATTGAGCTCGAAAGATACTTTGGTTACTTCTTTTCCTCTATTATTCATTTGGAGTTGAAAAGACAAATACGTTTTTACGCTCTCGTTTTTTCCCTTGAAAACGATACCCGATTTTAAGACCAGAATGGTCAAAATCTATACCCATTTTAAGACCAAAATAGGGGAGTAGCTCCCCCCCCCTTCGGGGGTACAAGATGGAGAGAGCCTATCTTCAAGTCACCTAGAAACTATGAGATCAGTTTACTTAGAGTATTGACTACGTATGGTCCATGTAACTTTGCCAGGTCAATCGAGGTCAAACAAAATCACTGTGAAGCATCTCATATGTTAAGCACTCAGCTTGCAATGTGATTCATTGATTATTTTCTAATTAAGCCGAGATTTTATAATAAATTCCACCTGTGATCAGTTGGGCTGCGCGCCCTGCTGTCAAAAGGGGTCGAAACGCATGGTGATATTTTTAGCAGCAAAGGTGCAAGATAAGGTAGTTTCGCCAGTCAGGTCTGTGAAAACTGATTCTTAAACTTCTCTTGTTGTCTAGCTCTCAAAAGACTTTCTTAAAATAGCGTTACTGGGCCATAACTACAAAGATATATGAATTTTTTTTCACACCTTGTTGGAATCAAACACAAGGAACCGACAGTGTTTCAAGATGGGACGCTTTTGCCGCTCTGTGTGATTAATGAAAAACGTGCGTGCAGCAATTCAAGCGAAAACTATTTCGCGTGCTTTGATTTATTAATTCAGTCTATTATGTTTATTTGCTTTCTTGCAAGGGAAAGTTTGGCTTTTTACAAACCTCTCCGAGTTATACCTTGAGATAGGGATGCAACAATAGACTGTTTGCTATTCTTTATAATGGAAAAATACTGATGAAACGATTTTCCTCTGTCTTGTAGAAAATAGCTGTAAACCAATCAGACTTGTTTCTTGTTTGTTTAATAAAAGAACCACGAGGAGCCAATCAAATTATGCATTGTATGTTCTAAGCAGTTAGCGCTTCCTTATTTGCATGGCAGTAAACAGTGAAGTTTGTCACTTAAATTAGAAACTTGACAACGCAGGCAAATCAATCCTTTCCTTGGAATAAATGTCCCTTTTTCAGGTTTCCAAGTCGCGCCTTTTAGAGTACGTGCTCCGCGAAGAAGTCGCAGTTATACAACCAGACATTTCTGCATTCTTGTCTAACGACATTGACCTTTCAACCGTGCAAGTCATGAGCTGTGAGTGTGATCGCTAAGATGTTATCACGATTTTAATTTTCGTTACGCAATGTATGAGTTGAAATAGTTTGCTTTCAACTTGTCCAATACAATTGAATTTTGTTTGCTAGTGTAAAAGTTAACAAATCGCCAGCCTGTTTAGGATCTTGCGCAGACTTTGCCCTAGGAAAAATCTCATTTTGCGGATTTCCGTGACCGTGTTTTGGGAAGCATATTCTCTAAACAAAATTCCCACAGTCGACAGCTGGGCAACCCTGTAGACGCCATTGGCTATCGACTTCACAAGACTTGCCAACCATTATTATCGATCGCAGTATCAATTACAAGACAGTGATTGGATGTGATTTGCAAGTGATAGACCTGCTGGGGCATTTCACATTATATTTTAAAAGTGTAGCATTTCAGAGCAGAGCTTTCTTTCCGGCTTGTTCATGTCAAGCTCGACTTGTGCATAGCAATAGAGCGAGATCGAAAAAGAGGTCAGTTGAATTTAATTTTGCCCTTAACTTTTATTTCCGGGAAAAAAAGCTTGAACAGGTTTTTGAAGTGTATTGTCAATCCCACGCATTTTTTCTTCATCGACTCACTCCAGCTACATTAAAAACTGCAAAGAAATTATCTGCTGCAGTTTTGGAAAAGAGCGATTCGAGAAAGTCTCCCAGGGCGAATTGCATTTTTCCTTGTGAAGACCTGTTCTCTCATGTCCAGATCGTGATGCGTTCACTCGCTTTTCTTTCATGACAAACCTTTAATGCGATAGTACTGGTCTAAATCATTTGAAAGGAAGGTAAACAGGTAACTAGAATTCTAACATAAAACCATTTGTGCTCTGTGCATTCACATTGGTGCACTATAGTCCGAAAGAACGCGTTTCCGTTCCGTAAGCAAAATAGAGAGCCGGCTTAAGCAACGGCGACGACGACGGCAACGAGAACGCCACAAAACAAAACAATGAACCAAAACAATACTCTGCACGTGCGTTTTACATTTTGGTACATTTATTTGCCGTCCTCTGCAAAACAGCAACGTGAAATGACCAAAGTTTAGGTTTTCTCGAGAACGTTAGCGCATAACGGCAAGTTTTTCTTTCGTTTTCTTTGCGTTAACACCGTTCACAGTAATTTAGAATTTGAACAGCTCGCCAGCATTTTCACGTTAAACAAAGTGGAATAATCGCGAAAGAGTTACAAAAACGATAACATTTTGAAATGAAGTTCTCGTTGCCGTCGTCGTCATCGTTGCTTAAGGTCCTTAATATCGATGCAGTGTATCCGGAAACAAAGCTCGAGAAAACGTTTTGTCGGATTTACTAGCTGGTGCAATCCAAATGCCTCTGAGTCATTTTACACAAGTTGCTAACGCAGAAAAAGCTAGGTTAAACCAAGCGTTTTCATCACTCACTGAGACTGACTTCCGAGCTCAACTATGCGCCGATCAGGAACCTCTCAAAACTTTGACGCGTCTTTAATATCAGACGGTAACAAACTAAGCTAACATTTGGGAATTTCATTTGACAATACGTCCTATTTTATTATAAGTTATTTCAAATAGCGCCATTTTTTTGCTGGTAAAATCTTGGCCCCTTTAAGTCCTTAAAGTCTACCATGTCAGAAGATATTTACAATTACAGATATTTCAAGTTAGGTATCGGGTATAATTCCTCCGTTTTCTGAGTGGATGACAGTTTGTTACAAAATGTCAATTAAACCACTTCAATTTCTTTCGGGCTTCAAATGCGGTTCCGTTATGAGACAGTGACATTGCAGAAGGTCCGGGTTCAATAAATAGAATAAACATAGTAGACTCTTACTGGGAGTTTAACAGCGTTGTGATTAATTAAGATCGATTGATCTTAATTAAGTCACAAAGCCCCATTTGCACGAGTCGCTCAAACGTTTTAACAATAAACTAAGTTTAACGCAATGGCAGTGTCATAAGTTGTCAATAAACCAAACAGATGGTGAGAAATTTCGAAACATTTGTTTCTCAAGCGCGTCTATGATGGCTGTCGGCAAATTTTCGTAAGCATTTTTAAATGTGTTTGTGTTGCCACTCAGGTCTCCTCCTCCCCCCAAAAGCCTAGAACAGAATTTGATAATGAAATGCAGGCATCTTGCACTGCAAAAAAGGAAAAAAAAAAGAAGTTAGGTAAAACAGAACCTATACCGTGCGTCTTAACTGCAGTTAGAGACAAAAGGATCAACTTCCTTCAAGGTAAATGAATACCATCCAATAGAAGTATCATCTTATTTTAATAAAGATCAATTACAACATCAGGGTCTTCCGGCTTCGACATAGTGCTGACTGAGTCTTGGCAATATGAGAAATGCTTTGTAACACCAAGTTTGACTTATTTGAGGTTTCATGTAGAGTTACCCTTTGAAAGTCATGCAAATGTTTCTTAATATGTGATGAGTTACTCCTCTGCCCATCTTCATTGTCCTTTCGTAACTGACTGTGCAGTTAGCAAACCCTTGATCAGGGACGAAAGTGCAAATGTCAAAATTATTCTTGCAGTCGATGATTAGTCACAAGACAAACCAGACTATGGAATATAATAATGCTCAAGGGGACGTTCTTCCCAGAAAATGCGGAAAATAGTGGAGCAGCAATTCATGGCATTAATGTCTAATTGCAATTCACTACGTGACTTGGCTGGAAGCTCAAAAATGTACTCTCAAGGTACCGTTCCATCCTTTGAATTTTTCACTTTTACATGGATACTATTACAGTCAAGTCATGTGCCTTTGAAGGAAAGAACAACTAGTCTTTTTTGGTGGAAAAAAAACGCGTTTGCATGAACACTGTTTACAGGCCTGTTGTGAGTGAAGGTGGGTTTCGACTAGATTTTTGTTTCTTCCACTTCCACTTCCACTTCCACGGTCAACTACCGATGCGAAAAAACCTCCGCTCGCTCTTACCCAGCGATGGATCAATTATGTAGTGGATACATAACTTGAAAGAGAATTAAAAATAATACTGTTTAAGTTATGTATCCACAACATAATTGATGCATGTTTCGACAGCAGCTGAGTTGAGAAGATACCTTATTATACAACAAAATAGGCCACGTAAAGTTTTCGAATGGCTGAATAGATCTCAGTGAAAGCTCGTTTACTCAGACAAGCACAATTAGAAGAACCGAAAAGTGTTTACTTTATCTCACACTGATTAAGTACTTCAAAGTTAGAAGTCTTGAATAATAGATTTTGGCTCTTCAGACAAACGATCGATTTGTTACGACGATGTTGACGAAGTCGGGCTCAAAAATTAACTTGATCATGTTCTGTTTGTTTACGTTTCGCAGCCTTCTGGTACCATTAGCTAAGATATAATTTAAAGCGAATTCACCAATGATGGCTTCACTTTTTTTAGCCATCTTTCGGTGAAAATTTAATAGTACTTTTCCGATTACGCAATACCTATGTTACTGTTAAACTCCTCATTTGAAACCGTGAAAGGAGCTATCATCAATTTGTACTGAAAAATTAATGGAATTGTATGTAGTAGGATATTAAGAGTAAAAAGATGTTAAGAGATTTCGCAGCTTTTCACTTTCTTAAGCTGTAATTTTTGTTAAGAATACTAGGGGACTGAGAACGGTTGTTCAAGTGTTTGACAACTTTTCAAGAGTTGAAACTCAAGTCTAAAAAATCCGTCTATATATAAACAATAGAAGAG
>OX419335.1:8419273-8436113 GCA_948470475.1 Galaxea fascicularis | reverse complement strand
ATGGCTTCCAGGACCTACCAAGACTATTTGGCCAAGTTTTGACTAGGAAAATTTTCAACCGACGCGATATTTTGCTGGTAGGACTGGGTGGCCCGACACTTGTAATAATTCTTTGAAATGGAAATGGTAAGAGTTCCCTTTTCGAGTTATGGCGGAATTACCCAGAATTCTTTTCGGGCATGAACGAGGCAACGGTTGTATTCTCGACACTGGCTTTCATCAAATGGAGCAACAAGGGCCGGCAAATAAAGTAAGAAGGAATTTTCCAGCTAAATACCAAGATCTGGCTTTGAGGTGTGTTGTTAACGCAAACTTTTGATTTTTTGAGCAAGTTTTTATCTTAAAGGATTGACACTTTTTTGGTGTTGCTCTTGGAGCAAAATGCTGGATTTTTGGGATTTGTTGCCTTAAGAACGGTTCACTGCCATGGACACCGGGAATCACTGTGGACGTTTTAGGCTGCGATGGATGTCACACCAACCCGTCGGTACAATGAACACACTTTCGTAATGTTGACTCTTAAGTTCAACAAGAAACAAATATCAAAAGTAGTAATGGTATTTACAACGCATATATGCGTAGTTGGGCTTTTAAGGGTTAATTAAAATCTGCTTTTGTCACTATATTGCTATTTTGATGTTGCAAACTATGCAAACTGATAACTACGTGTGGTACTAGTAACACTAGGAAGTTTTGTGTAAATCGTAGTAAAGGATAAAGATTTAGATGGGGAGGGTAGTTGGCAAAAGCCTTGCAGGGCTCAATTTGGAATCAGAACACAAAGTGCAAGTAAGGGGGGTGGTCAGTTTTTGAATTACCAGGTTAGCGTAAAATGTTTTGGTCTCAGCAAGACCAGTACCGTGTGGCTAGTCGCACCAGGGTTCCAGAGTGTGATGAGAATGCTTGTCACGTGACTTGTGGATGCCCAAACCCAGCACCTGACCCAAATCTAGCTCTAAGCCAAAACACTGGCAAAGGTCAATGGAACTGACATCATTTCTGCAATCCCAACCCTAACCATGGGTTTAAGTCAAGGCTCATCATAGCTGTTTCCTAAGGGTGTCAAATACCTTGGTCACGTGATATCCAGTGTTCCCTTTAACCCTTAAAGGACCAAGTGTTGCTTATTTTCTCACTTGTAATTTGGCGAGACAAACTTTGCCTCACTTTGTTTGTTCTTATATACAGTATCCATTACAATATTAGCGGTTTCGAGACACTTTGGGCTCAGACTTGGGCATCACGTGACCTAGATCAACAGTTCGTGTTTTGATGAGTTCAAATCGGCTCGGTTTCTTGCTTTATGAGTGTGTTTTCGAGCCATTTTCCTCTGCAGAAGCCCACAAGTCGGCATCATTAAGCTGGAATGTGGGTAGAGGCAAGCCTCTGAAAGAAAACAGAGGTGAGAGGTGGTTTCATGTAGACTGGGACGCCAAAGATGTTTGTATCAAGTTTGGCGGGTTCACGAGTGAAGTTGTCTCTCTGGCCCATCTGTGGATGGCTTCCAGGACCTACCAAGACTATTTGGCCAAGTTTTGACTAGGAAAATTTTCAACCGACGCGATATTTTGCTGGTAGGACTGGGTGGCCCGACACTTGTAATAATTCTTTGAAATGGAAATGGTAAGAGTTCCCTTTTCGAGTTATGGCGGAATTACCCAGAATTCTTTTCGGGCATGAACGAGGCAACGGTTGTATTCTCGACACTGGCTTTCATCAAATGGAGCAACAAGGGCCGGCAAATAAAGTAAGAAGGAATTTTCCAGCTAAATACCAAGATCTGGCTTTGAGGTGTGTTGTTAACGCAAACTTTTGATTTTTTGAGCAAGTTTTTATCTTAAAGGATTGACACTTTTTTGGTGTTGCTCTTGGAGCAAAATGCTGGATTTTTGGGATTTGTTGCCTTAAGAACGGTTCACTGCCATGGACACCGGGAATCACTGTGGACGTTTTAGGCTGCGATGGATGTCACACCAACCCGTCGGTACAATGAACACACTTTCGTAATGTTGACTCTTAAGTTCAACAAGAAACAAATATCAAAAGTAGTAATGGTATTTACAACGCATATATGCGTAGTTGGGCTTTTAAGGGTTAATTAAAATCTGCTTTTGTCACTATATTGCTATTTTGATGTTGCAAACTATGCAAACTGATAACTACGTGTGGTACTAGTAACACTAGGAAGTTTTGTGTAAATCGTAGTAAAGGATAAAGATTTAGATGGGGAGGGTAGTTGGCAAAAGCCTTGCAGGGCTCAATTTGGAATCAGAACACAAAGTGCAAGTAAGGGGGGTGGTCAGTTTTTGAATTACCAGGTTAGCGTAAAATGTTTTGGTCTCAGCAAGACCAGTACCGTGTGGCTAGTCGCACCAGGGTTCCAGAGTGTGATGAGAATGCTTGTCACGTGACTTGTGGATGCCCAAACCCAGCACCTGACCCAAATCTAGCTCTAAGCCAAAACACTGGCAAAGGTCAATGGAACTGACATCATTTCTGCAATCCCAACCCTAACCATGGGTTTAAGTCAAGGCTCATCATAGCTGTTTCCTAAGGGTGTCAAATACCTTGGTCACGTGATATCCAGTGTTCCCTTTAACCCTTAAAGGACCAAGTGTTGCTTATTTTCTCACTTGTAATTTGGCGAGACAAACTTTGCCTCACTTTGTTTGTTCTTATATACAGTATCCATTACAATATTAGCGGTTTCGAGACACTTTGGGCTCAGACTTGGGCATCACGTGACCTAGATCAACAGTTCGTGTTTTGATGAGTTCAAATCGGCTCGGTTTCTTGCTTTATGAGTGTGTTTTCGAGCCATTTTCCTCTGCAGAAGCCCACAAGTCGGCATCATTAAGCTGGAATGTGGGTAGAGGCAAGCCTCTGAAAGAAAACAGAGGTGAGAGGTGGTTTCATGTAGACTGGGACGCCAAAGATGTTTGTATCAAGTTTGGCGGGTTCACGAGTGAAGTTGTCTCTCTGGCCCATCTGTGGATGGCTTCCAGGACCTACCAAGACTATTTGGCCAAGTTTTGACTAGGAAAATTTTCAACCGACGCGATATTTTGCTGGTAGGACTGGGTGGCCCGACACTTGTAATAATTCTTTGAAATGGAAATGGTAAGAGTTCCCTTTTCGAGTTATGGCGGAATTACCCAGAATTCTTTTCGGGCATGAACGAGGCAACGGTTGTATTCTCGACACTGGCTTTCATCAAATGGAGCAACAAGGGCCGGCAAATAAAGTAAGAAGGAATTTTCCAGCTAAATACCAAGATCTGGCTTTGAGGTGTGTTGTTAACGCAAACTTTTGATTTTTTGAGCAAGTTTTTATCTTAAAGGATTGACACTTTTTTGGTGTTGCTCTTGGAGCAAAATGCTGGATTTTTGGGATTTGTTGCCTTAAGAACGGTTCACTGCCATGGACACCGGGAATCACTGTGGACGTTTTAGGCTGCGATGGATGTCACACCAACCCGTCGGTACAATGAACACACTTTCGTAATGTTGACTCTTAAGTTCAACAAGAAACAAATATCAAAAGTAGTAATGGTATTTACAACGCATATATGCGTAGTTGGGCTTTTAAGGGTTAATTAAAATCTGCTTTTGTCACTATATTGCTATTTTGATGTTGCAAACTATGCAAACTGATAACTACGTGTGGTACTAGTAACACTAGGAAGTTTTGTGTAAATCGTAGTAAAGGATAAAGATTTAGATGGGGAGGGTAGTTGGCAAAAGCCTTGCAGGGCTCAATTTGGAATCAGAACACAAAGTGCAAGTAAGGGGGGTGGTCAGTTTTTGAATTACCAGGTTAGCGTAAAATGTTTTGGTCTCAGCAAGACCAGTACCGTGTGGCTAGTCGCACCAGGGTTCCAGAGTGTGATGAGAATGCTTGTCACGTGACTTGTGGATGCCCAAACCCAGCACCTGACCCAAATCTAGCTCTAAGCCAAAACACTGGCAAAGGTCAATGGAACTGACATCATTTCTGCAATCCCAACCCTAACCATGGGTTTAAGTCAAGGCTCATCATAGCTGTTTCCTAAGGGTGTCAAATACCTTGGTCACGTGATATCCAGTGTTCCCTTTAACCCTTAAAGGACCAAGTGTTGCTTATTTTCTCACTTGTAATTTGGCGAGACAAACTTTGCCTCACTTTGTTTGTTCTTATATACAGTATCCATTACAATATTAGCGGTTTCGAGACACTTTGGGCTCAGACTTGGGCATCACGTGACCTAGATCAACAGTTCGTGTTTTGATGAGTTCAAATCGGCTCGGTTTCTTGCTTTATGAGTGTGTTTTCGAGCCATTTTCCTCTGCAGAAGCCCACAAGTCGGCATCATTAAGCTGGAATGTGGGTAGAGGCAAGCCTCTGAAAGAAAACAGAGGTGAGAGGTGGTTTCATGTAGACTGGGACGCCAAAGATGTTTGTATCAAGTTTGGCGGGTTCACGAGTGAAGTTGTCTCTCTGGCCCATCTGTGGATGGCTTCCAGGACCTACCAAGACTATTTGGCCAAGTTTTGACTAGGAAAATTTTCAACCGACGCGATATTTTGCTGGTAGGACTGGGTGGCCCGACACTTGTAATAATTCTTTGAAATGGAAATGGTAAGAGTTCCCTTTTCGAGTTATGGCGGAATTACCCAGAATTCTTTTCGGGCATGAACGAGGCAACGGTTGTATTCTCGACACTGGCTTTCATCAAATGGAGCAACAAGGGCCGGCAAATAAAGTAAGAAGGAATTTTCCAGCTAAATACCAAGATCTGGCTTTGAGGTGTGTTGTTAACGCAAACTTTTGATTTTTTGAGCAAGTTTTTATCTTAAAGGATTGACACTTTTTTGGTGTTGCTCTTGGAGCAAAATGCTGGATTTTTGGGATTTGTTGCCTTAAGAACGGTTCACTGCCATGGACACCGGGAATCACTGTGGACGTTTTAGGCTGCGATGGATGTCACACCAACCCGTCGGTACAATGAACACACTTTCGTAATGTTGACTCTTAAGTTCAACAAGAAACAAATATCAAAAGTAGTAATGGTATTTACAACGCATATATGCGTAGTTGGGCTTTTAAGGGTTAATTAAAATCTGCTTTTGTCACTATATTGCTATTTTGATGTTGCAAACTATGCAAACTGATAACTACGTGTGGTACTAGTAACACTAGGAAGTTTTGTGTAAATCGTAGTAAAGGATAAAGATTTAGATGGGGAGGGTAGTTGGCAAAAGCCTTGCAGGGCTCAATTTGGAATCAGAACACAAAGTGCAAGTAAGGGGGGTGGTCAGTTTTTGAATTACCAGGTTAGCGTAAAATGTTTTGGTCTCAGCAAGACCAGTACCGTGTGGCTAGTCGCACCAGGGTTCCAGAGTGTGATGAGAATGCTTGTCACGTGACTTGTGGATGCCCAAACCCAGCACCTGACCCAAATCTAGCTCTAAGCCAAAACACTGGCAAAGGTCAATGGAACTGACATCATTTCTGCAATCCCAACCCTAACCATGGGTTTAAGTCAAGGCTCATCATAGCTGTTTCCTAAGGGTGTCAAATACCTTGGTCACGTGATATCCAGTGTTCCCTTTAACCCTTAAAGGACCAAGTGTTGCTTATTTTCTCACTTGTAATTTGGCGAGACAAACTTTGCCTCACTTTGTTTGTTCTTATATACAGTATCCATTACAATATTAGCGGTTTCGAGACACTTTGGGCTCAGACTTGGGCATCACGTGACCTAGATCAACAGTTCGTGTTTTGATGAGTTCAAATCGGCTCGGTTTCTTGCTTTATGAGTGTGTTTTCGAGCCATTTTCCTCTGCAGAAGCCCACAAGTCGGCATCATTAAGCTGGAATGTGGGTAGAGGCAAGCCTCTGAAAGAAAACAGAGGTGAGAGGTGGTTTCATGTAGACTGGGACGCCAAAGATGTTTGTATCAAGTTTGGCGGGTTCACGAGTGAAGTTGTCTCTCTGGCCCATCTGTGGATGGCTTCCAGGACCTACCAAGACTATTTGGCCAAGTTTTGACTAGGAAAATTTTCAACCGACGCGATATTTTGCTGGTAGGACTGGGTGGCCCGACACTTGTAATAATTCTTTGAAATGGAAATGGTAAGAGTTCCCTTTTCGAGTTATGGCGGAATTACCCAGAATTCTTTTCGGGCATGAACGAGGCAACGGTTGTATTCTCGACACTGGCTTTCATCAAATGGAGCAACAAGGGCCGGCAAATAAAGTAAGAAGGAATTTTCCAGCTAAATACCAAGATCTGGCTTTGAGGTGTGTTGTTAACGCAAACTTTTGATTTTTTGAGCAAGTTTTTATCTTAAAGGATTGACACTTTTTTGGTGTTGCTCTTGGAGCAAAATGCTGGATTTTTGGGATTTGTTGCCTTAAGAACGGTTCACTGCCATGGACACCGGGAATCACTGTGGACGTTTTAGGCTGCGATGGATGTCACACCAACCCGTCGGTACAATGAACACACTTTCGTAATGTTGACTCTTAAGTTCAACAAGAAACAAATATCAAAAGTAGTAATGGTATTTACAACGCATATATGCGTAGTTGGGCTTTTAAGGGTTAATTAAAATCTGCTTTTGTCACTATATTGCTATTTTGATGTTGCAAACTATGCAAACTGATAACTACGTGTGGTACTAGTAACACTAGGAAGTTTTGTGTAAATCGTAGTAAAGGATAAAGATTTAGATGGGGAGGGTAGTTGGCAAAAGCCTTGCAGGGCTCAATTTGGAATCAGAACACAAAGTGCAAGTAAGGGGGGTGGTCAGTTTTTGAATTACCAGGTTAGCGTAAAATGTTTTGGTCTCAGCAAGACCAGTACCGTGTGGCTAGTCGCACCAGGGTTCCAGAGTGTGATGAGAATGCTTGTCACGTGACTTGTGGATGCCCAAACCCAGCACCTGACCCAAATCTAGCTCTAAGCCAAAACACTGGCAAAGGTCAATGAAACTGACATCATTTCTGCAATCCCAACCCTAACCATGGGTTTAAGTCAAGGCTCATCATAGCTGTTTCCTAAGGGTGTCAAATACCTTGGTCACGTGATATCCAGTGTTCCCTTTAACCCTTAAAGGACCAAGTGTTGCTTATTTTCTCACTTGTAATTTGGCGAGACAAACTTTGCCTCACTTTGTTTGTTCTTATATACAGTATCCATTACAATATTAGCGGTTTCGAGACACTTTGGGCTCAGACTTGGGCATCACGTGACCTAGATCAACAGTTCGTGTTTTGATGAGTTCAAATCGGCTCGGTTTCTTGCTTTATGAGTGTGTTTTCGAGCCATTTTCCTCTGCAGAAGCCCACAAGTCGGCATCATTAAGCTGGAATGTGGGTAGAGGCAAGCCTCTGAAAGAAAACAGAGGTGAGAGGTGGTTTCATGTAGACTGGGACGCCAAAGATGTTTGTATCAAGTTTGGCGGGTTCACGAGTGAAGTTGTCTCTCTGGCCCATCTGTGGATGGCTTCCAGGACCTACCAAGACTATTTGGCCAAGTTTTGACTAGGAAAATTTTCAACCGACGCGATATTTTGCTGGTAGGACTGGGTGGCCCGACACTTGTAATAATTCTTTGAAATGGAAATGGTAAGAGTTCCCTTTTCGAGTTATGGCGGAATTACCCAGAATTCTTTTCGGGCATGAACGAGGCAACGGTTGTATTCTCGACACTGGCTTTCATCAAATGGAGCAACAAGGGCCGGCAAATAAAGTAAGAAGGAATTTTCCAGCTAAATACCAAGATCTGGCTTTGAGGTGTGTTGTTAACGCAAACTTTTGATTTTTTGAGCAAGTTTTTATCTTAAAGGATTGACACTTTTTTGGTGTTGCTCTTGGAGCAAAATGCTGGATTTTTGGGATTTGTTGCCTTAAGAACGGTTCACTGCCATGGACACCGGGAATCACTGTGGACGTTTTAGGCTGCGATGGATGTCACACCAACCCGTCGGTACAATGAACACACTTTCGTAATGTTGACTCTTAAGTTCAACAAGAAACAAATATCAAAAGTAGTAATGGTATTTACAACGCATATATGCGTAGTTGGGCTTTTAAGGGTTAATTAAAATCTGCTTTTGTCACTATATTGCTATTTTGATGTTGCAAACTATGCAAACTGATAACTACGTGTGGTACTAGTAACACTAGGAAGTTTTGTGTAAATCGTAGTAAAGGATAAAGATTTAGATGGGGAGGGTAGTTGGCAAAAGCCTTGCAGGGCTCAATTTGGAATCAGAACACAAAGTGCAAGTAAGGGGGGTGGTCAGTTTTTGAATTACCAGGTTAGCGTAAAATGTTTTGGTCTCAGCAAGACCAGTACCGTGTGGCTAGTCGCACCAGGGTTCCAGAGTGTGATGAGAATGCTTGTCACGTGACTTGTGGATGCCCAAACCCAGCACCTGACCCAAATCTAGCTCTAAGCCAAAACACTGGCAAAGGTCAATGGAACTGACATCATTTCTGCAATCCCAACCCTAACCATGGGTTTAAGTCAAGGCTCATCATAGCTGTTTCCTAAGGGTGTCAAATACCTTGGTCACGTGATATCCAGTGTTCCCTTTAACCCTTAAAGGACCAAGTGTTGCTTATTTTCTCACTTGTAATTTGGCGAGACAAACTTTGCCTCACTTTGTTTGTTCTTATATACAGTATCCATTACAATATTAGCGGTTTCGAGACACTTTGGGCTCAGACTTGGGCATCACGTGACCTAGATCAACAGTTCGTGTTTTGATGAGTTCAAATCGGCTCGGTTTCTTGCTTTATGAGTGTGTTTTCGAGCCATTTTCCTCTGCAGAAGCCCACAAGTCGGCATCATTAAGCTGGAATGTGGGTAGAGGCAAGCCTCTGAAAGAAAACAGAGGTGAGAGGTGGTTTCATGTAGACTGGGACGCCAAAGATGTTTGTATCAAGTTTGGCGGGTTCACGAGTGAAGTTGTCTCTCTGGCCCATCTGTGGATGGCTTCCAGGACCTACCAAGACTATTTGGCCAAGTTTTGACTAGGAAAATTTTCAACCGACGCGATATTTTGCTGGTAGGACTGGGTGGCCCGACACTTGTAATAATTCTTTGAAATGGAAATGGTAAGAGTTCCCTTTTCGAGTTATGGCGGAATTACCCAGAATTCTTTTCGGGCATGAACGAGGCAACGGTTGTATTCTCGACACTGGCTTTCATCAAATGGAGCAACAAGGGCCGGCAAATAAAGTAAGAAGGAATTTTCCAGCTAAATACCAAGATCTGGCTTTGAGGTGTGTTGTTAACGCAAACTTTTGATTTTTTGAGCAAGTTTTTATCTTAAAGGATTGACACTTTTTTGGTGTTGCTCTTGGAGCAAAATGCTGGATTTTTGGGATTTGTTGCCTTAAGAACGGTTCACTGCCATGGACACCGGGAATCACTGTGGACGTTTTAGGCTGCGATGGATGTCACACCAACCCGTCGGTACAATGAACACACTTTCGTAATGTTGACTCTTAAGTTCAACAAGAAACAAATATCAAAAGTAGTAATGGTATTTACAACGCATATATGCGTAGTTGGGCTTTTAAGGGTTAATTAAAATCTGCTTTTGTCACTATATTGCTATTTTGATGTTGCAAACTATGCAAACTGATAACTACGTGTGGTACTAGTAACACTAGGAAGTTTTGTGTAAATCGTAGTAAAGGATAAAGATTTAGATGGGGAGGGTAGTTGGCAAAAGCCTTGCAGGGCTCAATTTGGAATCAGAACACAAAGTGCAAGTAAGGGGGGTGGTCAGTTTTTGAATTACCAGGTTAGCGTAAAATGTTTTGGTCTCAGCAAGACCAGTACCGTGTGGCTAGTCGCACCAGGGTTCCAGAGTGTGATGAGAATGCTTGTCACGTGACTTGTGGATGCCCAAACCCAGCACCTGACCCAAATCTAGCTCTAAGCCAAAACACTGGCAAAGGTCAATGGAACTGACATCATTTCTGCAATCCCAACCCTAACCATGGGTTTAAGTCAAGGCTCATCATAGCTGTTTCCTAAGGGTGTCAAATACCTTGGTCACGTGATATCCAGTGTTCCCTTTAACCCTTAAAGGACCAAGTGTTGCTTATTTTCTCACTTGTAATTTGGCGAGACAAACTTTGCCTCACTTTGTTTGTTCTTATATACAGTATCCATTACAATATTAGCGGTTTCGAGACACTTTGGGCTCAGACTTGGGCATCACGTGACCTAGATCAACAGTTCGTGTTTTGATGAGTTCAAATCGGCTCGGTTTCTTGCTTTATGAGTGTGTTTTCGAGCCATTTTCCTCTGCAGAAGCCCACAAGTCGGCATCATTAAGCTGGAATGTGGGTAGAGGCAAGCCTCTGAAAGAAAACAGAGGTGAGAGGTGGTTTCATGTAGACTGGGACGCCAAAGATGTTTGTATCAAGTTTGGCGGGTTCACGAGTGAAGTTGTCTCTCTGGCCCATCTGTGGATGGCTTCCAGGACCTACCAAGACTATTTGGCCAAGTTTTGACTAGGAAAATTTTCAACCGACGCGATATTTTGCTGGTAGGACTGGGTGGCCCGACACTTGTAATAATTCTTTGAAATGGAAATGGTAAGAGTTCCCTTTTCGAGTTATGGCGGAATTACCCAGAATTCTTTTCGGGCATGAACGAGGCAACGGTTGTATTCTCGACACTGGCTTTCATCAAATGGAGCAACAAGGGCCGGCAAATAAAGTAAGAAGGAATTTTCCAGCTAAATACCAAGATCTGGCTTTGAGGTGTGTTGTTAACGCAAACTTTTGATTTTTTGAGCAAGTTTTTATCTTAAAGGATTGACACTTTTTTGGTGTTGCTCTTGGAGCAAAATGCTGGATTTTTGGGATTTGTTGCCTTAAGAACGGTTCACTGCCATGGACACCGGGAATCACTGTGGACGTTTTAGGCTGCGATGGATGTCACACCAACCCGTCGGTACAATGAACACACTTTCGTAATGTTGACTCTTAAGTTCAACAAGAAACAAATATCAAAAGTAGTAATGGTATTTACAACGCATATATGCGTAGTTGGGCTTTTAAGGGTTAATTAAAATCTGCTTTTGTCACTATATTGCTATTTTGATGTTGCAAACTATGCAAACTGATAACTACGTGTGGTACTAGTAACACTAGGAAGTTTTGTGTAAATCGTAGTAAAGGATAAAGATTTAGATGGGGAGGGTAGTTGGCAAAAGCCTTGCAGGGCTCAATTTGGAATCAGAACACAAAGTGCAAGTAAGGGGGGTGGTCAGTTTTTGAATTACCAGGTTAGCGTAAAATGTTTTGGTCTCAGCAAGACCAGTACCGTGTGGCTAGTCGCACCAGGGTTCCAGAGTGTGATGAGAATGCTTGTCACGTGACTTGTGGATGCCCAAACCCAGCACCTGACCCAAATCTAGCTCTAAGCCAAAACACTGGCAAAGGTCAATGGAACTGACATCATTTCTGCAATCCCAACCCTAACCATGGGTTTAAGTCAAGGCTCATCATAGCTGTTTCCTAAGGGTGTCAAATACCTTGGTCACGTGATATCCAGTGTTCCCTTTAACCCTTAAAGGACCAAGTGTTGCTTATTTTCTCACTTGTAATTTGGCGAGACAAACTTTGCCTCACTTTGTTTGTTCTTATATACAGTATCCATTACAATATTAGCGGTTTCGAGACACTTTGGGCTCAGACTTGGGCATCACGTGACCTAGATCAACAGTTCGTGTTTTGATGAGTTCAAATCGGCTCGGTTTCTTGCTTTATGAGTGTGTTTTCGAGCCATTTTCCTCTGCAGAAGCCCACAAGTCGGCATCATTAAGCTGGAATGTGGGTAGAGGCAAGCCTCTGAAAGAAAACAGAGGTGAGAGGTGGTTTCATGTAGACTGGGACGCCAAAGATGTTTGTATCAAGTTTGGCGGGTTCACGAGTGAAGTTGTCTCTCTGGCCCATCTGTGGATGGCTTCCAGGACCTACCAAGACTATTTGGCCAAGTTTTGACTAGGAAAATTTTCAACCGACGCGATATTTTGCTGGTAGGACTGGGTGGCCCGACACTTGTAATAATTCTTTGAAATGGAAATGGTAAGAGTTCCCTTTTCGAGTTATGGCGGAATTACCCAGAATTCTTTTCGGGCATGAACGAGGCAACGGTTGTATTCTCGACACTGGCTTTCATCAAATGGAGCAACAAGGGCCGGCAAATAAAGTAAGAAGGAATTTTCCAGCTAAATACCAAGATCTGGCTTTGAGGTGTGTTGTTAACGCAAACTTTTGATTTTTTGAGCAAGTTTTTATCTTAAAGGATTGACACTTTTTTGGTGTTGCTCTTGGAGCAAAATGCTGGATTTTTGGGATTTGTTGCCTTAAGAACGGTTCACTGCCATGGACACCGGGAATCACTGTGGACGTTTTAGGCTGCGATGGATGTCACACCAACCCGTCGGTACAATGAACACACTTTCGTAATGTTGACTCTTAAGTTCAACAAGAAACAAATATCAAAAGTAGTAATGGTATTTACAACGCATATATGCGTAGTTGGGCTTTTAAGGGTTAATTAAAATCTGCTTTTGTCACTATATTGCTATTTTGATGTTGCAAACTATGCAAACTGATAACTACGTGTGGTACTAGTAACACTAGGAAGTTTTGTGTAAATCGTAGTAAAGGATAAAGATTTAGATGGGGAGGGTAGTTGGCAAAAGCCTTGCAGGGCTCAATTTGGAATCAGAACACAAAGTGCAAGTAAGGGGGGTGGTCAGTTTTTGAATTACCAGGTTAGCGTAAAATGTTTTGGTCTCAGCAAGACCAGTACCGTGTGGCTAGTCGCACCAGGGTTCCAGAGTGTGATGAGAATGCTTGTCACGTGACTTGTGGATGCCCAAACCCAGCACCTGACCCAAATCTAGCTCTAAGCCAAAACACTGGCAAAGGTCAATGGAACTGACATCATTTCTGCAATCCCAACCCTAACCATGGGTTTAAGTCAAGGCTCATCATAGCTGTTTCCTAAGGGTGTCAAATACCTTGGTCACGTGATATCCAGTGTTCCCTTTAACCCTTAAAGGACCAAGTGTTGCTTATTTTCTCACTTGTAATTTGGCGAGACAAACTTTGCCTCACTTTGTTTGTTCTTATATACAGTATCCATTACAATATTAGCGGTTTCGAGACACTTTGGGCTCAGACTTGGGCATCACGTGACCTAGATCAACAGTTCGTGTTTTGATGAGTTCAAATCGGCTCGGTTTCTTGCTTTATGAGTGTGTTTTCGAGCCATTTTCCTCTGCAGAAGCCCACAAGTCGGCATCATTAAGCTGGAATGTGGGTAGAGGCAAGCCTCTGAAAGAAAACAGAGGTGAGAGGTGGTTTCATGTAGACTGGGACGCCAAAGATGTTTGTATCAAGTTTGGCGGGTTCACGAGTGAAGTTGTCTCTCTGGCCCATCTGTGGATGGCTTCCAGGACCTACCAAGACTATTTGGCCAAGTTTTGACTAGGAAAATTTTCAACCGACGCGATATTTTGCTGGTAGGACTGGGTGGCCCGACACTTGTAATAATTCTTTGAAATGGAAATGGTAAGAGTTCCCTTTTCGAGTTATGGCGGAATTACCCAGAATTCTTTTCGGGCATGAACGAGGCAACGGTTGTATTCTCGACACTGGCTTTCATCAAATGGAGCAACAAGGGCCGGCAAATAAAGTAAGAAGGAATTTTCCAGCTAAATACCAAGATCTGGCTTTGAGGTGTGTTGTTAACGCAAACTTTTGATTTTTTGAGCAAGTTTTTATCTTAAAGGATTGACACTTTTTTGGTGTTGCTCTTGGAGCAAAATGCTGGATTTTTGGGATTTGTTGCCTTAAGAACGGTTCACTGCCATGGACACCGGGAATCACTGTGGACGTTTTAGGCTGCGATGGATGTCACACCAACCCGTCGGTACAATGAACACACTTTCGTAATGTTGACTCTTAAGTTCAACAAGAAACAAATATCAAAAGTAGTAATGGTATTTACAACGCATATATGCGTAGTTGGGCTTTTAAGGGTTAATTAAAATCTGCTTTTGTCACTATATTGCTATTTTGATGTTGCAAACTATGCAAACTGATAACTACGTGTGGTACTAGTAACACTAGGAAGTTTTGTGTAAATCGTAGTAAAGGATAAAGATTTAGATGGGGAGGGTAGTTGGCAAAAGCCTTGCAGGGCTCAATTTGGAATCAGAACACAAAGTGCAAGTAAGGGGGGTGGTCAGTTTTTGAATTACCAGGTTAGCGTAAAATGTTTTGGTCTCAGCAAGACCAGTACCGTGTGGCTAGTCGCACCAGGGTTCCAGAGTGTGATGAGAATGCTTGTCACGTGACTTGTGGATGCCCAAACCCAGCACCTGACCCAAATCTAGCTCTAAGCCAAAACACTGGCAAAGGTCAATGGAACTGACATCATTTCTGCAATCCCAACCCTAACCATGGGTTTAAGTCAAGGCTCATCATAGCTGTTTCCTAAGGGTGTCAAATACCTTGGTCACGTGATATCCAGTGTTCCCTTTAACCCTTAAAGGACCAAGTGTTGCTTATTTTCTCACTTGTAATTTGGCGAGACAAACTTTGCCTCACTTTGTTTGTTCTTATATACAGTATCCATTACAATATTAGCGGTTTCGAGACACTTTGGGCTCAGACTTGGGCATCACGTGACCTAGATCAACAGTTCGTGTTTTGATGAGTTCAAATCGGCTCGGTTTCTTGCTTTATGAGTGTGTTTTCGAGCCATTTTCCTCTGCAGAAGCCCACAAGTCGGCATCATTAAGCTGGAATGTGGGTAGAGGCAAGCCTCTGAAAGAAAACAGAGGTGAGAGGTGGTTTCATGTAGACTGGGACGCCAAAGATGTTTGTATCAAGTTTGGCGGGTTCACGAGTGAAGTTGTCTCTCTGGCCCATCTGTGGATGGCTTCCAGGACCTACCAAGACTATTTGGCCAAGTTTTGACTAGGAAAATTTTCAACCGACGCGATATTTTGCTGGTAGGACTGGGTGGCCCGACACTTGTAATAATTCTTTGAAATGGAAATGGTAAGAGTTCCCTTTTCGAGTTATGGCGGAATTACCCAGAATTCTTTTCGGGCATGAACGAGGCAACGGTTGTATTCTCGACACTGGCTTTCATCAAATGGAGCAACAAGGGCCGGCAAATAAAGTAAGAAGGAATTTTCCAGCTAAATACCAAGATCTGGCTTTGAGGTGTGTTGTTAACGCAAACTTTTGATTTTTTGAGCAAGTTTTTATCTTAAAGGATTGACACTTTTTTGGTGTTGCTCTTGGAGCAAAATGCTGGATTTTTGGGATTTGTTGCCTTAAGAACGGTTCACTGCCATGGACACCGGGAATCACTGTGGACGTTTTAGGCTGCGATGGATGTCACACCAACCCGTCGGTACAATGAACACACTTTCGTAATGTTGACTCTTAAGTTCAACAAGAAACAAATATCAAAAGTAGTAATGGTATTTACAACGCATATATGCGTAGTTGGGCTTTTAAGGGTTAATCCAGCAGATGATTGCTAACACAACAAAATTTATTCTTTACTGAGCTGGCAGAGCACCTACTGAGAGGTGTAAAAATATGATAGTTCACATTTACTTTGACCTTCTTTTCTTTGATGGTACAGCAGAAACATCTGCTGGTAGAGCTTTTTCCAGCAACTTCTGATTGTTTGTGTTAACCTCCTTTTGCCTCTCCCTTACTGCTTTAAGCCTCTTTGCCTTTGCCTGATTCGATTTGGCCGTTTCAATCATGAGACAAGCAACTTTTGCACCTTGTGAATCAACCTTGGAACCTGAAGATAGGGCAGCCTGCAACTTAGTTGTGCCCTCTGACAGTAGCTCATCAGCCGTTTGCATTTCATCCATTGCTTCCTGCTCCTTCTTGTCTAGCCTCTCTCCTTCATCTCTCAACGATCTTGTCTCTTTTCTTAGCTTCTCCTGGTCTCTTTTCCTTCGTTCTTCCTCTTCAGCTTTCAATTTCTCTTCCACCTCCTTTCTCTTCCTCTCGGCTTCTTCTTCATCCAGCCACTGTCTATGATGCATGCGGAGCAGATCGCAGAAGACCATCTGTCATGGCAATTTTTTCCGGTCTAAGGTTTTCTGGATCATAAAACGTCACAGCATCTTTCACAGGAAAGAGCGACATATCGAGGCTCGGTCCCATTAAGAGATTTGAGATTGAATACTTCTTGCCAAAAATGGTCAATGCGTTTCTCTTTGTGTAACTGCTCAACATCTTCATCGAGAGCATAAACTCGCCACTCATCTTGAACAATGGTGACATCTATTACAGATGCAAGCTGCATTTATAGTCTGATTTAGAGACACTTACCATTTATACTGTATATGAACAACAACTTGATCAGATGTCCAATTTTCAGTTTGAGCCAAAGATGAACATAAAAGTTAGCAAGACTTCAAAATATAACATGTACAGATAGTGAAATGCCTGTTTAGTGGGCTAATATGCACAATTTATTATTTAATAGTCATGAGAACTATAACATTACATACAATACATGTAGGTGTATTAGAAAATTATACATAAAGTAATAATATAATAAAGTTGTTAACAGAACTCTAATAGGTAATAGAAGTCATAGAAAGAACAACTGTGACTGTTACTTTTCCTAATATTAGAACATCAAAGTCAACATACTACTTGCTGTATGATAATCTCACTCTGAAACACATACAACTATAATTCCATTTTCAATGTTATTACAAATTTTGAGTTCACCCACTAAAAGATAGGAAAAATAGGAGGTTTT
>OX419335.1:8409273-8414273 GCA_948470475.1 Galaxea fascicularis | reverse complement strand
ACGTTTTAGGATCCAAGATGAAATATTGGATAGAAAACATTTGGAAAAAACAAGAGTCCAAACCAATTTGAGATAGAAGCGTGAAAATAACAAAACGTAAGAAAAGAAACCGATGCGAGTGTCTCTTCGACGTTTCTCGTAGAAATCGGAAAACATAAGTCAAGTAACAAACCGAGACAAATTGCTATTCAATTTTCTTGGCATAAATGTCCATATAAAAGACAAAACAGGAGTACTAACCTGCGCACAATTTAAGTCAGTCAACAATCACTCCAAACGCAGAGCTTAAGCAGAAGCGGTCATTTCACACAAAAGTAAGTCTTATTACGTCTCATGCCTATCAAGGAAGCTTGTTCAATTAAGGATTTTAGCGGCAAAACCGTCCAGTTTAATACACAGCAAAGTCCGAAGACAGCGCATAATTACTGAAACCTTGCCAGACCACACGATCTTTTCTCTTCATGCAAGCTTCTGCAGGCAAACACGAGGAAAAGCTGAAACTTCCTGACACTTGGTAATGTTTTTACAGCTTGACAAGAGACGCTCTCTTTTTCGCTGTTCCTCACTATAATTTCGTCTCTTTTCTCGGGCTTTTTGTTGTTTTTTCTCCCGTTGCTCGTCAGTACGATTCAGCCTGTTCACTCGAGCCCTTTCTTGTTCTCTCTCTCGTTGCTCGACAATACAATTCAGCCGGTTTGCTCGTGCTTTTTCTCCCGCTGTTTGTCACTGATACTCTGCCTGTTTACTCGTGCCCTTTCTTGTTCTTTCTCCCGCTGTTTGTCACTGATATTCCGCCAACGAATAGACAAAACTGACTTTGTTTTAAAACTGTCTTCAAAATTTGGTCATGCAATTTCCCGCCACAAAAACGCGGGTTGAGAACTGCGTGTATGGCCAAATGATCTTTCCAAAAATAGTCCATATGGAAGCGCGCCTACATGCGAGCTTGCACACGAGAGGGTTAACTGGAGTATCACATTTGACTTTGGCTTACATGATGGGGTGGACGTACGTACGGTCGGTCGGACGGTCGGACGGTCGGTCGGACGGTCGGTCGGACGGTCGGTCGTACGATGACGTCATAACCAAAATTTCTCGGATGGATGGGTTACCATATTTTCTTATCAATGGTGCTCCGCGCGCGCGCGCCTTCGGCGCGCGCGGAGCTCCGCTATTAAATGGTAAGTGTTTGCAGTAGTGTACGAAAGGACTTTGGAGTTATGGGGATTAAAATGAACGTTCACAGATTCACAGAAAAAGCAAATTGTCAAATTTCAAGAGTCGGGTGGCGCGACTAAAACGTTTCTGGTTATAGAAGTCCTTAATTATGATCTTAGGTCAAATCAGTAACATCCCTCTACAAGTAAGCGGCAAAATTTCCTCCCCCGCTTTTGGAGACGACAATTGAATTCGAACACTCGGCAAATCATAATACGTTTGTATTCAGCTGTGAAGTAGTGAAATATATGCCGTTTTCTTGCCTCAGAAGTTCTTAGGTGCAACTTTTACAGTGGAAGAAGGGACAGCCATGATTTATCAGCTTTTTGTTAATTCTACTGTAAACGTCTTTGAATCATTATCAAACCTCTAAAGATCTTATTTTGCCTTGACCCCAAAATGATTACAAAATATGGACAGTCTCTAAGGGAGGCTGTTGCCGCGGATTGTCTGGGGTTGGGGTTTGCTTGAAATTTTCAGAGAAAGTCACACATCACCATTGATCTACTCCTGTCGTATTGCAATAGAAATAACTGTTGTGATTCTCACTAAACGAAGGATATGGATATCAGTAGTCCATTGCTACTTGTGGGTTCAGCTACTAGCTTCAGGAGATAGAACGGTTTTCAATTGAGTGACGCAAGACCAAAACAAAAGCAATTACTCTGACCAATTACAGAGACGAAGACAGCGCAATGAACCAATCAGAATGCAGATCAATTACATGTAACCGGCGTAAAGCGCGGGAAAACATGCGCGTGCAACTCGCGATTGGTTTTGGTTTTGCTTCTCATTGGTTAGAAAAGTGGCGCGAGTTTTGCTGGCCAATCAGAGAGCGAAGTAATGCAAAACCGAGGTAAACGCAATTTACTTTAAACAGTCAATTGATAACCGCTCTAAACTAAAAGTACTATCGCATTCTCAGAGTTATTTCTGATTAACCCTTCAATGAGGTTTGAACGGTGGACAGAACTAATGCTGGGAGATTCTCGTTTCAGCCATCTGAAGGCTGGATTTATTAAATGTAAACCTAAAACACTTCGTACATTGCTTATCAGTTGTGCAAATAAAATTTCAATTTTCAATAAATGTTCATGTGTACATAAGAAGGCTCTTTTTTGGGACCCCGTTTTACAAAATGGCACACTTTTGTATAATTATAGTTAATTTAGTGGACATTTAGCAAATACTGCTACACAACTAAATTCACTCTTTATGTACGAAAGCATTAGAACGCAACAAGTTTCAAAATGTAGCCCAGTCCCCATTTCCCCCTTCCCTCCCGTTCATCTCAATCATCACTGATCAAATAAGAAAGCTAATCAGTTAACCTTTCGTGGTGAACGGCCACACAAAATCACGGAAAATCCCTTTTTTGAGGAGACAAAACCTTAAACTTCGCATCTTAATTCTACAGTAGACAGTTAAAAATCTAATTAGTTGAGCGCCCGAGCAGAATTCTTCCCAGGTGACGCCAGTGTTGTATTTGCATGCATTAAGGGTAGTTTTTTTTTTTCAAATTCACCGTCTGCCGAGTTTCAAGGCATGACGGTCAGGAACCGAAGTAGTACCGTACAGGAGGACCAGGTAAATCGTCCTCGCCATCACCTTCGAATGACACTGTCAGGTCAACATGGGCTTTACCAGGCGCCTTGATTAGCTTGGTCATCCTGTGGAAAAAACGTTACGACAAACAATCGTTCAGACGGGTATAGCAAGAAGGGTAAGTTCGCTATTCATTTGCCAAGTGTAGTTGGAAAGAAGCAGAAGGGAGAAGGAGGGGAAGTTGGTTGACCATTCGGTAAGTGGTATCAACACTACAAAGGGCAAGGGTACTTAGCCTTTACAATCACTGTGAATAAGGACAATTTTACAAACTGGCGTGAGACTTTCTTTTAAGAAGTTGCCAAGGCGTCTTACCTAAAGCAGGAAAACATTGCTAAAGTTGCTTCCTGTTGCGCTAAGTGATCTTCAAAAAGGCAATTCCGTTTTACGGAAGAAGAGTAATGATTGAAAGGTTAAAGAACCAAACCAAGCACAAGACTCACTTCTGATCAAGTCGTTTAGAGTGCCCTGGCAGCAAAGGTACATACACAATCTTCACACCATGTACTACAATAGACACCTCAAAACCATACTTCTCCTGAACGGGCAAACAAAAAAAAAAAACGAATTAAAACTAATTTATAGCCAGTTCTCTGCAAACACTAGAGGGTTGCCTGCCGCTACTTACCAAGCGCAGGTCAAGAGCTTGCTTAATTAAAACATCCACAAAACTCATCTACAGCAGTTCGCAAAATGATGCAGCACATGAAGGAATGGCGAGAATTAAACGAAGTGCATAGTAACTCCTGGTTGGACTTTTTAACGTGTACTTGTCGTCACTATTCACTTATAGGCCTCTCCAAACGACAAACTAAAATTTTTAAACTTACAAGGTGGACATTATGCACAACTATGAAACAGGTTGCTTAGATGCTACAACCAGTTGCAAAACTGTTGAGACATTTCCAATGTAAAACAGCTTTTCTTACTGAACATCGCTGCTGCTAACGAATCTGTGAGATACAACACACAGCCCCTCCCTCTCCCCCTTTCAAAGTTGTTCGTCCAAGTTTCGAGCATGGTGTTGCACTGCCAGCAACTTTGATAAGCGGGGGAGGGGGAGGGAAGGCGGAAGACCATGGGAACATCACTAAAGAACAAATGCCGCACGGTGTCTCAAGTATTTTTGCAACTCATTGTAGCATAACATCTTCGGGGTGCCAACACAAGCTAACTTCTAAAGCAAAGCAAGTTTTACTTTGCTGTTTGGAGGGATCCGAGCGTGTCTCCACACCTTGCTTGAATTGTCTCTTACCATAATTTTTTTAAATTCATATTTATTGCTGCAAGGAATATAAGGTCGCTTTCTTAAAATACGCTCATGATCAGGTTTTGACCTAACCTTGGGTCAAAACCTAAGTTTAGGTTTATTTTATTTACGTCTAGGTCTAAGGTCTAAGGTCTAAAGGTTTAGGTCTAGGTCTAGGTCTAGGTCTAGTTTTATTTTTGCGTGATGACAGAGCTTGGAATTTGATTGAGAAATCAGCACTAACCTTGAAAAATCTCAAAAAGTCTTTTAGTTTAAAGTCATGTGTTCCTTGAACGATCCACTTGTCCCAGTTTGAGAACGATAAACCCTCCCTGTATGGTGAAATACGACAAGAGTTAAACACTGCTCGCTAATGGTGGAAACTTCAGTATTAACCCTTTCACCCGGAGAGTGATCAGCTTCCAATTTCTCCTTGTAATATCAACACTTTATGAAAGAGTGGTCACGAGAATTAAGGACAGGATCACACAAGATGAATTTGCTTGATATCTTAACAATTTTTCTCTACTACTTCTAAAGGAAATGTGTAGGGGCAGCAAGTGAGAATTTAAGTTTTGATCTTTACACTTGGATACAGTCTTTGTCCATCTCGACTGTTATGCACATTGCAGCATGCCTTGTAGGCGTTGGCAAAACACATGGGCAAGTAAAGGCAGAGAAGTGCTTCGTTCAGCATTTTGCTGCTGTGATGCTTGTTAGAACGGCCAAGCGCGTGGTCACCTTACCTAATGACCGTGACCTCAGGAGGGCCTGGTTCGGAGAATATGACGTACGGAAGTGCCAGGTTCATGAAACAGTTCTTGTAATCTTCCGCAGGACTTTTCATTACTACTTTGACGAGCTCAATCGCGACCTGGGGCAGAAAAAAATGAAGTTAGTCATTGATACATGTTCCCGCAGAGGCATC
>OX419335.1:8376773-8401773 GCA_948470475.1 Galaxea fascicularis | reverse complement strand
AGATACTCTTTGCTGACTCGTTACGAGTGGACTGAGTGTGACGCATGAATGAAACTCTGCTACATTTATATAGTAAAGCTGAGGTGGAACTTACCGAGACTGAGGTGATGAAGTCGATATGACCATTTAAATCATCGTCTTTCTCAAATTCTTGAGGAAACATCGGTAAAACATCTGAGAGAGAAGACAAAACTTCAAATAATTCTTATTTATAGAGTTGCAATTCGCCATGCCAGACTTCAAAGAGACTGACTCACTTCACAATCACTTCGCCGGAAAGACGCTTCAGTGTTTGGATACTTTGCCAATGAGAAACGGGGTAAGATGCGAAGAGACAGGACAGCAAGGCGGACGTCTATTTTCGTTCATGAGCAGAGAAGGGAAAATAAGAATGAATGACAAATGAGAAAAGGAAAAAGATGCGTAGAGAGAGGAGAGCACGATCACGCGTGGGACATCTCTTTCTGTTTATTTCCACTCTATTAAAGAAGCTTACGCGGAGGGCAGAGCCCAAAGTGCGGGAAGACACCTTACCTTTGCTGGATTTAATTCCCCTTGCTATCAAGTCTTTAAGATCCGGTATTAACTTATCGACGTCAAAAGCTGGCGCTTGAATAGGTTTGGATGCCGTTTCATCGGTTTCGATTTCCTGTATTACAAAAAAGTTTGCTACTATTTTCAGCTTTTCAGACAGAAAAGTATTGATTATGGCCACGTGTACTTTCCCAAGGTTGTCACTCGTTAGATACAACATTCCACCTATCGCTACTGATCTAGCAGTATGCAGGACGTTTGTCACATAAGCCTAGTTAAATCGCCAAAGCTACCACGAGTCTGCAGTTACTCAGCGGTAGGGCATCCCAATTAGTAATCGGATGTACACAGGCTCGACTTTTGTTGGATTAACTCAGTATTGCCTTGTATTTAGCCTAGATTTCTTCTGAATACATGATCACATCTTTCATTCCTTTACAAAGCTAGAAATCAACCATCTCACTCTATTACCCATACTAAAACTAATAACATTTACAATTGAGGCAACTTTCACCGACCATTCACGATAAAAAAGCCTTCCGCAATAACGCCAGTGATGCAGCCAAAGAAATCAAATCGTTCTCACCACTGGAAAATAACGTTGCGTTTGTGAGGAGTTAAATTTTCCGTACATTATTGCCAAACCAGAAGTGAAAATTCCCTGATTTTTCGCGGCCTTTGGGGTAGAATTTAGAGTTTCCCCGGGTTTTCTTTGCTGCCAGTGCTAGCTAGCATTTAAGGACTAGGAACTAGGTAAGATCGCTGACTAAAGAACCCTAAACGGATTTTGTTCCCATACACGTACCTTGGAATTGGGCCGAAATTCGGGAACATGAACGTTCTCAAGTATCTCAACAATGCGACTATCACTTAAATCCTGTTTGCAGAAATAAAAAAAAATTATCCTCAAAATAAAAATTATCCTAAATGCTTCATTTACTTTAAGCAAAAAAGTTTGTAAAATACTTAGAAAGAGCGAGTTACTTGTTGGAGAGTAAATTGTTACGAACTGAATTTGTCGGTTGAATTAAGACAAAAAGGGTGCCCCAGGGTAGATGGGCAACAACTGATTCACTTACCACCACTTTTTTTAAAGGAAAAACCAAATCTGACCAAGAGCACAAGATCGAGCCCCCACAACTTCTAAACAGTTCAGGACAACCTTGTTGCCAACAGAACGTGCACTAACAGCGCTTTCCATTTGTCTGAAATGGCGGGCCAGAAAGATCAGCTGAGTGTGAATGGAAGTTATTTTCTTGCAAGTTCTTCTTAGTTTTCCCGAGGGCTCATTTAGGATTGGAACCCACCATTTTGATAGGAATTCGAAGACCTGAGATAACCAATACTGCAATTGGTGCATCACCTTTAACGAATTGAATGGTCTGACGCACCGTTTCTGACAAATGGAAATCACTCAGCTACGTTTAGGTAGTACTCTGGAAACCTGGCGCGTTTAACAAGATCAAAGCCTATCCGTTTATTCTCCGAGGAGGGTCAAATTATGATGACCCACAAAGTAGAAAGAGACGGGAAAGAAACATCCTTCACTCACTGGATTGCTTCTTTAAGTATTTGGTTGAACAAACCTGCGTTGTGTATTTGATGCCATAAGAGTCAGCGTAAAGTTTACTGCTACTTCGAATGAACAGCATGTGTCTGAGAAAGAAACAAGCCGGCGGTGAAGTTCTCAAGTCGTGATATTTGAAGATAGAAAACAGGCGCAGTGAATGTAGTTGCAAGCTCGAAGAAACAAGGATTTTTCGTAAAGTAGAGAAGTATTGACCTTAAATACTTTCCATCCCCAGTCCCCACTACCTTCAAGAGACAGTGTGATAACTGACCAAAACGGCTGAGGTAGCTCTACGACAGTCTAATGCTAATGATGCTGATGACAATGACGATGACAATGATAATGATGGTGATGATGATATAACGATGATGATGATACGAAGATGATGATGATATGACCATGACGATTTGAAGATGATGATGACGACGACGATGATGATGATAATGGTGACGACGATATAACGATGATAGTGATGATAACGATGCTTACGATGATGATGATACAAAAATGATGATTATATAGCGATGATGATGATGCCGATGACTATGTTGACGATGATGATACGAAGATGATGATATGAAGATGATTGGACTGATCGTGGACTTTGCACCATTTTCGGTTGACTTGTTGACGACTAAAAAATGTGGACTTAGCAACCATGTTGTCGACTATGCAAACTTGAGTTGACTTTATGACTACCGCAAGAGTGGGCTTAACGACGTTATTGTGGACTCAGTGACTTTTGTGTGGGCTCAACGACTTTTTTCGTGTGGACTTCGGGACGAGGTTAGTCTTTAAATCCCCATTGTTTTCCTTTTATTGTGATAGGGACAAGCAATACATGGCTCCTTAATCCACTTTTTAGCGACACAGGAATACTGAATTCTTGGCTAAAAACCCCAGAGTGACGCTAGAGTCAAGTAAAGCTAACGTCCATCAAGTGTTTTTTAATCTGCGAAACTAATGTGCACCCAAACTGCAATTAGCGTTTAGCACTTGTTCATAGTAACTTTCGGAAATTGATTACATTGTGGTTACAGAAAATACCGTTGTGACAACTGGTAAACCAAAAATATCCTTTCATTTTTTTCCATTCTCTCTTTAATTTTCAACGCAAAGGGCACTGTTAGTCAATGATTTTATGGAAATTGCACTGCACAACCTCATAAGCAGAGTTAAAGTGAGAATGACCTTGTTCTGGCACTGCCATTGATAAGCGAGTGCCGACGGAATCTCGCCATGCCTTGAGTTATGGAACAAAAGTGAAATGTACTCGAGTGGCTTTCAATTAAGAGTCAAGTTATTTGTTTGCCTTTGCACTTTGAAACTGATTTTATTTTTAATGAAAACTCGCAACACGTGGCTGCAACCTCTTTCCTTTTTTGGCATCGATTTATGTGTTCACGGCTTTGCGTTCTCTTGGGATCCGAGCATTGCTTAGTTCTATTCATTGAGATTGACCGGATAAATTAATGTAGTTTGCGTCAAATGACACTCATCTGAAAGCACTCGAGCAGAAAAGATAACAAGTAAAATCTTGCAAGAGTTTGATAATGCACGTTAATGGCTCTTGCACCAGAAGTTGCAATAAAGTGCTCACAACTATCTCACAATTTCGTGCTGGAAAAGAACTGTGTAATGTGTAAAAAGTACAACTTTTTGTAAGTAATATTAATATGACATAAATCAATTTCAAGATACCCTAAATTGCAACAGTAGTGGTAAAAATAAATGCTTAGTTTTTCATTTTGTTTTTCTTTCTAGAAATTAAACATCTAAAACGTGGAGATATATATCAAGCTACATGATGCACTAGGAAGTATAGAGGAGTGCTCATATCCCCCAAGAAAGTTAACTTTGTCTTTAAATTTCGTGGCCATAATAAACTGAAATGACTCAAAATACACAGCAATCGTTCACATTCAGCTAACAACTGAATAATTATCACTGTTTTTCACTTTCTCCATTGCCTCAGTGATATGTGTTGAACGGAGACCTCTAATCTTGTCCGTTACTTTCTGCTTATTGTATTTTTCAATAATTTGTCCATGGCCACTCTGTTTCAAACGTTCTACAATAGTCCCTTGTTCTATTTTCTGACCTCTGTAAAAAAAGGTAGAGCTTTCTGGAGAGCTTTCTGCTCTTGGCTTATTGAATGTAACATTACATTCCAACATGTCCAACCCTTTACGATAACAGATATTGTATTTGGGATTTTCTATGTGGAAAAGGATTTCGATATTTTAAATCATCTTATATTGACGGCCAAATTATATATTTATGAGTGCAAGTTGAATAATGTAAATCCTTCATTACAAGTTTTTAAAGCCAAGATCAGAGGAGTATACCAAATTGAAAAAAGTATTGCAACAAGCCGGAACAAACTTACAAAACATTTTAGGGAACGGGAAAAGTAAATGGGACCGTATGCATGAATGTTTAAGTATGTAACCTACCCCCTTCTTTTGTTGTTGTAGTTTTCATTGTTGCTGCTGTTGTTCTTTGTAAGCTGTAACCGTATCTGTAATAATTATCTTTGTAATTTGATCAATAAAAGTATATAAAAAGAATCAATTTCTGTTAGAATCCTATCACTTCCTGTTGAGACCAAAAGATGGCTACACGCGGTCCTCTTTGACCGTCCCATACTCACGTTAAAACGATAAATGTAGGCCATATAACAATGCGAATTCACAAAGATTTTGGTATTATCAACAGAGTTGATAAATGTAAATTGACCACCGTACAGGGATTCTAAAAGCTGACGTTTCGAGCGTTAGCCCTTCGTCAGAGCGAATCGAGGAATTATGGGTTGTGTGTAGTTTTTATAGTGGAGTAGGAGCTACGCTATTGGTGGTAACATGGCAACGTGAAAATAGGAATACATTAGTTAAATGAAAAGCGTTCGTTAATACCGTGGGGATTAAGGGTGCCGATTTGGAAGATGAATTTTTGTTCCAGATTCTTGCGGCTTTCCGTCGTACCTTGATGTAGGGAAAGGCCGCAGATAGCCATGTGTTGTTTGGAGTGGTTAGGGAGATTAAAATGACGAGCGACTGGCTTAGATGCATCCTTGTCGTTCTTCTCAACATCACGAAGGTGTTCGCGGAATCGGTCGCCTAGTCGTCTTCCTGTCTCGCCAATGTATAATTTATTGCATAACGTGCAGGTTAGGCAATAAATGACATTTGCGGAGGTACATGTGAAACGATCAGTGATCTTAACAGATCGCTTAGGTCCCGATATTTTGCTAGTGTTAAGAATGAATTGACAAGTTTTACATCGTGAGCGCGCGCATTTGAAAGTGCCGGGTTGCTCGTTAGTTTTAAATGCGCTTCTAACTAAAAAGTTGCCGACGTTTTTGTCGCGTTTGAATGAAATTAGTGGAGGTTGCGAAAAGATTCTACCAATCTCGGGATCATTTTGGAGTAATTTGAAGTTATTGAGAATGATACTTTTAACTACATGATTATGAGGATGGAAAGTGAGGGTGAATGGAATTCTGTCGTTCTTATCCTTTTGTGACGTTTGTAGTGATGACTGTCGATCAAATTGTTGGGCGCGATGATGGCCCGCTTTGACCACAGAGGCAGGGTAGCCACGTTTTTCGAAGAACTGGCACATCTCCTCCGATTTGCTGGAAAAATCAGAGTCATCACTACATAGACGTCGAAGTCTAAGAAATTGAGAATAAGGAATGGAGTTTTTGACATGTGATGGATGTGACGATGAATACAACAAATAACTGTGAGAATCTGTAGGTTTGTAGTGCACACTGGTACATAAACCGTTGCCACTGATAGAAACTTTGATATCTAGGAAAGCCAATGAAGTTTCCGAAATTTCCCAGGTATATTTAAGAGCCGGATGAAAGGAATTAACGGAGGTTATAAATTGATCGAGTTCTTGTGTGCTGGATGAAATAGCGCCGATGCAATCGTCAATGTAGCGGCCGTAGAGTTCGGGTTTCGGGCCGTTGTACTGATTAAAAAATTGGTGTTCAACATATCCTACAAAAAGATTGGCATAACTAGGTCCCATTCTAGTGCCCATCGCCACACCATTAATTTGTTTGTAATAGTTTCCGGCGAATGAAAAGCAATTGAGTGTAAGAACTAGTTCGGCAAGGCGGAGTAGTGTTTCTGAGCTTGGTTCTTTGACAGTGCGTTGATCGAAAAAGTGTTTAAGTGCTTGAAGACCTTCGCTATTGGGAATGACTGTGTACAGAGATGTGATGTCCATGGTGAAAATAAGTTTGTCTTGGCCGGAGAAATGCGAATTCATATTCATTCAGCGCTGTATTACATTTTCCTTTGAGAAAGCGAAAATGCCCAAATACAAACTGAAATGAATTACTGAAATATTCACTGACAACGTGGCGTGGTCTTGAACGTAAAACTCATCACATATCCTCAAAACTGAATTAAATTTAAATCTTGGGCATGGGGTCCTTAAATGACTGACGAACATTCTGTGGAAAATGCGACCTCACCGCGCAAAAGTTTGAACCTCATGGATCGTAGTTTTGCCAAAACAACACCAAACTCGAGTAGTGTCATTGTCTTGAACAAACGCGTACTTTCATCAAAACGCACTCCAAATATTTCTATATTCCTCGGTTACTACAAGTTAAGTGGACTATGTGACCCGGTAGGTAACAGGGGTACTAAAAAAGAATCTTGAAAAAAAATTTAAAAATGTAAATATCATTAGTTCTCATTTTAAAGAGAGTTAGATATTGCTTGATTCCACCAGCGACGCAATTTTTAGGTGAATCGAGTGAATACAACCTTTCGTATTTTGATTTGACTTCCGGGATACAAAAACGTTGGTGGTAATTCATAACCTCCGAAACAGTTAAATGGTATCTAGATAACTCGCAAAATTGCCTTAAGTCAGAGTTTACCACTTAATTTTAGCCTTTAGCCTAAACGACTCCACCGACTTTAAAAACAGTTTCAAGAAGACCGTTTTTAGCCATTTTCCATGATTCTTATATGCCATGTAGTCCTTCGATTAAGGATACTTATGATACTTTAGGCTTAAAAACGGTAAAAAAAAAAAAAGATTTATAGAAGGCCATTTGAAGTCAGGGTCGCAAAGTCCGAAAACCGTCAGTCTAATGGTGATGATATGAAGATGATGATGATGATGATGATGATGATGATGATAAAGACGGATCACAATCGCTAGAAAGCTATGTTTGTGAAGCACTGCACCGTTATTACAGAGCCAGGAAAAGGGATCAAATACCGTCCAAGACTAAATTAATTTTCAGGCTTCCTCCGACACTGCTTATAAATATAAAACCCAAAGCAAAGAGCTTTAATCTCCAGTCCTGATGTCTTCCTTCAGTTGCCTCAAGTTAGAACTAAGAAACTGATCTATAGAAAAGCAAAAATTCACTGTTTTCACTTACAATTCATTTTTTGGGCTAAACTGCTGTGGAATTGGCGGTCTCTTAGGGCTTTGCCAAAAAAGTGCTGCAAATTAAGATAGTAGTTTAAGACGAGAAGTGCAAGGCTAGAATATGAAGTAGCAACACAAACAAGACTGTCATAAACTCACATCCGTCCTTAACTCTTGTGTCCAAAGGAAACGAGTGAAGCAATTGTTTGGCCTGGAGAGAATCCAAAGACAAGTATTTCTTTTGCGCAATACATAATCCGAATATACTTGAATTTATTAGCCCTAAAAATAATGAAAATTATTCTTTGCGGAATATTCCAGCCAACAAAAATAAAGGACTTCCGGATGAAACAACACTTCATCGCTACACCATTGATCTTCTTTGACCGCCAAAACCAAATTGATCAAGTTCAACAAATAAGAAAGATGCAAGTAAGGCAACCTCCCAATCAAAAGCCGAAACATCTCGAATGCATCCTTTCGCGTTTCCCGCCATTTCTGAGAACACCAAACACTCCGTTCTTTTTCGCGCCAAACCGCAAAACAATTGAACCACCATTCTGTTTCCGCCAACATCAACACCCATGTAAGTTCTCTGTCTGTCCTATCCTGTTCCATTTTCGTTAAGCCCGCCGCACACGTAAGGAAAGAGCTGAGCAAAATTGTTTGATATTTTCCTCATCGCCTCGCGAGTCGAATTTCTCACCGAAAATTTGCCGCACACGTGAGGAAACGGCTGAGCTAACTGCCTCGCGAGGAATTTTGCTCAGCTCTTTCCTCAATTGTGCGGCGGACTTTAGTCTTAATTATTTTTTACTGACCTTGTGGTTGTAGTACTTCTCAAATTCTATTCTGCTAAACTCCACGCAGCTTGCCCAGTCTTTAGGGCGCCGTTTTAACAATTTTAAAACCCGGTAAACACCTTCAGGTTCGTTTCCGCCTTGAATAGTCTACACCAGAAGAAACAAAATTCCTTGAGAAACCTTACGGTTAAGTATCACATAGATGAAGTCTATGCTTAAAACACAGAACTGCGACCAATAGTGCAATTTTACACGGAAAGTCACCTGTCCACCATCTTGTTTCATTCTTCCTCAAAGTTATTTGGCCGACGTGTCGCCTCTTTTCATTTCTGCGTCCCCGCTCGCTTCCAGAACCGATCAACAAAACTGAAATCAAAACCAAACATAAAGGCAATCCTTACCTCCAGAAGTTGCTCAGGAGATCCATTCGTCGCCCAAAATTTCAGGTACAATTCTGGCTTCTGAGTGAAACAATTTTCAAACTGAAAACAAAAAAGTCAAAGTGGCTATCAGCCACTGAACTCAGAAGTGAATTATAACCCACTCACAAGTATTAAGTCTTGAGATTTTAGTGCTGTGGTAGGAAACGTTGGTGGAAGGTCTAAAAGAGAAGCACGACACTTGAAAATCTATAAATGTATCTGTTCCGCTCACTTATCCCGAACAAAATTATCAACAGCAAGTTCCTCCCTTTTTAGCTCATGGATGATGTAGTCAGGCCATGAAGTTTCGGTGTGGGTCTTATGGCGATCACTCACTCGATTCTGATTAATTCGTTCATTAAACTTTCCTGCTGTCCCTCTCCTGGTAAGTATTGCTTTTGTCTCGACAGTCTCATTGGCCCAACGTTTGCCAGTTTCAAGGGGTAGTACAGAGGCGTAATTTTTTTTTTGCTCTGCAGAAATTATTTACGTGTGGAATTTTCTTGGCGTCTGCACAGAAATGAAGATGTAACGCAGATGGTTTTTCGTTCGATCCTTAAACAAAATAGACCTTTGTTGAATTTGAAAATGGAAAGTTAATAAGGTAAACAACACAAGCTGTGAGAATTGAACTTGGAAATCTTCAGAGCAGCGACAATGGACTTAAACCCCATTTACACTACAGAAAAAAACGGCTAGGCAAGGCTGAAAACCGGCAAGGGTAATTTTCACCTCAGGCAAGGTATGGGTAAATTGAGTGGTGTAAACTATCAACAGCTGCCTTGCCTTGCCAATTTAATTTTCGGTTTTGGGACCACGTTTAAATGTTGTCCCGTTTTTGAAAATATCGGTAAGGCAAGGACGAAAACCGGCACCTTGCCTTAAAATGGAACGTGTAAACGTTCCTGCTTGCCTAGAAGGTAACTTTTGATCATTCTGCGCATGTTATAACAGCGCTACTTCTCTTGGGTGAAGGTACTGTCAGCCATTTTGAACCAATCATCCGACTGAGGATTCATCCAGAGGTTTCTTTCCCTTGGAGGGTTAATCAATGTGAATTGATGTTAATCGATGTTAATCATGGTGAGCGTGAGCAACAACAGTTTTTTCCTTCGGCAGTTCCGGTATCTGATGAAATGCTCTTTCTTCCTCGATTCCTCGCTTATCTGGTACTTTATTTCACGGTGTCGACGTTTCTCCTCGGTTTTGTTTGTTTTCCTTAGTACGGAGGTTTCGAACACCAACAATCCCGTGGACGCCATGTTGAATTAGCACAACGCGCATGCTCACTTACAAATCTAAGCCTTGCCTGGAACAAAATAGCCTTGCCTAGAACAAATCAAGCAAGGGTGAAACGGTACATGTGTAAACAATCCTTGCCTTACCAAAATGTTAGCTACCCTTGCCGGTTTTCGTCCTTGCCTTGCCGTTTTTTTCTGTAGTGTAAATGAGGTTTTAGAGACCTCAAAAGCGACTATTATCACTGTCCGGTGAATTTCTCGTCACACGAAGAAAGAATGCAACACGGAATGAATCGGGAAAAAAAAGGAAACGGGAAAAGGCTTTCTATCCAAATATTCGTATTCAGGCAACGCATTTGATTAAGGAACAAAATATGATTGATTTCACTGATTAAAGAGGTACGTATAAATGAAATGTTTTGAAGACGCTTCGGTCGGGTTCGATTCTGTTCAGGGTGAACAAATGGCCTTCGAAGCCAAAACACCGACCTTGTTCAGAAAGTCTATATCCTTCGGCTTAAACGGTCAGTATAAGACTTATTTGTGAAAGCATATTCAACATTTGCAAATATTTTTCTCTGTTAGGATCAAGTTTCGGTCTGACAAGCAGCTAATCTGTTTGGACAAAAAACTGTTTGAAAAGTCAAGGTAATTATAGCACAAAGCATAAATAGATGGATTGAATATCACCCCTTACAAAGCAAAAGTTTTAAGCTGACTGGTGTTTGTAAATGAACTTGTGTGCCCGAATCGCTCATAAACATCGTGACTGTAAAGCGTGACTAATTGCCCTCGGGACTTTCACAAAATATTTGTATAGGAAATCGTACGACCTCGAGTACAATTTGAGAACTTTCATAATCAAGAGTATCTATTAATCACCAAGTGTACGAGAAGGTTGTGCGATTTTTTATTTATAGTTCGCTCATCAAAACTACGAATTGTATGAAGTCGCGCAACTTGTAAACTATTGCAAATTTTAATAAATTAGTCCCACAAATCATTCCACAGAATGGTAACTTCGGTTTATGTGCCTTTTCGTCCAGTTTCACCCATCAAAACGTTCAAATTTGCAACGTTTGGCGATTCTTACACACTGTTGCCAAGGAAACTTAATAGATACTCCTGCCGAGTACTATTTGGGATTAATTGTACTGCTCTCGACCAATCAGAATTGAGTAATTTTGTTGAGTGTACTTTAATGTTATCTCGCATTCAGAATAGTCCGAAATTTATTACGACCAAAAGCATTTATAAAACTAACTTCAAATGAGCCGTCGACCAGTTAGAAACTTTAACTTGCCTGTTATAGTTTTCAACAAAGCGACCATCGGTTTAAATTACGTTCCACACAACAAAACGCTTGGGGTATTTCGTGGAATGTAATTTACATTAATGCATACGGCGTTTGTAGATCTTTAGGGATACCACTCTTTTAATTTTACGGAAAATATTAGCGCGTAACAGGTAACAGGTTCTTTTACCAAGAGGTGTGCATGAAAAAGATGTGCTCCCACAAAACACAAAAAAAATGTACAGGTTTCTTGTCCATCATTTTTTTTAAAGAAAATAAAGTTGTTGCAATCTTAAAGTGTTGTAATGGCACAGCCATTTTCCGGGTCAAAAAGTGATAAAAAATAGGAGTGTAAGAAAGGAGGCCAAAAAACTACTCACAAAAAGTTTAAAGTATAAGTCGTCCTCGCGTGATTCCTTCGGCCTTATTCTAAATAACAACCACATCATTTTATGCCAATAATACCTTTAAACCCAAATCAATGTATAAATTACAGTACAGCATACGGCTTTGACAATGACATGCTAAATTCGGTGCCTTCAAACTAAGGTATTTCGTTGTCCCGAGCCTAAAAACGGGTTTTTGCAGTCTTCATAAATGGCCTCAAATAAGAAGTCACTGATTTTGTTACCATTGTCCCGTCCCCAAGTAAAACACACTAACGAAATGGGATCACTCAGTGGATTCGGCTGGGTTCAACTAATTTTATTTACATCTCTCTCATACCCTTTACACGGGCGTACGAAAGTTACTCTTTACTCACAATAAAACAAATCCTTACTTTTGCGTTACTAAAACTGTTACTCCTGATTGGTCGTTGCTAAGCACTAATCAAAGTTTGGTCCCCTACTCAACGAAATTCGGCTGTTTAACCTTGTAGTCCTCAATTGACTGGTTTGACTTGTTTGACTCAAATTAGCTAGAAGTAATAGAGAGGTAATCTCCTTAAAATACTTAGCGTTAAAGTTGCAGTGGACTAGATAAAGAATTGTTCAGTTCAGTGCCTTGAAGATTTTACGGCCAAACAAGCCAAAACAAAAAAACAAACAAACAAAAGATTTAGCTCACGACTCCTTTAAACGAGTAATTCTTTGTATATAAAGAAAGTATTGTTAATATAATAATAATAATAATAATAATAATAATAATAATAACATATTTATGCAGGATGACCATTTCAGTTATAAAAACTGCTATCAACGTGGCTACTGCATAAAATAAAGAAATAAATAATTAACAAAATAAAAGAAAAAGTATACAAAAGCCTAAGAAGCCAAAAAGAAATCTAAACAATAATGCAATCGAATTAAAGAACAAAACATTACTTGTTTTAGTTATCAGTTGTAGTATTAAGATAAATGATTTTTTTTGCAGCATCTGCTGACTCAGAGGTTAGCAAGAAGCGGATCGCTGAAAACCAGAACCGTACTAATTTTGAGTAGATTTTGTGATTTAGCTACCACTGGATCTTTTAAAAGTTACTCAGTGATCCTCTGAAGACAGCTAAACTGGAACAAAATACATTATGCATGCCTACAGAGTTACTCAAAAACGATCATTTCACCTTCAAACAAAGATCGGTGAACAGTTGCAGCAATGCGGCCTTCCATGCTCACTGCAATCTCTGTCACACCAACGCACTTTAGTGTTTCATCGGTTTGAAGAGTTCGTAGACACTCACCATCTTTAGAGTATACTGCCACACACAGGAGCTGCTCTCTATTAATACCAGCGACGATGACATGTTCACCTCCTGGGTGGCACGCAACACAATAATACCAAGCCTCTTCGGACCTGATGCTAAATTTGCTCTGCTGCTGACCATCCTCGGTGCATATGTAGATACACTCATCGTCCAGTATCAGTACCCGACCATCAGGACCAGCAGTGATGTCTGACACTCTCTTCAATATCTTGTCTCCAAAACTGCAAAGATATCCTCCATCAGTCTGGTAAACATGAACCACTCCCGTTCCCCACCATGCCACCAGCACTTTGTTCTCACTGACCGCCAGTTTGCCGACGTCCCCTTCCCTGTCAGTCCTCACAGGAAGCTTTCGCAGCTGGTCACCAACGTTGTTGTAGACCAGCACATACGCTGTCCACCTTGCCTGATCTCTCTGGGTCCCAGCCTTCACCAGCGTGACCAGAGTGTAAATGTTGCCCTCCTCGTCAGTGCTGACAGCAACAACTGATGACTCTCCTAGTTCAACACCTTGAATCATGGGCACTTTTATCTTGAGAATAAAATGTCCCCTACTGTCAAACACTTTTACAGCCTTATCCCCGTCGTCTCCTACAATAAACTGCCCATCTGCGTTTATAGCAACACCGCCCACAGGGAACTTCAGCTTGTTCTCTTCTTCACCCTCCAGACCAAAGGTCCAAATACCAATGCATTCCTTCACACCTTGTTTCTCTAGCACTTTAGCAACTCTGTGGTCACGCAGCGGATCGATTTTCTCTTTACCGGTGTCAACACAAGGCCAGTTGTTTGCAGACAGTTGCTCGCTACCAATACTCGCCATTCGGATAACATCGTAGATGACGCGATTCAAATGCCAAGTGGAGGAAATTAGTGCCCTGCGTTCATCTTTGCCAAACCGCGCGCGGAAGCTTTGTTTAAGCTCCACAGTGAAACAATCCTTAACAGCTGACAGACTGTGTATCTCTTCAATACACACTCTACACGATGGTAATGCGTCCACGGGATTGTCTACTGTCTCCAGTATTGTCGCCATAACTCGATATTGCATGGCAAGCACGCGATCAGAAGGTTCTAAAGCTTCGTTATTGAACGCTTCTGTTGCTTTCCTGCGAGCATCTTCGAATCTCTTTTTGGCATTTGACAGAGACCTAACAGCTGACTCATCCAAGTCATTAAGATGCAATTTCCTCATTCGTTTAGCGAGGGAAACTGCCTCCGCACCAGTCATTCTAACAGTAGCTTGAGTTGTTGCCATGCCGTATTCGCTTCTAGATCTTGCTTTATCGAACAAGTCATATAACAACTCGATTCCTTCCTTAAAGAAACTGATGCTTGCCAACAAATCTTTTCTTGCCAATCCGTCCAACTTCGAATTCGACTTGATATCATCGATTTCACGCACGATCAACCCCCGAAATTTCTGGTCTGTTACATCGCCATCTTTCAGTTTCTCGGCTGCCTTGTCTCTTCCTCTATTCACGAGTAAACCGATTGTGGCTTTAAACACCCCTGTGATTATTGAGGACATGACTTCTAACGAGTAAAGTAACATGCACGATATTGTTGATCAACTAGAAAGGACCTCCTGGAGCAACTACAGAATACAGGGCCACTTTGGTCCACCTCAATTACATGTGTCGGAGGCTTTTGTAGAATGAAGCATATAACAATGGGCACCATTGTTATTCAATTGCTGGTTTGCACGTGACGTCACGGCGGCCATGTTGGTGCACAAAAACAAAGGAATGGCGGCCATGTTGGTGCACAAGGTTAACCCTCTGGGAATTGAACTCTATTTTTATGCAAATACTTTCTTGTGTTTCATTAAACCAATATGGCCGCTGGTCACGTGACTGAAAACCAAGAATAGTATGTAAGTGGCCCTGTATTCTATGGCCCGCCATCCGTAAAAAAATTCCGATCTTCGTAATAGTTCCGAAGTTCGCAACCATTACGAAGTTCGGAATTGTTACTATTCCCATTCTTGTCCCATTCTTCACAATAATTACCAATTTCGTCAGAATTATTACAAAGTTCGGAATACTTCGATGTTTCCGAATTTTTCCGATCCTGTTTTAGCAAACCTTGGAAATAAGTCGATAGGGCCTGGGAAGAAGCCATTTTGTTATCATCAAGTGAGGTTTCTTCCATGGCGCGACTCTCTGTGGCAATTTTTTTTTCTCCTTCGCGCATTTTTTCTTTTTTTCTGGCGCGATTTCTTTTTTCTCCAGCGCTGATTTGCTGACCGCTACTATATTTCTTGTTGGCTTTGACACGTGTCGTCAAGCCAATTTGCGACTTTTACCTCTGTGGCTACTTTTTTTTCTCCTTCGCGCCTTTTTTTTTTTTTTTTTTCTGGCGCGATTTTTTTTCTCTAGCGCTCATTTGTTGACCGCTACTATATTTATTGCTGGCTTTAACACGTGTTGTTCAGCCAATTTGCGACTTTTGTACCTCTGTGGCTACTTTTTTTCTCCTTCGCGCCCTTTTTAGCTCATGGATGACGTAGTCATGCCATGAGGTTTTGTTGTGGGTCTGAATTTCCCTCACTCACTCAGGGGATCACTCATTCGTTCACTCACTAACTCACTCGATTCTGATTAATGTATTCATTAAACTTTCCCCCCGGTCCCCCCCTGGTAAGTATATCTTTTGTCTCCATAGTCTTCTTAGTCCAACGTTTGCAAATTTCAGGGTGTAGTACAAAGGCGGAGATTTTTGCTCTGCAGATATTGTTTACGTGTTTAATGTTCATGGCGTCGGTTTTTGGTTTCGATTTTCCAACTCAACAAAGGTCTATTTTGTTTAAGGATTTTTGATCAGATAAAGTTAATAAGATGAAGAACACGAGCTGCGAGAATTGAACTTTGAAATCTTCAGAGCAGCGAAAATGAACTTCGAGATATCGCAAAAGCAACTATAAAGCTTAATTATCACTGTCCGGTACCTGGGGCAGTAGTAATCGAGAATTTTTTGCCACAATATGATGGAAGAAGGAAGAATGCAGAAAATCGGCAAAAAAAGGAAACAGGAGAAAGACTTTCTAGCCAAAAAACCGAATTCTGGCAAGCAACGCATTTGATTTATAGCAACATATGATCGATTTAAGCAGGTACGTAATGAAGTATTTTTGAAGACGCTCTTGTCATGGTGAACGCTCGATTGCAAATATGATCTTGTTTAGAAAGGCTATATCCCTTGGCTTAAACGATCAGTATAACACTTTGTCAACATTTGACAAAAACACAAGGACCACAAGCATGCAAATATTTTTCCCTGTGAGGATATAATTTGGTCTGACAAGCAGCTATAACAGCTAATCTGTTCGAACAACAAAATATTTGGAAAGTCAAGTTAATTGTAGCACAAAGCATAAATAGATGGATTGAATATCTCACCTTACAAAGCAAAAGTTTTGTGCCGGATCCCGAATCGCTCAAAGACATTGTGGCTGTAAAGCGTGACTAATTTCCTTCAGGACTTTCACACAATATTGGGATGTTATCTCGCATTCACAATAGTCGGAAATTTTATTACGACCAAAAACGTTTATAAAACTAACTTGAAATGAACCGTCGACCAGTAAGAAACTTTAACTTGCCTGTTACACCTCTTAACAAAGCGATCACATTTGAACATTATTTTTATAGTCCGTGTACAAATTTGCATATTTGTGCTCCATCGCCGGTTCAAATTACTTACGTCTGTCATTTCGTGTAATGTAATGCTTCTGGCGCCTGTCAATCAACTGCGTAATTTTACGGAAAATATTAGCGCGTAAACGGTTCTTTTACCAAGGGGTGTGTCAGAAAAGGATGTGCTTCCACAAAACACAAACGAATGTACAGGTTTCTTGCACACATCTTTTTAGAAAATAAAGTTGTAGTAAATTCAAAGTATTGTTATGTTCCTCATCCATGAGCTGGCTCATAGGAGCCTTTGATTTTCTGTCGCGATTTCTTTTTTTCTCTGTCACTCGTTTGTTGACCGCTACTATATTTATTGCTGGCTTCAACACGTGTTGTCAAGCCAATTTTAGAGCTTTTTTAAATGTTTATACAAATTCAACGAAAAGAGAAATGAGGATGACAGTGAGGTTACCTGCTTAACGTGCACAGACTTTATCTGCTATCAACATTATTAATCGTATAAATTACAAAACTGATCATCTTTCTGGGAGAGGGAGGAGAAATATTTGAAAAAAAATTGTTTGCATGGTCTGAAAAGACAAAATGGATTGTTTGCAAACGTTAAATGGATAAAAATAATTGGTTGCGGAGACGCAAAACATTGATAAGGATTGTTTGCAGAAGAAAATTTCTCATGTTTAAGCGTATGTTGGGAAAAGTAGACCCATCAAATTTAGAAATTGATGTAAGAAGATGAAGATTTTTTCAGATGAACAAGAATTTTGAGAGACAGAAATGTATTTTGTCGATATTCACTTCGTTTAAGTCTTTTAGCGTCTCTTAGCCGTCACGATTTGCGACTTTCTCGCTGTGAAATGTTCGTCTCCTAGCCTGCGTTCGCCCTGCATAGCTCGGCGGTTAATTGTGTTTCTCGACTTGATCCCAGCCTCCTCTCTCTCCTTGCACGATATTGCAAACATGGCATCGGTTAGTGGCAAAATAATTAGAGATGTCATCAGATGGAATTCATTTGCGAGGCCTTGTTAGACTGCTTACTGTTGGGCAGGTTGGGCCGGCACATCGTATTTGCCAACTTACGATCTAAAACTATCACAAGACCCTCTTGACAGCAATGTGAAAGATGAGGAAGTCATTAAGGAGAGGAAGAGCAAGTTATCAAAGACTACGACTGTTTTGCACTTCGCTAACAGATGTTTTTATTAGGCAATTTTCGTTTATTTAAGATAACGTGGGCATTTAAGTTTTTGTTTTGTTACGTGATCTGATCGATCACGCGAGATTCCCGCTATTATATTTCAGGCCAATCAGATTAGTTCAGGTTCGTGACTAAGGTTAAAGTCAGCACTAGTTGGGAATCGAATATCATTTAAGAACAGCTTTATCGGAAAAGTGTGTTTTACGCCTTTGAACAAAGCTGGAAAATTGTTAGTCTTAAGCGGGATAACGCCGTACAGAATTGTAAGTACATCAATATTATATTAAGCTTTCTTGTTTCTGTTTTCGTCTCATTCGATTTTTAAGTCGTTATATAGGAGGCCCACACGTGTATTTTTTCGCTTTCAGTTGACTAGCTAGCGTGTGCAAGAAAAACTTGCTGAATAAACTAGTCCAAAAACATTGGTAGATCCTGAGGACTCTATTTTCCCGGTGTATCCTCAAAAACAGTAGTGCCCTAAACCGTGGTGCGAAACAACGACTCAGATTCCTATTGATCGTTAGTTAAGATGACTTGTCTGGGGATGAAGAAGCGGAGAGTGATGTATTCGGCCCTCAACCTTGGCAACGCGACATGAGCGAAGTGTATGACAAATCAGGGCAGTGGTTAGGCTAGACTTGTAAGGAAGAATGTACAATATACTTCAGACCGATTAGGTAAAGTGTGAACATTGCAAGCTCTGAAAAAGGGGGAGAGCACCTGGGATTCTTATGCGAGAAAGTGATTTATAAACACATGTATAAACGTCAGCAAGACTCAAAATCATGTTAGTTAGCTGACCAAACGATGTAATTTTTGCTGCTTACTAACTAAGTAGCGTTCTTTAGCTATACCCCACTGACACCCTCAGAAATGAAGTTATAGAAGGAAAGAGTAAAAAATTAGCATACAGATTAAAGTTAAAACGAAGATGTACCTCCAACATAATGTAATTAATAGTAATTAACAGGAAAGTTAGACCCCCCAAAAGTAGTGGCCACCCCTCAATCCCCCCCCCCCCCCTTCGAAAAAAGCGTGACCAAGGTTCAGCCAATATATTATCTTCGGTTCAATAGTACATTTTTTTCTCCACTCAACAGTCAAGTGAAAGTGATATACGGTAACTTAATAATTTTATTTATTTGAGCAAATATAACAGGATATTCCCATTTCAGCCTAATAATAATCATATTCTTTAATAACAATATTAAAGAATGTCTATTCGTACCTCATCAGTATCTACTTTACTTGTGAAGGTGATGGAAAAAAGCTCAATTGCACCAACTTTTATACGTATTTTGCTTCCCGAAAGTTACGCCCTCCCTAAAGTAAAAAAGCGAGCCCCGAAGGCTGCTAATTCCTAAAGTAATGAGGGTCTTTACTTCGGAATTTTACGATAGATTAAATAGATTTACTTGGATACACATAATTATATATTTGTATTGATTTTTTTATTTACACTAATCCTATCAGTGACTCCTGCATTTTTCTATCTTCTTTAGGCTGGGTTGTGCCGCGTGATAGGGGAGTATTTTCTGATGTGTATGTATTCTTTTTTTTCCAGTGCATTACAGCTGGGTACCCTCGAGCTCTTCTCTTATTAAGGCGCAGTTTGAAGTTTTTGTATTCTCCTCAAAACTTAAATGAGAGGAATTCTTATTGGAGGCCCGTTGTGTTTGTATGGGTTTATATATAGGCTTTTCTCTTGAATTAGGATGTGTAAAACTAGACTGGGCATTTGTGGTGGAATTCCCCGCTAGTGACTTCCATTGAGACCATTGAGACAAGAATAGTGTTTTCAGTTACGAAATTTTATCTTCTCAGTAAAATCAGGCGCGTAGACAGGTTTTTTCGCGGGAGAGTGCGGCCGAGGCTGGAGATTGGGTTGTGTAAGACTGCGTTTTAAAGGCCGTTACATAGAAAGTTAGACAGTCGAGATCAATCGGAAAAACATCAATTTTTTTTTAGGTGGAAATAGAATTTGGGCTTGATCTTTGATTAGTGCGCCAAGCTCAGCCTCCTCGACTACTTTTGCGACTACTTTTGACAAATCTACCACTTCGCCCTGATTTACTTCTGTATCGACCTTTGTCGTACTGAAATTGAAATTGTATTAACTTACTTTCTTTTGAATCGCCTGTAGCTAGTACGAAACGGTCCTTCATGGTCCTTGGGGGGTGCGTAAACTGTGCGTAAGTACCCGTCGCACCCCCTTTCCCTACGATACGAGGCTTGTATTTGTGCTGGTAAGTTGTCTGAATATGGTTGCGAACAAAAGATGCTGGAAATTGATTCTGTAGGGCCGTCGCACCCTAGTTCTCCTGATATGTGTCGGTTTGTGAATGTATGTTAGCCAGTGTAACACTGGAATACGCGGAGGGTTGGATCAGGAGAGACCCCTGACCCAGCCCTTTGGTCATCGTTTTGTCAATGTAGTATTCTTGAAGAACTGACTTTATCGGTCGTCTGACCTTTCGGCTGTGTTTGTAGCCAGGTATGTTTATCATTTAGTTGGACTTGACCCACGTAAGTTGGTCTTGTCTGTTCATTTCCACGGTTTTGGTTCCCCTATCTGCCAGTCTTGAAATGTTGTATTTGTAACGCGGTAATTTCTTTGTTGTATATTCTTCTCTGGCTTGTATGGTTTGAGATTTGAAAGTTCAGTTAGATCTCTGCGACAAAAGCTTGTAACCATTTGAAGTGATTCACGTGGTCTATTCGCACGTTCTTGGGTACAAACCTCTCGGTCGAGGCCTTCGGCTTTAAGGGGCGTTAACCCGCCAAAAATCTTACGCAAGAAAATCAATCGTAGACGTCATTGGTGCGAGGTAGATGTGCTCTTCGCAAGCTAGAAAAGTATACTGATATTCGATGATATTTTTGTAAAAATCCGCAGATATTTTGTATAAATGGTATATCGTTTCTCCTTTTGTCGTTTTACGCCGAGGATGAAGTGTCAGCAGTTCGTTTTCATGTTCATTTCTGTTTGCGTTGTTGGGAGGTGAGACTTTTAATGTTCACGCTTTTGGTAAAGCTCGCCGCACTCGTGAGGAAAGAGCTTAGCAAAATGCATCGCAGCCGTTTCCTCATTAGCTCAGCCGTTTCCTCAGTCGCGTGTGCGCCGAAGGTTTACCGTTTGGTGAGAAATGCGTAGAAACGGCTTAACTCTGTCGCGATTCATTTTGCTCAGCTCTTTTCTTCCTCCTTTTCTCGGCCACGTCTGCTTCTTTCCGGCTAAAATAAAGGCCATTGATTGATTGATTTGATTGATTGTCACGCCAATGAAGATATTGTGCCGATAAAAGGCTTGTGTCTACGTATCTATTTGAGTATTTTTTCTTTATAATAATACATTTTATAAGAATAGCGAGGCTGATAATCATACGCTATAATCAAAGAATATAGGCGAGAAATAAAAATATCCAGTCCGGATCGGAAAACCAAAAAAAAGCAAAACAAAAAAAAACACACACTGTAGCTTGTTCAGTTATGGAGAATAAATATGGAAAAAATCTTTTTAGACTAATGATTACTAGCAGAGAAGTCTAAAACAAAGCAAAACAAAATAAACAGACAAATAACTGAACTCATGCTTAGTCCCTTTTTATGTCTGTTAGAGTTTCTGCTGATGAAGACCTGACACAGTTTATAAGCACTGTCCTTTCCTTGTTGAGAGAAGTGGAGTCCAAATGGATAATGTGAGGAGCAACCCACAGAGGGCCGAGTTCTATGCTAACAGACTGTTGTGTGCTTTGAGGCATTTGAGCAACATTCTGGCTCATATGCAACGTATCGGTGGTTACCCTCCAGTGGAAGTGCAGGAGGTGCAGACGTTGCATGGAAACATTAAAGCCATCTATATTCTTATCGTGCAACTTCCCATTATGCAAGGGTACTCCTATCGGCCGCAAACTGATCGTTCCTCTGGTCCTGGAAGGCCAAGATACGGAATATCGCTTGAACAATTGTCGTGCTTGAGAGGGGAATTTAACAGTTGGACGCAAATTGCATCTGACTTAGGTGTGTTCCGGCAAACTATTTACAACAGACGCAGAGAACTCGGCTTTTCGATCAAATTTGAAGGTTATACAAACATTTGTAATCACAATCTCGACGTTGCAGTTCTTGAGGAACTCAGAGCCTTTCCTCGCACAGGGGAGACAAATGTAATGGCAGGCCTCCGGCAACGACATATTTTTATTCAAAGATGAAGGGTACGTGAATCTATCATTAGAGTGGACCCCATCAACCATGCCAACAGATGGGGTCAGAGGATTGAGCGGCGACCGTATAGTGTCCCCCACCCAAACTTTCCTTGGCACATGGACAGTAACCTGAAGTTACGGCACTGGAGAATGGTGATCCATGGCTGTATCGATGGATTTTCACGCTGCATCATTTACCTTCGAGTGAACAACAACAACAACAGAGCTGCCACGGTTCTCTCCTGCTTTCAGCGGGCAACAAGTGAATGGGGACATCCATCACGGGTGAGGGCAGACAATGGTGGAGAGAATGTGGCTGTTGGAGAATACATGGTCTGGTTTCGAGGGGAGAATCGTGACAGCTTTTTGACTGGTCCCAGCACAAGGAACACTCGAATTGAACGTCTTTGGAGAGATGTTGTTGAGAGCGTTGTTGCCATCTACTCGTCACTGTTTCTATTTTTGGAAGCGAACAATTTATTGGACCCTGGAAGTGACACTGACATGTGTGCCTACACCAAAAAGCCAGCTGCATCATGTATATGTACATCAATAATTATTTTCCTTACATGTTATTACTGGTGTTATGATGATCATGAATTTTATACATATGCAAAGTGATAAGGTCCTCCTCTCAGGTTTATTAACTGGCTTTCAGACTTTTTTCAAAACAGTTGTACCATTGGCATGAAGAAATTCGTTCGGAAGCTTCCTACTTCTTTTTGAGCAAGTGTGTCATAGCCCCTAACCCCCACTACCCACAACCAACAAAGAAAAAGAAACAAAAAACAAGTAACTCCATCTATTTTTAAATGTTATAGTTGTTATATTAATATTGTTTCAATAAAGAGTAACAAAGTTGTTCGCATATAACAATGTTCAGTGAATAACTATTAATTAAACCCTCTGTTGACCTTGTTTCCTTTCCTTGCACAGAGAACTATTACTTTATTATTATTAACTTTGATAAAGTTTTCTTTACATGTGTCATCTTTGGTCAGGAGATTAAGTTCCTGTAAGCATAATAACAAATAACTGGAATTTCTAACTTTTTTGTTTTCTGTGGGAATGTCAAAACTGACTAACTGTCCGTACAGAGCAAAAAAGATGCAATTTCTCAACAGTTATTCTTGTTAATATTGAGCATTCTGCTGATAATCAAAACCCCTAGTCAAATGTTCTATGATTGTTGTGTCAACAGTGTTTTTCATAGGATGTCACTTGCAAAAAGAAATCAAGAAAAATAATTTGAATTATTCCTCAAAGTACCCTTTTGGTCCCATGTCTTTCAATTTTGTTGGTAGTTTCCCTGGGTCCCCTACATTATTGAAAAACCATAAAGTGCACAAAAAAGGGGCAGCTTACAATGTAAGTTAACTAACATTGAAATGACTGTATTGGCAATTTGATTTTAGATTAACATTTGGATGTGGAATGAAATTACTGCACCGTCTGGAAGCTCTCCCACACTGACAAACTTTTTAATCCACATTGCTTCTGAAGACTTCACAACTTTACGTTTCCATGTTTCTGTGATATCTTGCCCACATGTTGTCTTCGTCATTATTCTGATGTTGTAAAATATCCAAAGTTAAAAATTACAACTGTACTACCCGTATTTATGCTATGTATGATTTAAAGGATCGTTCATTACTTATCAGAGGGGGGGGGGCTGTTATATTATGACAAGAAATCATTTCCGCTATATACCATGGTTTAAGAATTAACTTACATTCCTGAAGTTAGCATGGTGGCTAGATCCATTTTGTTCTTGGTCACGATGAAGAGATCAATATGATTTTGTTGTTTCTTCATCACACATTGGAAGGTTGACATCCCATGGGCAAATGTGACGGGCAGGTGGGGCTTACGCTCGGCTGCTCTGTATGGACAGGTAGGGCTTGAGCTCGGCTGGTCTGTATGGATAGGTGGGGCGTGAGCTCGGCTAGGCTTGAATCATTTGTACTGTAGGTAAATCTAGCTTTCCTCCCAAGGGTTCCAAATCCCAGGGGCAAATGTGACGGGCAGGTGGGGCTTACGCTCGGCTGCTCTGTATGGACAGGTGGGGCTCGAGCTCGGCTAGGCTTGGATCATTTGTGGGTAGATCTAGGTTTCCTCCCAAGGGTTTAAAATCTCCGGGGAAAATGGGATGGGAAGGTGGGGCTTAAGCTGTGTTGGTCTGTATCATTTTTGGGTATTTATAGGCTTCTACCCAAGAGCTCTAAATTCCAGGGATAAATATGACGGCAGGTTGGGCTTGACATCAGTTAGGCTTAGATCAAGTGCGGGTAGATCTAGGTTTCCTCTCAAGCGGTCCAAATCCCAAGGGCAAGAGATAAACAATTACAATTTAATATCAACTGTTAGGATTATTTTTGGATTTACTGATATGTGGTTTTGTTTTTGTTTTTTTGTGTTGGTGGACTTTTGTATCAATGAGCTTATTAACCATGTACCTTTGTGGATGACAAAAGTTCTATAAATGCCAAGTTCTTTCTGTTCACCTGATTGGTGAGTTATTATTAGTAACCAGCAATGAAACAAAATGTAATTGGATATGTCAGTCAGTGAATGAATGTCCAAGAAATGACATTGATTTGACGTAATCTTTCATTCTTATACACCAAGTTATTACTCCGTAATGACCAGTAGAGTAGTTCTAATATTAAAGCTATTGTAATTTTTATCTCGATAGGTTTCCTTTTTTGGTGATTACCCGTTCATCGAAAATAATGAAACCTTGGTGGATGAACCAACAGAGCCTGGAGATACTGTGGATGCTGGTGTTGCTGCGCTTGGTCTAGATTCTGTTGGTACAGATGCTGTTGCAGGTGTTCGAAACACTGCTGAAATGGATGCTGATGTGCCTGCAGATGCAGGTGTGGGTGTTGGTGTGGGTACAGGTGCACGAGACACTGCTATTGTGGTTGTGGAGGCTGCTGTCCAGGACCCTGCGATTGCGGGTGCTG
>OX419335.1:8361773-8364273 GCA_948470475.1 Galaxea fascicularis | reverse complement strand
AGACGAATTCTTTTCTGTGAGAATTTATTTTATCATTTTGTTGCTGAACTAGGACACTGCTGGGAATTACAAGGTTTATCCGCCCATTTCAATTTCGAGGAAAATCTGTCTCTACTCGATAGGTGTCCCTTGGGGTCCTTTTTGTGTACAGCATCGCTTCGCTAGCAGTTAATGCGTTTCTGTTCTTGTACAAGACTCGGATGAGCGTGTTTGCAATTTACGCGCTGCTTCCAAGTATAGTTTCAGTCTACCCATTGTGCATGGCGGCCTGGGTGACGAAACAGTATTCGTGCTAAGTCACGTGACTTGTTATTAAGCTCTCCCTTGAATTCTCGTTGCCTTTTTGTTTGTCCGATAATGAGACGAACCCACACGAACCTGAACCGCCGAGTGCGGATGTGTCCGAAGATAAAAGGCAGGGCGAGAAGGATGCAGATCATACCGACGGAGAAAAGCCGAAGAGGTCTCGAACAGAAGTCATGGATCTCGTGCTTCGTGGTGCTGCAAAAGCCGTCGGAAAGATGAAATACAACGCGAAGAAACCCAGATTTAACTTCGAAAAGTACACTTCCAAGCTTCAGAACGTTCTGCCAAACATCGGATTTGACTTAATAAGCAGCCGAAGAGAAACAAACTGTCTTTCCATTTCGGTTTCCGAAGGGGAAATTATCTGAATACACGCTAGTTATTCAGCTTGTGTGGTATATACTAAAACAATTATTCACCTCAGTGTCGGTGAAAGTGGTGTTAGCAGTAGTGTACGCAAGGACTTTGGAGTTATGGAGATTAAAATGAACGTTCACAGATTCACAGAAACAGCAAATTGTCAAATTTCAAGAGTCGGGTAGCGCGACTAAAGCGTTTCTGGTTTTAGAAGTCCTTAATTATGATCTTAGGTCAAATCAGTAACATCCCTCTACAAGTAAGCGGCAAAAATCCCTCCCCTGCTTTTGGAGACGACAATTGAATTCGAACACTCGGCAAATCATAATACGTTTGTATTCAGCTGTGAAGTAGTGAAATATATGCCGTTTTCTTGCCTCAGAAGTTCTTAGGTGCAACTTTTACAGTGGAAGAAGGGACAGCCATGATTTATCAGCTTTTTGTTAATTCTACTGTAAACGTCTTTGAATCACTATCAACCCTCTAAAGATCTTATTTTGCCTTGACCCCAAAATGATTACAAAATATGGACAGTCTCTAAGGGAGGCTGTTGCCGCGGATTGTCTGGGGTTGGGGTTCGATTGAAATTTTCAGAGAAAGTCACGCATCACCATTGATCTACTCCTGTCGTATTGCAATAGAAATAACTGTTGTGATTCTCACTAAACGAAGGATATGAATATCAGTAGTCCATTGAGAAGCTACTTGTGGGTTCAGTTACTAGCTTCAGGAGATAGAACGGTTTTCAATTGAGTGACGCAAGACCAAAACAAAACCAATTACTCTGACCAATTACAGAGACGAAGACAGCGCAATGAACCAATCAGAATGCAGATCAATTACATGTAACCGGCGCAAAGCGCGGGAAAACGCACGTGTGCAAATCGCGATTGGTTTTGGTTTTGCTTCTCATTGGTTAGAAAAGTGGCGCGAGTTTTGCTGGCCAATCACGGAGCGAAGTAATGCAAAACCGAGGCAAACGCAATTTACTTTCAACAGTCAATTGATAACCGCTCTAAACTAAAAGTACTATCGCATTCTCAGAGTTATTTCTGATTAACCCTTCAATGAGGTTTAAACGGTGGACACGGAACTAATGCTGGGAGATTCTCGTTTCAGCCATCTGAAGGCTGGATTTATTAAATGTAAACCTAAAACACTTCGTACATTGCTTATTGTGCAAATAAAATTTCAATTTTCAATAAATGTTCATGTGTACATATTAAGAAGGCTCTTTTTTGGGACCCCGTTTTACAAAATGGCACACTTTTGTATAATTATAGTTAATTTAGTGGACATTAAGCAAATACTGATACACAGCAGGTGAACTAAATTCACTCTTTATGTACGAAAGCATAAGAACGCAACAAGTTGCAAAATGTAGCCCAATCCCCATTTCCCCCTTCCCTCCCGTTCATCTCAATCATCACTGATCAAATAAGAAAACTAATCAGTTAACCTTTCGTGGACAACGGCCACAGAAAATCACGGAAAATCCCCTTTTTGAGGAGACAAAACCTTAAACTTCGCATCTTAATTCTACAGTAGACAGTTAAAAATCTAATTAATTGAGCGCCAAAGCAGAATTCTTCCCAGGTGACGCCAGTGTTGTATTTGCATGCATTAAGGGTAGTTTTTTTTTAATTTACCGTCTGCCGAGTTTCAAGGCATGACGGTCAGGAACCGAAGTAGTACCGCACAGGAGGACCAGGTAAGTCGTCCTCGCCATCACCTTCGAATGACACTGTCAGGTCAACATAGGCTTTACCAGGCGCCTTGATTAGCTTGGTCATCCTGTGGAAAAAACGTTACGACAAACAATCGTTCAGACGGGTAT
>OX419335.1:8326773-8356773 GCA_948470475.1 Galaxea fascicularis | reverse complement strand
GCCTTTACCCCGTCGGCGACATAAACTAAAAAAAACCCGCCTCTTTGTCCAACTCTATCTTTTCGAAGCAAATGATAGCCGGAGATATTGTAGACCGAGTCCGGTTTCGAAGGTTTTAAGAACGTTTCCAATAGAAACAAGATATCAACATTCCTGGACATCGTAAGCAAAAGACTTATCTGTTCGAGCTTTGAGTCCGTCAGTTGTTCCACATTCCACTGCCCAATTCATAGGCCTCTATTTGGAAGAACAAGCTATAGCGTATCGTTTCCTGGATTGAGCTCTACGTCCCCTGCTTTAAGAAGCTCGAGATTCATGAACACGGGGTTGAAATACGAGTCGCCATTTGCCGTGTATCGCACAGTAGAGCTGTAAAAGGCTCGTTTGGGAGCTCTAGTACTACTCAAGTCGTAAAAAAAGGTCTTCCCTGGACTTCGTTCCAGTAGGAATGGAAGGTCAATGGACCTTAAAACTGAAATTATTGCAAGAATTCTTACAAAACTTCGAAAATTTGCGGGAGCTATAAAAGGCACCGCCATCTTGACTCTCGCCCGCTGACCCACCTAAGGTCGCCTTCTTAAAATAAGCTCATGATCAGGTCAAAACCTAAGTTTAGGTTTATTTTATTTAGGTCTAGGTCCAAGGACTAAGGTCTAGATCTAGGTGTAGGTCTAGGTTTAGGTCTAGTTTTATTTTCGCGTGATGACAGAGCTTGGAATTTGATTGAGAAATCAGCACTAACCTTGAAAAATCTCAAAAAGTCTTTTAGTTTAAAGTCATGTGTTCCTTGAACGATCCACTTGTCCCAGTTTGAGAACGATAAACCCTCCCTGTATGGTGAAATATGACAAGAGTTAAACACTGCTCGCTAATGGTGAAAACTTCAATATTAAGCCTTTCACCCGAAGAGTGATCAGCTTCCTATTTCTCCATGTAATATCACCACTTTATAAAACAGAGTGGTCACGAGAATTAAGGACAGGATCCCACAAGATGAATTTGATATCTTAACAATTTCTCCCTACTACTTCTATAGGAAATGTGTAGGGGCAGCAAGTGAGAATTTAAGTTTTGATCTTTACACTTGGATACAGTCTTTCTTCATTTCGACTGTTATGCACATTGCAGCATGCCTTGTAGGCGCTGGCAAAACACATGGGCAAGTAAAGGCGGAGAAGTACTTCGTTCAGCATTTTGCTGCCGCAATGCTTGTTACGACGCCCAATCGCGTGGTCATCTTACCTAATGACCGTGACTTCAGGAGGGCCTGGTTCGGAGAATATGACGTACGGAAGTGCCAGGTTCATGAAACAGTTCTTGTAGTCTTCCGCAAGACTTTTCATTACTACTTTGACGAGCTCAATCGCGACCTGGGGCAGAAAAAAATGAAGTTAGTCATTGATACATGTTCCCGCAGAGGCATATATCTACAGCTACATTTATTAATTGACAACGCTTTTGCATCAAGTCAATATAATATCACAAATATAATAATAAAAAAAACACTTGTAAATTATATTTAACAATTATTCCATGAGCACGCGTTGGATATGAGATGGTAAATAGCCAACGAGGCCCGTAGGGCCGAGTTGGCTATAACCAATCTCATATCCAACAAGCGCGAATGGAATAATTGTTTTATTAAATTCTCAACCTTCGGATTTGCTAAATTTTATTTAAGTGTAAGAAACGACCAGAAAGTGATGTGACTTTCGGGCGCCAAAACGACATGTCTTGATCACATACGTGCACCGCCGTGCGAACAGTTGAATGAAAAATCAAAAGCGAAGCAAATTAAGCTTACAGATAAACTGAAATTACAGTAATCCAAACTTCACGGACTGCTTTGTACGGGTAAAAACTTTACTGCGGGGTTCTCAAGTGTTCAAAGCTCAAACTCATCGGGAAGAGAAATTATTGTGGAAAAATACTGGGGAAAGCTTCACTGATACGTACCGTTAAATAATCTCATCCCGAACTTTGTGGCTATTTTTGTTGTTTCTGGGACGGCCTTGTCCGTAATTTCTTGAATTTCCTATGTGGAGAGCTCACCGAATCTGCTTTTTTCATGCATTTTTTTTGGTCGACGAAACTTGCTTTTTGTTGGGTTCCCGTGAAAACTTTTATGCCGAGCGACCTTTGACGCATTCATTTCCATATAAGGTCAAACGCAGGTATAATGGCTGGTAACCGAGATCTAGTGAACCAATCAAAAAGCTAGAATTGCATTATCCGAGGTTGAGAATTTAATAAATAGTAATACATTACAATTTCAAATAATAAAATTATTTCTTATAAAATACATATATACAAATAAATAAGATAAATAATAAAAAAGATAAATAAATTACAGCGATCACTTATTTCTAATGGCGGGGAAACAGTGATCTTTAAATAATGAAAAATTTATACTAGTGCAAATGTCACTTGGTAGAGAGTTCCAGTCCCTTACTGTCCTTGGATAGAAACTATAAAAATAATAATCATGATTGCAGTTAGCTTGAATAAATGAATTGTTAGAAAATGATCTAGTAAAACGCTGTTTAGGTAAAAAATAATTAGGTATAGGCAATGCAATCGAATTACTAACTGCTAAACAAAATATGTTCAAGTTTAAGTTCAAGTTTATTGAAAATTAACAAAATGATACAAAAACAGCGCTAACACGCAAATAACTAAGGCTAGTCTAGGCGGGTAGCGAGTAGGACTGTTTAAAGAGTTAAATATGATAATTGTGAGTATGGGATACGTGAAGAGATAAAAGAAATATCTATGCACGTTGAAAAAAATCAATGAATATACCACACGTGTATATCCTTTTATCAAAATTAGATTGGATTTGATTAACTATGTCAATAAATCAATGTTCTGTGGATCGTCTTTCTCGGAAACCGTATTGTGAATGGTAAAGCATATTGCGTTCTTCTAAAAAAGACTTCAATTGGCGGCAGATAAGTTTTTCAAATAATTGATTCTGTTAAAAACGGAAAGAAGCGAGATGGGTCTGTAGTTGTTTGGATCAGTCACATCCTCATTTTTATAAATTGGAATGACCTCAGCGTGCTTTAATCTAGACGGAAATTAAAACTCCACTCGTAAAAAAATCATTTATGATTTTGCACAAGGGCTTCGATATAGTTTTGCTTCGCATTTCAACATTCGAGTTGGACAAGAGAACAATCTGTATGCCTTGTTGTGTGGAGTCGAAAGAATTTCTAATTCAACTTCAGAAGGAGTTACTGGTTGAAAGGGTAAATAACTGGAGAAATCGATGGGCTTTACGTCTATCCTCTAAAAGACTGACTAGCATTTCTGTAACAGAAGAAGTTCTGTTATAGTCTCTTCTGATAAATCTGGCTGCACGCCGCTGGACTGCTTCAATTGAATCAAACTGTTGTTGTCTGAATGGATCCCACACAGCAGTAGCATACTCCAAATTTGGTCTCATAATGGTTACATAACCTGAACGCTTTGTACTTTCAGAGCAAGAATAAAGGTTGCGCCTTACAAACAAGGTGACTTATTTGTTTCGACCACAATATTTTCCACATGAGGATTACATCTAGTTAGGTCGTTAGTTAACATAACTCCCAGATAAGGATGGTTCTTCACGGGAGACAGCTTTTGGCCATCGATATAATAATTCATCAATACAGGTTCCTTCTTCTCAGATATCCTCATCGTATGACATTTAGTCACATTAAACTGCGTTTGCCATTTCTTGCTCCAAGATACTAATTATTTGTCAATATCGTTTTGCAGGATAATACTGTCATTCATTGTGTTGATTGATCTGTATAATAATGCATCATCGGCAAATAGTCCCAAGGTACTACCTAAATTCTCATGAATGTCATTTGTAAACAGTAAGAACATATGTACCCTGTGGTACTCCTGAGGTGACCTTAACAAAACTTGAAGCTTCACCACCCACAACTACACGTTGAAATCTCTCTGTAAGCCACCAATTAATCCAAGCCAGTGTTTGTCCCTGAATTCCATATTAATTTAATTTTGAGAGTAATCTCTCGTGGGGTATCAAAGGCCTTGCAGAAATCAAAAATCTGTAGATCAATTTCAGATCTCTCATCCAAATTCTTCGCTAGCTCTTCAATAGCGAGCAGAAGTTGAGTTTCGCACGGATGATTCTTTCTAAAACCATGTTGTTTAAAATACAAGCTGTTATTATGCTCCAAATGCTGCATAATGCTCCGATAGATGACATGCTCCATCACTTTACACAAGGCTACAGTTGGAGATACTAGTCTGTAATTATTAGGGTATTGTTCAGCGCCTTTCGTTAAAATTGGTACAACATTAGCTTTACACCAATCTGCAGGAAGCTGACTCAAACTATAAAAAGTGGTTGCTGCTCGTTTGAATGAGCATCTCAATAATGGTGACCTTATGGAGCCATTTCAATCTGCTTATAAGGCCGGTCATAGCACTGAGACCGCATTGACCCGTGTTCACAATGATGTTCTCCGAGCTATTGATGATGGTCAGTGTGTTATACTTATACTCTTGGACCTTTCTGCCGCGTTCGATACTGTTGACCATTCCATTTTGTTGAATAGACTTGATCACTGCTTTGGAATCCGAGGCAAGGCTCTCACTTGGTTTCAATCCTATCTTCTAAATAGGAGCCAATTTGTTTATGTTGAGAACGAACGTTCCTCGAGCCGTTGTCTGAAATATGGCGTCCCACAGGGTTCTGTTTTAGGGCCCATGCTATATTCCATATACACTGCCCCGCTTGCTAATGTAATCAAACAGCACAACATGTCTTATCATTTCTATGCGGACGACACACAAATTTATTTAAGCTTCTGTCAATCAGCTGCAGGGGAACCAGAGCATTCCACATCTCGAGTTGAACTGTGTATTAAAGATGTTGAACAATGGATGATGATAAACAAGTTGAAATTGAATGGTGATAAAACTGAACTGTTAGTTCTTAATGCTCGCCATCGGCCGACCCTCACACTCAATTCTATATATGCCGGATCTGATTATATCACTGCATCGACCTCTGCAAGAAATATCGGCGTCTGGTTTGACAATTTGGTTTCTATGGATAAACAGATTGCTTCCATTTGCAAATCTGCATTCTACCATCTAAATAACATAGCCAAAATTAGGAAATTTATATCTTTTAAGCACTGCGAGACCCTTATTCACGCATTTATCACTTCTAAGCTTGATTATTGTAATTCCGTTTTATCCGGTCTTTCCAAGAATCAAACTCAGAGACTACAGTTTGTTCAGAACAGTGCGGCGCGCCTCCTCATGGGGACCAACAAGTATGATAACATAACACCCATATTGAGACAGCTACACTGGCTGCCTGTGACCGAGAGAATTGATTATAAAATCTTACTTCTAACATTCAAATCACTACATGGTATGGCACCTGAATATCTTTCTGAACTGTTATCTGTTTACAAACCTGGAAGATCATTACGCTCCTCGGGTAAATCTCTCCTTGTATTAACACCGAAATATAATCTTAAATCATACGGGCAAAGGGCCTTTTCTTGTGCTGCCCCTGCACTGTGGAACAGTCTTCCAGACGATATAAGATCTTGTAATTCACTGACTGTTTTCAAATCTAAGTTGAAGACATTTCTTTTTAAGCGTTACTTTATTTCATAGTTTTAGTTTTTAATTGATTAGCTTTAATGATTATCTTTTTATTATTTTAATTGTGAATATTGTAAAGCGCTGTTGAATTTCTAGAAACAGCGCTATATAAGCCTATATTATTATTATTATTATTATTATTATTATTATTATTATTATTATTATTATTATAAGACTGATTAAACAGAAAACATACTACTTCAGCAATTTCAGGAGCAGTATCCTTAATAAGTCGAGTAGGGATATTATCTGAACCATTTGCCATTTTGCAGTCAAGATTCTGAAGGAGCTTTTTTTATTCCGTCAACGTCAAAAAGTATTGGATCCATACCAGCTGTACCACAAGAGGCTGTATTAGGAATAGATGATACATCTTCCTGTGTAAAAACTTGTTCAAATTGAGCATTCAGAGTTTCCACTTTACCAAGACTATCGACTTTAATTCCTGTATCACTCATTAGGAGAGGAATGCCAATCTGATCCTATCTCTTAGTCTTTATATAAGACCAAAACTTCTTGGGTTTATCGTTAGGTTCAATATCCAGTGTTGCTGCTATAAAATCATTTTGAGCCTTCCGTAATTTTCCATTCAAGTGTTTTTGAAATTGCGATATTTCTGCTTGTCGCCTGGGTTATTTGATCTCTTGAGATTGTTATATAATCTTTTCTTCTTCCTTGGCAATCAAGGCGTCGTCTTTCAAGCTGTAACCACAAGTGCCGTCTACTGGGCTCACAGAAAGCCATGTAGGCGTGAAAACTAGTATAGACTACCGGCGATAATGTGTGAAGGATTTCATTTAACATAATGAACAGAAATCATGTCCCAAAGTTTTCGCATTTTAAACTACCGGATTTAGATGTTGAACAAGCAGACGTCACACTTCAGAAAATTATTTCGTGCAAACTACCGTGCGTAACTGCCGAACGTTACGTCCGGCGTCCAGCCCCAAAGTAGCCTGAAAAACTGATCTCTAACGCGGAGTTACGACTTGAGCTTCAGGCATCTAAACTTTACATAAGATTCTCAAGAGTTCAAATCAAATGAAGAATGATCGTCGCAGGGGCAGGCGTGGCTCAGTTGGTTAGTGCGCGGCTTTCGGAGCAAGAGGTCCCTGGTTCGATTCTCGGTGACTTCAACGTCTGTTTCGACTTTCCTCTGATCCGTGTAGCTATAGCTTTAAATACCCGTAAAACGGAGCACTGACAGAGGGAGGGGGGTAAAGGGCGCACCGTCGGCTTCCATTGATACCAGCCTCGTAGCTGAAGGAACTACCGACGTTAAATAAGGTGACTTTACCTTTACCTTTACGCAGTTATGATTGCAATTTTTACAACTGCGTAAAGAAGCCTGAAAAAAATTCAGGACTTCAACGGGGCAAAACGGGGGCGAACCCAACGGGGCGAACCCAAAATTGACCTGCTCCCAACGTCAGTGGCTTCATAGCGCAGTTGGTGGAGCATCGCATCGGAATCGCGAGGTCACGGGTTCACGCCCCGTTGGAAGTCCTGAATTTTTTTCAGGCTTCTTCCGCAATTGTCTCGATCATAACTGCGACGATCATTCTGCATTTGATTTCATATCCGCAGTTCACATATGATTTCTTTCATATGCATCATTCATTCTCAAGAGTCACTCGATATCCCGGCTGACATCCCAAGCACCCCTGGTGTCGTATGTACTAAACCTGAAAACTTAAATCAGTGAAGATTTCACTAATCATGCTTGTCCTCACTGAATATTTTTAGCAACATAACATGGCCATGACTAATCTACGAGTGCTGTCTTTGTAATGACATCTACAAATGGTTAGACTTTCTAGTCGTCTGGGATAAGGACGACAAACGGTAGGTCCCGTCTCACAACCCTTGTTCATGAGGTTAAAGAACCCACACACTGATCGCAAAGAGAGAGGGACGTAGCTCCCGGTGTCGTGGTTTGGCCTTTGGGTTGCTGCTTGTGTTCACATAGGATTAACCTCCTTGCGCCTTCCCCCTTGGACAGAACTGTCCGAGAAAAATTGCGATGAACTATGAACTACATGATTCAGGACCAGAGAAATGTCCTGATACTTTCAATTCTGGAATAAGCCATACTACAACTCACCAAGCCAGCCACAGCCGCAGTGGTGGTAGCTATGGCAGGGACTATTTTGCCCGCGATTTTCTTGGTTTTTAACCGGTCAGCATTCTCTATACTGTACATAGTAGCGCGGAGATTCTGCAAAATCAAAAATAGCGCACGCAATGATTTCATTTCTGTAAATGTCTGAAAGGTACAGTTGACTCTCGATAACTTGAACCTTCAAGGGAAACGAGAATACGTTCGACTTGGTGGGAGTTCGAGTTATCGAGGGTAACATTATAGAGAAAATGACCGAAAGAGAAAAATAGATCATTTCGAGTTAGCGGGAGGATAGAGTAATCGCCGGAGGGTTCGAGTCAACTGTATTACATCCGGTTCACTGGACTCAATAATCGTCAGTCCGCTTTGTAGGAAATCAATAATTATTCAGTAGCATTCATTAAAATATCGGATATTTTAATAAATGCTACTGAGTTACAAGGAAAACATGTAAGGGATCCTGTGATAGACCAGCATTCCATTCAGGGCGAGTGGGACGAAAAATACACTCAACACAATACTGAAATTAAACACAATAATGAAATTAAACTTAATGGTTTTTCACATGAAAGGGCGTCCAAACATTGTAGTTTTAACAAGTTTGAGCATGTTTGGATGAAAAGCCACCAGATAACGTGAATTTAAAAATCAGAAAAATCCCATACAAATGTCTATTTCAGAAAGTACGTTCCTACTATTCATACAAAGTCTCTAATTTTCTCGATTTTCATAAGCCTTTCCTTCAGCTCCTATTCAACGGAACAGCCTCAAAGTTGGTTAGGTCAAAAATTCTTGAGATGCTCTTTCATGTGGTCGAAACACTTCTTGCAAACGATGTATTTCTACCCTCACACTTGGGAATTCGGAATCACTAATTTTTCACCTGATAGTCTTTGCTGACTCGTTACAAGTGGACCGAGTGTGACGCATGAATGAAACTCTGCTACATTTATATAGTAAAGCTGAGGTGAAGCTTACCGAGGCTGCAGTGATGAAGTCGATATGACCATTTGAATCATCGTCTTTCTCAAATTCTTGAGGAAACATCGGTAAAACATCTGAGAGAGAAGACAAAACTTCAAATGATTCTTATTTATAGAGTTGTAATTCGCCATGCCAGACTTCAAAGAGACTGACTCACTTCACAATCACTTCGCCGGAAAGACGCTTCAGTGTTTGGATACTTTGTCAATGAGAAACGGGGTAAGATGCGAAGAGATAGGAGAGCTAGGCGGACGTCTATTTCCGTTGATGAGCAGAGAAGGGAAAATAAGAATGAAGGAAAAATGAGAAAAGGAAAAAGATGCCGCATCGGCGTAGAGAGAGGAAAGCACGATCACGCGGGGGACATCTCTTTCCGTTTATTTCCGCTCTCTTAAACAAGCTTACGCGGAGGGCAGAGCCCAAAGTGCGGGAAGACACCTTACCTTTGCTGGATTTAATTCCCCTTGCTATCAAGTCTTTAAGATCCGGTATTAACTTATCGACGTCAAAAGCTGGCGCTTGAACAGGTTTGGATGCCGTTTCATCGGTTTCGATTGCCTGGAAAAGATGTATTACGAAAAAGTTTGCTACGATTTTCAGCTTTTCCGGCAGACAGAAATGGATTTAAGTAGTATTGATTATGGTCACGTGTACTTTCCCAGGGTTGTCACTGGTTAGATGTAACATTTCACCTATCGACATTCTGATCTAGCAGTATGCAAGACGTTTGCCACATGAGCCTAGTTAAATCGCCTAAGCTGACACGAGTCTGCAGTGGCTCAGTGGTAGACTCGACTCTTGTTGGATTAACTCAGTATTGCCGGCTTTCTATTTTGCCGAGTTTTCTTCTGACAGTATTGAATACATGATCACATCTTTCATTCCTTTACTAAGCTAGAAAATCAACTATCTCCCTCTATTACCAATACTAAACTAACAACACAACTGAGGCAATTTTTAATGACCATTCACGATAAAAAAGCCTTCCCAAATAACGCCAGTAAAGAGTTAAATTTTCCGCACATTGATGCCAAACCAGAAGCGGCCTTTGAGGTAGAATTAAGAGTCTCCTCGGGTTTCCTTTGCTGCTAGCTAGCATGTAAGGACTAGGAACTAGGTAAGATCACTGACTAAAGAACCCTAAACAGATTTTGTTCGCATACACGTACCTTGGAATTGGCCCGAAATTCGGGAACATGAACGTTCTCAAGTATCTCAACAATGCGACTATCACTTAAATCCTGTTTTCAGAAATAAAAATAAATAATTATCCTCAAAATAAAAATTATCCTTGATGCTTCATTTACTTTAACCAAAAATGTTTGAAAAATACTTAGAAAGAGCGAGTTACTTGCTGAAGAGTAAATTGTCACTAACTCTGAATTTGTCGGTTGAATTAAGACAAAAAGGGTGCCCCAGGGTAGATGGGCAACAAGTGATTCACTTACCACCACTTTTTTTAAACTCGGGAAAAGCCAGATCTGACCAAGAGCACAAGATCGAGACCGCACAACTTCTAAATTCAGGACAACCTTGTTGCCAACAGAACGTGCACTAACAGCGCTTTCCATTTGTCTAAAATGGCTGGCCAGAAAGATCAGCTGAGTGTGAATGGAAGTTATTTTCTTGCAAGTTCTTCTTAGTTTTCCCGAGGGCTCATTTAGGATTGGAACCCACCATTTTGATAGGAATTCGAAGACCTGAGATAACCAATACTGCAATTGGTGCATCACCTTTAACGAATTAAATGGTTTGACGCACCGTTTCTGACAAATGGAAATCACTCAGCTACGTTTAGGTAGTACTCTGGAAACCTGGCGCGTTTAACAAGATCAAAGCCTATCCGTTTATTCTCCGAGGAGGGTCAAATTATGATGACCCACAAAGTAGAAAGAGACGGGAAAGAAACATCCTTCACTCACTGGATTATTTCTTTCAGTATTTGGTTGAACAAACCTGCGTTGTGTATTTGATGCCATAACAGTCAGCGTAAAGTTTACTGCTACTTCGAATGAACAGCATGTGTCTGAGAAGGAAACAAGCCGGCGGTGAAGTTCTCAAGTCGTGATATTTGAAGATAGAAAACAGGCGCAGTGAATGTAGTTGAAAGCTCGAAGAAACAGGAATTTTTCGTAAAGTAGAGAAGTATTGACCTTAAATACTTTCCATCCCCAGTCCCCACTACCTTCAAGAGACAGTGTAATAACTGACCAAAACGGCTGGAGTAGTTCTACGACAGTCTAATGCTAATGCAAGTGATGACAATGACGACGATGATGATGATGATGATGATGATGATGATGATGACGACGATACGAAGATGATGATGATACAAAGATGATGATGATATGACCATGGCGATTTGAAGATGATGATAACGACGATAATGATGATAATGGTGACGACGATGTAACGATGATGATGATGATAACGATGCTCACGATGACGATGATACGAAAATGATGATTATATAACGATGATAACAATGATGCTGACGACTATGTTGACGATGATGATAAGAAGACGATGATAGGACAATGATGATAAGAAGATGATGATGGCGACAACGATGATGATGATGATGATAAAGACGGTTCGCAATCGCTAGAAAGCTAGGTTTACGGTGAAGCACTGCACCGTTACTACAGAGCCAGGAAACGGGATCAAATACCGTCCAAGACTAGATTCATTTTCAGGCTTCCTTCGACACTGCTTATAAATACAAAACCCAAAGCAAACAGCTTTATTCTCCAGTCCTGAGGTCTTCCTTCAGTTGCCTCAAGTCAGAACTAAGAAACTCATCTGTAGAAAAGCAAAATTCACTGTTTTCACTTACAATTCATTTTTTGGGCTAAACTGCTGTGGAATTGGCAGTCTCTTAGGGCTTTGCCAAAAAAGTGCTGCAAACGAAGATAGTAGTTTAAGACGAGAAGTGCAAGGTTAGAACATGAAGTAGCAACACAAACAAGACTGTCATAAACTCACTTCCGTCCTTAACTCTTGTGTCCAAAGGAAACGAGTGAAGCAATTGTTTGGCCTGGAGAGATTCCAAAGACAAGTATTTCTTTTGCGCAATACATAATTAGAATATACTTGAATTTATTAGCCCTAAAAATAATGAAAATTATTCTTTGCGGAATATTCCAGTTAACAAAAATACAGGACTTCCGAATGAAATATAACTTCATCGCTAAACCATTGATCTTCTTTGACCGCCAAAACCAAATTGATCAAGTTTAACAAATAAGATGCAAGTAAGGCAACCTCCCAATCAAAAGCCGAAACATCTCGAATGTAACCTTTCGCGTTTCCCGCCATTTCTGGGAACACCAAACACTCCGTTCTTTTTCGCGCCAAACCACAAAACAATTGAACCACCGTTCTGTTTCCGCCAACATCAACACCCATGTAAGTTCTCTGTCGGTCCTATCCTTTTCCATTTTCGTTAGTCTTAATTATTTTTTACTGACCTTGTGGTTGTAGTACTTCTCAAATTCTATTCTGCTAAATTCCACGCAGCTTGCCCAGTCTTTAGGGCGCCGTTTTAACAATTTTAAAACCCGGTAAACACCTTCAGGTTCGTTACCGGCTTGAAGAGTCTACACCAGAAGAAAAAAAATTCCTTGAGGAACCTCACGGTTAAGTATCACATAGATGACGTCTATGCTTAAAACACAGAACTGCGACCAATAGTGCAATTTTACACGGAAAGTCAATTTTAAACCATCTTGTTTCATTCTTCCTCTAGGTTATTTGGCCGACGTGTCGCCTCTTTTGATTTCTGCGTCCCCGTTCGCTTCCAGAACCGATCAACAAAACTGAAATCAAAACCAAACATAAAGGCAATCCTTACCTCCAGAAGTTGCTCAGGAGATCCATTCGTCGCCCAAAATTTCAGGTACAATTCTGGCTTCTGAGTGAAACAATTTTCAAACTGAAAACAAAAAAAATCAAAGTGGTTATCAGCCACTGAACTCAGAAGTAAATTTTAACCCACTCACGGTTATTAAGTCCTTAGATTTTAGTCCTGTGGTAGGAAACGTTGGTGGAAGGTCTAAAAGAGAAGCACGACACTTGAAAATCTACAAATGTATCAGTTCCGCTCATCCAGGACAAAATTATCAGCAGCAAGTTCCTCCCTATTTAGCTCATGGATGACATAGTCACGCCATGGGGTTTCGGCGTGGGTCTTATGGCGATCACTCACTCGATTCTGATTCATTTATTCATTTAACTTTCCCCCTGTCTCTCCCCTGGTAAGTATTGCTTTTTTCTCGAGAGTCTTCTTGGCCTAACGTTTGCCAGTTTCAGGGGGTAGTACAGAGGCGTAGATTTTCGCTCGGCAAAAATTATTTACGTGTGGAATTTTCATGGCGTCCGCACAGAAATGAAGATGTAACGCAGATGGTTTTTCGTTCGATCCTTAAACAAAATAGACCTTTGTTGAATTGGAAAATGGAAAGTTAATAAGGTAAAGAACACAAGCTGTGAGAATTGAACTTGGAAATCTTCAGAGCAGCGAAAATGGACTTAAGCCCCGTTCAGACTGTGCCCGGTTTTTGGGAACGGGCACTAGTCTGAACATAGCTTTTCGTTGGTGCCCGCGCACAAATATCAGCACCGTGCCCGGCCACGGGCATTACCTCTAAGGGTAGTACTCGGGCATCGTTCCCGGGCACGGGAACGTGTCTGAACACGTTTTCATGTTTTCGCGTTTTTTTCCGTGTTACCCTACGATGCAGTCACAAAAATGGCGGCAATATTGCGGAGTACTCAAAAAGATAAACTGGGCACCAAGCCTTCTGCACGAGTGTGAACATCCTCGGTCCAGGGCACTGAGGTGTCTAGACAGCGTCCTTTTTAGTGCCCGGGAACGGTGCCACGGAACGGGCACTTAGTCTGAACGGGGCCTTTTAGAGACCTCAAAAGCGACTATTATCACTGTCCAGTTAATTTCTCGTTACACGAAGGAAGAATGCAACACGGAATGAATCGGGAAAAAAAGGAAACGGGAAAAGGCTTTCTAGCCAAAAATCCGTATTCAGGCAACGCATTTGATTTAGGAGCAAAATATGATCGATTTCACTGATTAAAGAGGTACGTATAAATGAAATGTTTTGAAGACGCTTCGGCCGGGTTCGATTCTGTTCAGGGTGAATAAATGGCCTTCGAAGCCAAAACACCGATCTTGTTCAGAAAGTCTATATCCTTTAGCTTAAACGATCAGTATAAGACTTATTTGTGAAAGCATATTCAACATTTGACAAAACCACAAACATGCAAATATTTTTCTCTGTTAGGATCAAGTTTCGGTCTGACGAGCAGCTAATCTGTTTGGACAAAAAACTGTTTGGAAAGTCAAGGTAATTATAGCACAAAGCATAAATAGATCTTTAATCTTTAATCATGGTACTCCTAAAACAGTAATGACTATACTTGGAGGGCTAATTACAGGATAATAAATAATCGATTTAGATTTATTTACATAAAACGTAAGATAAAATACCATAATAGCTAGAGTTTTAAAAACAAAATAATATAAATAACATAATAATAAAATTAGTATCAACTAATTCGACCTAATAAATGAGAGAGCATTTGATTTAAATGTATCTAAGTTATCAATATTTGTGAAGCTTAGAGGTATATTGTTCCATAAAGCTATTGTCCTCGGATAAAAAGAATATTTATAAATATCGTTATTACATACATACATACATGCATACATACATACATACATACTTTATTTGATAAGTAGGTTGTGTTAAAGGCAGCCAAAGGGCTGATGTGGACCTACTATGCTAAGCATTAAGAATTACATGTATGAAAATTGCAATAACTTAGAACTAATGTATACAAATAATACGGATAATTCAAATAAATGCAAATAACACAAATAATACAGATAATACGGTATTCACTAACACTAACATATAAATCTAAAAGTAAATGAAATGATCCTTTTTGTTAGCGACTACTGTTGCCTCTTTATCAAATGAAAAATTGTTAATAATCTTAACATGTTTACGTAAAATTTGTTTAAAAGAATAAAAACTTTCAGGTACTTTAACTAATCTATTTACAAAATTCCAAATAACAGGACCTCTATATCGTAGGGAGTTCCTGCCAGTCTCTGATCTAAATCTAATGATATTAAATTGGTTAGGAACACGAGAAGATCTAGAAGAAACTCTTTTAGAAAACAGTTCACATATCGATTGGGTCGTTGTTCCATAATATACTTTGCGCAAGAGAAACAGTACAGATTTTTTTTATAGAAGTAAGAGATGGGCAGCCAGTCAGATTTCATTAGACATGTGTCATCTGCCATCGTTGAATCGAGGTTATTCACAAAACGAGCTGCTCTTGCATGAATATGGTTTAGAGAGTTCAGCACAGAAGGAGAACAATTTCCCCATACTGAAATTCCATACGTTACACTGGGGATAATTGTTTTAAAGTATATTTCCTCGAGAACCTTCTTCGGAAGGATTCTCATTCTCTTCAACGCTCCAACCTTCTGCGTGAAGGATTTCTTCACTGAGCCACTGTGCACAGACCATGTCAGCTTATTGTCAATTTTAACTCCAAGGCAAGTGGTGTAATTAACCATGTCGATGTGGCCGGTGTTAAAGTAGAGGGGAGGTATAGGCCCAACAAAAGAGGTTTTACTTAGTATCATTGCCTCAGTTTTAATTGGGTGGATGGTTAGCTGATTCCTAACGCTCCACATGAAGACTTGCTCCATTGTTTTAGTTAGTGATAACATAACCTGGTCAACATTTGGTCCAATACAGTAGACTGTAGTGTCATCTGCATACATGTATAGATCTCCCGAGTCGATGTGGTCAAGGAGATCATTAACATATATGGTGTAGAGCCGGGGGCCAAGAAGCGAGCCTTGAGGGACTCCATAGCGTACATAGTCAGTGACAGACCTGCAATTATTTACTTCAGTAAATTGGCATCTATCAGTCAGATAGCTCATTAGCCATTCATGAAGAGATCCTGATATTCCAATGGCGTGTAATTTATGCGATAAAATATAATGAGGAACAGTGTCAAGCTTTTTGGAAATCTATAAAGACTGCTCCAACTGTCAGACCATTGTCAATTGCTGTGTTCCATCCTTCAGTCATTGAGGGAAGCATTCCTGCAGTCGATAGTCCCTTGCTAAACCCCCACTGTTTACAGCTTTTTATGCCACAGCTGTTCAGATGGGTATCGATTATGTTGCAGATCTGGCTTTCGAGCAGCTTACTGGGGATACTTAAAAGTGATACTGGCCTATAATTTGAAACATCTGCTGGGTTTCCTTTTTTAAAGATTGCATTACAGACCCATGACGGACCAATATGCTTTGCGCGCGTTAAGTCAAGTCGCCATATTTTTTGTGAGTCGAAAAGTCAAGTGAAGACCGTTGAATCCACAGCAATCCGCGTCCATCCGGCGTTTATGGAGCTTGATTTTACGTTTCGTTGCCCAAAGGATTTCACTACTTCACTTGTGTGTTGATTTTGATGATTTTTTTGGAATTGCAATATCTGTAAAGTGAATATGATGAACTCCTAGAAAGCTCTGATCGTTTGGCATTTTGATGGCCGTATCTTCGCGTAAGTGGAGGCCACGTTTATCTGGTTGTGCCCGTTATATCATGGTGCGATCATCTGTGTTTGAACTATGGCATGAGAGGAAAATTACTCTTGGGTTCTCGGAAGCAACGAACTGCCTTTGCTGAGTACCTACTGCATCAAACGGACCACAGAGCATCAAGTTTAGGACCTTGCTAGAATTCGATGGTTTGTTTATTTGTTATAGCTTTGTTACAATGCTTATGTATCACAGCTTTGTTCATTTTAACAGCCCGTGTGAACGAGATGGAAGGCAGGGAACATTTGGAGTTACCGAAAATTTTTCTCAAACCTCTTCAATCTCGACGGCTTCGTCTTCCTCCTTCTCGTTATCCACTACTATTGAGCCATCTTTCGCCTAAATTTCTCTCCTCCAGAGAGTTTTCCAATAAAGACAGTGATGAACTCATATTGTGCTCTGATCAACCGACAAGCACGCGAAATATTCAAACTTCAGCGACCGCATCACACAATGGCGCCTCCTCCTTGTGTTTGTCAAAACAATAATAGACGCGCGCAAAGCATATTGGTCCGTCATGGGTCTTTAACTTTTGCAGTCTTCCATGTGTTAGGGAAGCTGGACTGAGTCATGCTGCTCTTGAAAACAATTACAATGCCCTCTAAGGCGGATGTTCCTGCGATAGCTAAGCTACGAGAAGAGATGCCATCAGGACCAGATGCTTTGTTAATTTTAATTGTCTTTATATCAGTTTTGAGTTTGTTGATCAGGTTGACCTCCAAGACCTGCACAGTGGGGGTAACTCTGTACATGAATTGATGGGGTTCATCAGCTTCGGGGAATTTTTCAGCTAGTTCTCTGCCAATATTTATGAAGTAAGAGTTAATCAGTTCAGCTTTCTCGTAGTCATTTGTGATTTCCTTATTGTTAGCATCTCTGAGGGGGCCAATATGTTTATTCTTAGGTTTACCAGTGGCCTCGTTTACAGTTTTCCAGAAAGATTTTGAGTCCTTGGTCTCTGTAAATTTCTTTTTCCAATATTGAGCTTCGGCACATCGTAGCATCTTAGATACTTTGTTCCTAGATGATTTGTAATCAGCCCAGAATTTGTCAGTAGAAGGTGTGCCATCACAGGCTTTCAAAAGTTTATATCTCTTATTCATCTCTTTCCGGATCTCACTGTTCATCCAAGGTAGTGAATGTTTTCTAACCTCGGCTTTACGTAAGGGAATGTGACTGTTTGCGATAACATTATACATGCAATTCCAAGCCCAAGTGATGTCATCCAGGTCCTCAAAGGTGGAACAGACCCACCAAGGAGCACTTTCCAGGTCGTGTTTGAAGTCTTTCGGGTTTTCCAGCACATTCTTAAAATTGTGGACGTATTTAACAAAAGGCTTTGGATTCCTGATCTTCAGCTTGTAGATGACGTAGATGAATTTGTGATCAGCTACGCAATAATCAATCACATCAGACTTTGAGACCTTTGAAGTATTGATAGTCAAAATCAGATCGATCAAAGTGTTAGAATGTGCAGAGGTTCTTGTAGGTACTTTTATGATGTTACAAAAGTTATAAGATTGTAAGATGCGTTTGAATTTCGCACCATTTCTATTAGGAGCAAGCTGATCTGAATTGAAGTCACCAGCGATCACAACATTCTTGCGAGACATCCAAATTTCACTCAATACTTGGTTGAATTCATCAAAGAAAGATGTAATGTCAGGAGGTCTGTATACACAACCCACGAGTAATCTTTGCGAGTGAGCTTTCAATTCAATCCAGAGAGCTTCAATGCCGTCGTTGTCGTATTTGGATATATGTACACAATCAAGGCTAATGTTAAGGTAAATAGCGACTCCACCTCCTACTTTGTGTGACCTATCTCTTCTCAGAATTCGGTATCCATCGATGTTTACTTCGTTATCGTGTATATCTTGTGTCAGATGCGTTTCGGAAATGGTTAGGATATCCAGGTTGGTATGCGGTAAGAGTATTTTCACTCCGGGGAGGTTCTTACGGAGGCCTCGCACGTTCGAGTGACCGATGGATACTCCTTGCTTTCCATTGTCTCTCACCACGTGAAGTGCATCAAACAGAGGGGAAGCAGGCCCCGGGTTAGGACATATGTCGCCGCATAATTGTAAATATTCAAGGTTGAAGCTTGCATCGGAATTGCTGTAGTAGTTGACTCTCGAATTCCTGAATCTGACTCGAGCTTTCCACACGGATCCAATATGGCGGATATTGAGTCGATACAAAATGGGTGATATCGCTTTCAAAAACCAGTGATTATCCCAGCTTTGCTTGTTTACCTTGACGTGGCGCATATTTAATCCGATGTGTGCATCTTTGCCACTTAAACATGCCAATATGCACAGAGAAAAGCCAAAAAGAAACCAAAATATAGGCGAACTGAAAATTTTGCTTCTTCCCGCCATGATGACCGCTGACCAATCCAATTCACTTTCACTTGTTTGAAAGGACAACAGTTTGGAGCTCGTGATGGTCTTTCATTCGGTATGACATCAGGTGGAAGTGATATGCCAACATGGCCCATATAGATTTTATAAAGATGGATTGAATATTACCCCTTACAAAGCAAAAGTTTTAAGCTGAGTGGTGTTTGTAAATGAACTTGTGTGCCCGAATCGCTCATAAACATCGTGACTGTAAAGCGTGACTAATTGCCCTCGGGAATTCGACCTCGAGTGCAATTCGTGATTAATAGGTACGAGTGATTTTGAAAGTTCTCAAAATTGCACGAGCCTTTCGGCGAGTGCAATTTGAGAACTTTCATAATCACGAGTATCTATTAATCACCAATTGTACGAGAAGGTTGTGCGATTTTTTATTTATAGTTCGCTTAGCAAAACTACTAATTGTATGAAGTCGCGCAACTTGTAAACTATTGCAAATTTTAATAAATTAGTCCAACAAATCATTCCACAGAATGGTAACTTCGGTTTATGTGCCTTTTCGTCCAGTTTCACCCATCAAAACGTTAAAATTTGCAACGTTTGGCGATTCTTACACACTCACGGTTGCCAAGGAAACTTAATAGATACTCCTGCCGAGTTTGGGATTAATTGCACTGCTCTCGACCAATGTACTACAATGTTATCTCGCCTTCAGAATAGTCCGACATTTATTACGACCAAAAGCATTTATAAAACTAACTTAAAATGAGCCGTCGACCAGTTAGAAACTTTAACTTACCTGTTATAGTTTTCAACAAAGCGACCATATTTGAATATTATCTTAAACGTCCGACAAATTTGCATATTTGTATTCCATCGGTTTAAATTACGTTCCAGACAAAACGTTTGTGGTATTTGGTGGAATGTAATTCACATTAATGCATACGGCGCCTGTAGATTGTAGGATGTTTCGTGTAAGTTACATAAACAGTTATACTTCAGGAAGTCTTACATGAGGCAGTAGTGTAAAACGAGAGCATGGTGAGCGACGTTTCATATTAAAGACTTGTCGTTGTGTTTAATCCGGCTCATCTAGTTAATCTGTTCTTGGTATTCTACAACTGGCGACGAGGATGCTCTATGGTGGCCCATCATTATCACACTTCCTTTTAGCCTCAAAACAGAGATCGACTTTATTTTCTGATGAAATAATCAACTCTATTCGTGTTTTCATTTTATCTTCGATTCTCCTTACAATTTCTATTTTGAATTGTCTTTTAAAACCCAGATTGATTTCAAAAGGTTTTTCAATTTTAAATCAAGTATGATTCTAACTTTTAATTTTACAAATGCCTATTGGGAAAGGACCAGCGCTATCACCATCAAAAAAAAAAGATTGAACGGCCCAGCGTTATCACTCCACGCGGTAAGACCTGGGACTGTGGCATGCTCTGTCAAAGCTAGGGCGCGCATCGTAGATCGAGTGTATCGATAAACACTGAGCTGTTTGGTTGTGATCGAACGAAGCTGATATGAAAAGGAGAAGACTGGAAGCAGAGAAGGAGTCTTGGGAAGAATTTGAAAAACGTGTTGGAAATAAGAGAAACAATGCAAAGAAACCAGGCGTGGGGAAAGTTCCGAGTGATATCCTTGTTCAGAGAATGTCGGCTACTACTTCAGGACGATTAAAAAAATACCTGGTCCATCTAATTCTTTCTTGACTGCATCACACACTTCTGCAAGAGGGGTATTATAATTTATATACTGGATACCAAAATAGCGAAGGCGTCTGTCGAGAGTTGCTATACTCCAGTGGTATTGCGGAAACTTTTGCTGCACTAAATCAAGGATCTCTGCTCGTTTCGCTTCAAGTTTTGGGCAACAAACTCTTCGAGATCTTGTTCCAGTTGAGAATCTCCCTTCCAATCGTCGTTGGTATTCATGATTTAATTCTGACTTGCCAGCTGAGTTGCATGACTCGTACTGACACGAGTAGCCGTGACACGGATATGGGACTCGCTCCCAGGCTTTACCGCGTGGGGTGATAACGCTGGGCCGTTCAATTTTTTTTAATGATGATTGCGCTGGTCCTCTCCCAATAGGCATTTATAAAATTTAAAGTTAGAATCATACTTGATTTAAAATTGAAAGACCTTTTGAAATCAATCTGGGTTTTAAAAGACAATTCAAAATAGAAATTGTAAGGAGAATCGAAGATAAAATAAAATGAAAACATGAATAGAGTTAATTATTTCATCAGAAAATAAAGTCGATCTCTGTTTTGAGGCTAAAAGGACGTGTGATAATGATGGGCCACCATAATGCTCTTTCGGGTGTAAACAACGGTTTTTGTATTGAAGATGAATTTCACAGATTTGGATCTTGGAGGAATTCGACCATTCGACGTCAACAGTGATCCAAGTAGCGTGGGCACGAAGTGAAAACGATGGCTTCGTAGTTTTCAGTTGTAGGCGGATGGAAAAGGGTTGATTATTCTTCCTGACAAACATGATAACAAAGTGCAGAGGCGAGCACTCCTTCTTCATTGCGCTGGACAGGACGTTTAAGATATTTTTGATGTTTTGGTTGACACTGGGGGGTGCGAAGGATTATCAGAAGGCTGAAGATGCTTTAACCAGACATTTTGTCACACAAGTTAACGCTCCTTATGAGCGGCATTTATTCAGGAAAATGGTGCAAGGGGAAGATGAAACGATTGATCAGTTTGCAGTACGACTGAGGCGGAAAGCTCAGCAGTGTGATTACGGTGATCAAATGGAGGCTCAGATCAGGGATCAAATAATCTCCAAGTGCCGCTCCAATGAGTTACGGCGAAAACATCTGGAGAAAGGCCAGACCCTCACACTTCAAACCTTACAAGAGATCGGCCGGAATTATGAGGCAGTAAAAAGGCAAAGCCTGAGTATGAGTCTCTCCAGTGAGTCAGTGAACAGAGTCGATGATAGCATGCCCAGACGGAATAGTCGAGATAAGGTGCAATCAGGTGGTGAGTGTTATCGATGTGAAAGGCGTGGACATTTTGCCAGAGATCCCATGTGTCCGGCCAGGGGAAAAGTGTGCTCAAAATGTAATCAAGTGGGACATTTTGCAGATGTTTGCAAAACCAAAGTCACAGAAAGTACCGGTAGGTCACGTGTACGGTACATGCAGGCGGATGACTGTCAGCACGAGGAAGACGAGTATGTGTTTGCAGTTGTTGGTGAGGTTCAAGGAGGAACGGTCACGGGTAACATTGGGGGTATTCCAGTGAAGATGATAATTGATTCTGGAGCAAGTGCAAACGTCATTAGCCAAATATTATGGGAACAATTGAAGAAGCAACATATAAAGTGTGTATCGAGAAGAAGTACAAAGAAGCTGTATGCCTATGGTGCAGTTACCCCTCTTGAAGTGATTGGAACATTTACAGCAGATCTGACTTTAGGCAGTAAATGTGTGTCAGCTGAAGTCACGGTTATCAAGGGGCAAGAAGAACCATTGCTGGGAAGGGAATCAGCCATTGAGTTGGGAGTCTTGAAATTACAAGTCCCATTGAATCGTGTAGTAGACCACAGTGAACTGATAACAAGATACAAGGATGTTTTCACGGGAATCGGAAAGTTGAAAGACTTTCAACTGAAATTACACATTGATCAACAAGTCCAGCCAGTTGCACAACCCTTGCGACGTCCTGCATTCAGTTTGAAGGGAAAGATTGAGAAGAAGCTTGATGAATTATTGCAAGAGGACATCATTGAGAAGGTTGAGGGCCCAACGCCTTGGGTAAACCCTGTTGTGGTTCCGAAGCCAAATGGTGATGTAAGGTTCTGTGTGGACATGAGGTCCGCCAACAAGGCCATCATTCGCGAAAGGCACCCAATCCCCACAATTGATGAAGTCCTGGAGGATCTGCAAGAAGCCAGTGTGTTCGGTAAATTGGATCTTAAGTGGGGGTACCATCAAGTTGAGCTTAGCGAGGAGTCCCGTAGCATCACGACGTTTATAACGCACAAAGGGCTGTTCAGATACAAAAGACTGATGTTTGGCATCACATCAGCACCCGAGAAATATCAGCAAGTAATTCAGCAAGTTCTAAATGACTACGGTGGAACGGCAAACATTTCAGATGATATTATTGTCTATGGTTCCGATACAGCAGAACATGGTGTGCGACTGGAGAAAGTGCTGGCCAGATTAAGGGACAAGGGTCTTACACTCAACGAAGAAAAGTGTGTCTTTCACATGCCGAAGCTTACGTTTATGGGCTTAGTACTGTCACAACAAGGGATTGGTCCAACTGAAGAGAAAGTTAAAGCAGTGAATGAAGCTCGTGAACCACAAAATGTGTCAGAGGTCAAGAGTTTCTTAGGCCTAGTGAATTTCAATGCTTGATTTATTCCTCACCTTGCCACTGTAGCAGAGCCATTGACGAAATTGACGAAGAAAGGGGAACCATTTATTTTTGGCCCAGAGCAGCAAGTAGCCTTTAGAGAACTGAAACGACGGTTGGCTCAAGCAGACACCTTAGGATATTTTGATCGTACAGCCAAGACAAAGATCATTACAGATGCAAGCCCAGTTGGTTTGGGGGCAGTCCTAGTTCAAGAACAGAAGGGAGAAAACTGTGTGATAAGTTATGCAAGCAGAGGACTGTCTGATGTAGAACAACGATACTCCCAAACCGAAAAAGAAGCACTCGGGATCGTGTGGGCGTGTGAGAAGTTTCATGTGTATCTGTACGGTGTAGATTTTGAACAGTGAACAGACCACAAACCTTTGGAATTCATTTACTCAGCTTGGTTCAGACCCTCCGCAAGAATTGAGAGATGGGTCCTGCGGCTACAACTATATTCGTTCTCGGTGAAGTATTTACCAGGGCATTTGAACATTGCAGATGCATTGTCACGCCTTACCAAGATTGAACACGCGCACACCAGGAATGTAGCAGAATAATACATCAGATTTGTTGCCAACACAGCTGTGCCACGAGCCATGACTGCCGAAGAAATAGAGGAAGAGTCTGCAGTAGATGAAGAATTAGAGTGCGTGCGACAGAGTGTCTAGAGAGGAAATTGGGAGAATCCAAACTGTGCAAACTACAAACCAATCCGAGATGAGCTGTGTCTCTATGGAAAAATTGTTCTCCGAGGAACCAGAATTGTTGTACCGAAGAAGCTACGAGCAAGAGTGATTGAATTAGGCCATGAAGGACACCAAGGAATGGCGAAAATGAAACAGCGTTTACGCACAAAGGTCTGGTGGCCAGGTATTGATAGAGAAGCGGAGACATTTTGCAAAACGTGTCATGGGTGTCAAGTTGTGAGTGGACCAAGCAATCTTGAACCTCTTCACATGACTGAATTACCTCCGGGACCTTGGCAAGACATTGCAATTGATTTCATGGGCCCACTACCATCTGCAGATTAAATTTTTGCAGTGACTGACTATTACAGTCGATATGTAGAAGTTAGCATCTCCAAGAAAAACACAGCAGATGTGGCCATCAGTAGTCTGGAGATGTTTGCAACTCATGGCTTGCCCCACACCGTGACAAGTGACAATGGGCCTCATTTTGTGGCAGAATCCTTTCAAACATTCTTAAAGGATAATGGCATTAAGCACAGAAAGATAACTCCCTTGTGGCCACAGGCGAATGGCGAAATCGAGCGCCAAAATAGGTCGTTCCTCAAACGAATGCAAATTGCACAAATTGAGAGAGAAGATTGGAAGAAAGCATTGCAGACGTATTACTTCCATACCGTAACACCCCCCCCCCCCCCCCATCCAAGCACAGGCGTGTGTCCAGCGGAGTTACTGTTCCGACGAAAACTACGCACAAAACTGCCCGAGTGGAGGGAGGTTGCTAAACTGGATGAAGTGAGAGATCAAGACAGAGACAAAAAGGCCACGATGAAAGAATACGCTGATAGAGCTCGTAATGCAGAAGAAAATAGTTTGGTGGTAGGTGACAAAGTTTTGTTGAAACAGCAGCGACTAAACAAATGGACCACTCCATTTGAGAGTCGGCCCTATGAACTGATTGACAAGTGTGGAAACAGTGTCCTGATCGAGTCTTCCTTAACATGTGAAGTTCTACCATGAAAGAGACAATCAGCTCGGTGAATCTCTGCAGGAAAAGGAACCAGAACCGCAACAGATAGAAGTTGGAGATGTTTCTGTTGATCAGAGAGATAAAGGACTGGGGGAGGAGGACAATTCAAAGCTGTGGATGGAGGAAAATCTCCCTGTGACATCGTTGCCACCAGTGCGGACACGGCATGTGCCGAAGAAGTTAGAGGACTTTGTTTTGAACATTTGGAACATTGATCTTGGAATATACTCTGATTACTTTGTCTCATGATGATTTTTGGAGTTTTGTCATTCTTACTTGTTAGATTTTGTGTATTCTCTGAAGAAGGAAAGGGATGTAGGATGTTTCGTGTAAGTTACATGAACAGTTTTACTTCAGGAAGTCTTACATTAGGCAGCAGTGTAAAACGAGAGCATGGTGAGCGACGTTTGATATTTAAGACTTGTCGTTGTGTTTAATCCGGCTCATCTAGTTTAATCTGTTCTTGGTATTCTACATAGATCTTTAGGGATACCACTCTTTAATTTTACGGAAAATATTAGCGCGTAACCAGTTCTTTTACCAAGAGGTGCGCATGAAAAAGATGTGCTCCCACAAAACACAACAGAAATGTACAGGTTTCTTGTCCACGATTTTTTTTAAAGAAACTGGGGATAAAGTTGTTGCAATCTTAAAGTGTTGTAATGGCACAGCCATTTTCCGGGTCAAAAAGTGATAAAAAATAGGAGTGTGAGAAAGGAGGCCAAAAAACTACTCACAAAAAGTTTAAAGCATAAGTCGTCCTCGCGTGATTCCTTCGGCCTTATTCTAAATAACAACCATATACTTTAATGCCAATAATACCCTTAATTCAAATCAATGTACAAATTACAGTACAGCACACAGCTTTGACAATGACAAGCTGAATTCGGCGCCTTCAAACTAAGGAATTTCGTTGTCCCGAGCCTAAAAACGGGTTTTTGCAGTCTTCATAAATGACCCCAAATTAGAAGTCACTGATTTTGTTACCGTTGCCCCGTACCCAAGTAAAACACACTGACGAAATGGGATCAATCAGTGGATTCGGCTGAGTTCAACTAATTTTATTTACTTTTCTCTCATACCCTTTACAACGGGCGTACGAAAGTTACTCTTTACTCACAATAAAATAAATCCTTACTTTTGCTTTACTAAAACTGTTACTCCTAATTGGTCGTTGCTAAGCACTAATCAAAGTTTGGTCCCCTCAACGAGATTCGGCTGTTTAACCTTAGCTTACCTTTAGCTGTAGTTTAACTCTTTTCTTTTATAAAGGCAAATAAATGATGATGAGGATGATGACGATGGGTGGTCGCTTACGCGAGGTTTAACTGTATTCAAATTATCTAGAAGTAATAGAGAGGTAATCTCCTTAAAATACTTAGATTTAAAGTTGCAGTGGACTAGATGAAGAATTGTTCAATTCAGTGCCTTGAAGATTTTACGGCCAAACAAGCCAAAACAAAAAACAAACAAACAAAAGATTTAGCTCACGACTCCTTTAAACGAGTAATTCTTTGTATATAAAGACAGTATTGTTAATCTAAACCATAATACAAACATAAGTTCGGATCGAATTAAGGAACAAAACATTACTTGTTTTAGTTGTTAGTTGTAGTATTAAGATAAATGATATTTTTGTAACATCTGCCGCCTCAGAGGTTAGCAAGAAGCGGATCGCTGAAAACCAGAACCGTACTAATTTGAGTAGATACTGTGATTTAGCTACCACTGGATCTTTTCAAAGTTACTCAGTGATACTCTGAAGACAGCTAAACCGGAACAAAATACATTATACATGCATACAGAGTTCAGTACTCAAAAACAGCAATCTTATCTCCAGAAAAAGATCCGTTAACAGCTGCAGCAATGCGGCCTTCCATGCTCACTGCAATCCCTGCCACACGACGCCACTCCGTTATTTCGCGGATTTGAAGAGTTCGTAGACACTCACCATCTTTAGAGTATACTGCCACACGCTGGAGGTACGGGTACTTTTTATTATCACCAGCGACGATGACATGTTCACCTCCTGGGTGACAGGCAACACGATAATACGAAGCCTCTTCGGATCTGATGCTAAATTTGCTCTGCTGCTGACCATCCTCGGTGAAAATGTGAATGCATTCATCACCCCTGTCCAGTATCAGTACCCGGCCATCAGGACCAGTAGTGCCGATGTCTGATGCTTTCTCCAATATCTTGTCTCCAAAACTGCAAAGATATCCTCCATCAGTCTGGTAAACATCAACCACTCCCGTTACCCCCCATGCCACCAGCACTTTGTTCTTACTGACCGTTAGTTTGCGGGGTAGGTACCCTTTGCTGTCAGTCCTCACAGGAAACTTTCGCAGCTGGTCACCAGCGCTGTTGTAGACCAGCACATATGCTGTCCACCTTGCTTCATCTCTCTGAGTCCCAGCCTCCACCAGCGTGACCAGAGTGTAAATGTTGCCCTCCTCGTCAGTGCTGACAGCAACAACGGATGACTTTTCTAGTTCAACATCTTGAATCATGGGCACTTTTATCTTGAGAATAAAATGTCCGCTACTGTCAAACACTTTTACAGTCTTATCCCCGTCGTCTCCTACAATAAACTCCCCATCTGCGTTTATAGCAACACCCACAGGCTCCTTCAGCTTGTTCTGCTCCTTTTCACCCTCCTGACCAAAGGACCAAATACCACTGCATTCCATCACACCTTGTTTCTCTAGCACTTTAGCAACTCTGTGGTCACGAAGCGGATCGATTTTCTCTTTACCGGTGTCAACACAAGGCCAGTTGTTTGCAGACAGTTGCTCGCTACCAAAACACACCATTCGGATAACACTGTAGATAACGCGATTCAGATGACAAGTGGAGGAAATTAGCGCCCTGCGTTCATCTTTGCCAAATCGAGCGCGGAAGCTTTGTTTAAGCTCCACAGTCAAACAATCCTTAACAGCTGACAGACTGTGCAGCTCTTCAATACACACACTACACGATGGTAATGCGTCCACGGGATTGTCTACTGTCTCCAGTATTGTCGCCATAACTCGATATTGCATGGCAAGCACGCGATCAGAAAGTTCTAAAGCTTCGTTATTGAAAGCTTCTGTTGCTTTCCTGCGAGCATCTTCAAATCTCTTTTTGGCGTTTGACAGAGACCTCACAGCTGACTCATCCAAGTCATTAAGATCCAATTTTCTCATTCGTTTAGCGAGGGAAACTGCTTCTGCACCAGTTATTCCTGTAGTAGCTTGAGTTGTTGCCATGCCGTATTCGGTTCTAGATCTTGCTTTCTCGAACACGTCATATAACAACTCGATTCCTTCCTTAAAGAAACTGATGCTTGCCAACAAATCTTTTCTTGCCAATCCGTCCAACTTCGACTTGATATCATCGATTTCACGCACGATCAACCCCCGAAATATCTGGTCTGTTACATCGCCATCTTTCAGTTTCTCGGCTGCCTTGTCTCTTCCTTTATCCAGGAGTAAACCGATGGTGGCTTTAAACACCCCTGTGATTATTGAGGACATGACTTCTAACGAGTAAAATAACATGCACGATATTGTTGATCAACTAGAAAGGAAAAAATTCCACAAATGACTCGCCTAGAAATTAGATGTTGTGGGTCAGTGGATCAAAAAAGAGGTGCAAGCTGAAAAAATGCTTTTCATCAAATTGATTGAAACTGAAAACGTTCTTTGGAACTCATCCAAAACAGACAGAAGGATGATTTATTGCGTGGTGACTTCATCATCTAATTATATTACTTTGGAAGGTTTCTTGATAATCATTCTTTAGGATAGGCTTTAAGCAATACTTCAAAGTTTATATAATCTATCAAACTCCTAAGAAAAGCTGACCACATTATGTTCTGCTTTTTGAATTTACTACGTTTGATTGCTTTTTTTTGTTTTGTTGAAACAATGCTTTTAATCAACTTGATTGAACGTGGACACTTTGCTAAAACAGTGCGTGGTGACTTCATTATCTAATTATATTACTTTAACGGTGTTGCTTGATAATCATTCTTTTAAAATAGGCTAGAATTCCAAGGATGTAATATAAGGCGTTAGGTGTTCAGATGAGTATCAATGATGTAGTAAGTCACACATGCAATCATTCACAATTTTCCTGATCAGTGCTGGTATGTACCACTGCGCGCCGCTGCAGATTAAGGATAAGACATTGTATCGACGAACAGTAAACAAAGACGGCTTGCAGCAATCCGTGGCGCACGCTATGTAAATTTGTTTAATCTTTAGGGTCTGAGTTTTCGAGACACCCAAGGGGTCTGAGCTTTAGGGTCTGAGGTCTGAGTATTCGAGGGACGAGTGAAATCAGCCACACCTACAACTCGTTAATTCATTAGGATGCACAAAATAGTTCTAATTCTGTATAAGAGTATGAAATATAAAACTCAAAGGAAAAAATATACCCGTTAGAACAAGAGGTCCTTGCAGCGTTACCTTATCTCTGGCCCATTGTATTGTGTGGTCTGTCACCGCTGGAAATGACTTGAGCGTGCAGTGGGGTACATCTTCCTCAGGAGGGTCTCGCTACAGGAGGGATGATCGAACAGAATCACAGACAAGTACAATAAAATAATTAACAAGCACAGTAAGGAAGATATAGAAAGCTGCGTGATAACAACTGTAGTTGAGTATCTTTTGTTTAAAAAAGACTAACGAAAATGCTACCCCTGGTCAGCGAATTTCAATGAATTCGCGGTTGAAAACAGCTTTCTAAAATTCGAGAGTTATGAAAGTAAATGGCAGTTGCACAAGACATAACGCGCAAAAGCGTTACTACTAGTGCGTCACGCAACACTTTCCTAGAGCGTTAAGGTGACGTTGCGAGGGCGACTAGCAAGAAAACATATGTTGATAAGACACGCCTGACTAGCGTAAGACTCTGTGAGTTGGGGAACTATCACCTGTTGAAAATATTTCATTGATGATTAAAATTGAAGGAGTAAAGGTCATCGGAAGCACCAATATGTTTGACTTTTTATGTTAAAGAGGTAGTTTCTAAAGAAACTGTGGTGCTACGTCGACGTGGGGAAGTTGTACACAAAAATTTGTTTTTATCGATGGAGTTAATAATGGCAATTATCGTTCTGTATAAGGATTGTAAAAGCTGGC
>OX419335.1:8306773-8319273 GCA_948470475.1 Galaxea fascicularis | reverse complement strand
GGGGAAATTATCTGAATACACGCTAGTTATTCAGCTTGCGTGGTATATACTAAAACAATTATTCACCTCAATGTCGGTGAAAGTGGAGGATATTTACCTCGCCGCTTCGCGGCTCGGTATTGTTCATTATTGTCCCTTGGAATATGGTGCCCGCCATTATTATTTTTTTTTTTTTTGAGGTTTCAGTTTTGGCTCTTTTCGTGCAAGAGTCCATTTTTGGTAACTCAAAAGCGACGGTTGCGTTGTAGAATATTCTTCGAACTTAAAGATTTTTGTTTTGTATTTTGAGTCCCAAGTGACTTTAACGTAATTAGTACCACATCATACAGCAGATTATTAAATGGTAAGTGTTTGCAGTAGTGTACGCAAGGACTTTGGAGTTATGGAGATTAAAATGAACGTTCACAGATTCACTGAAACAGCAAATTGTCAAATTTCAAGAGTCGGGTGGCGCGACTAAAGCGTTTCTGGTTATAGAAGTCCTTAATTATGATCTTAGGTCAAATCAGTAACATCCCTCTACAAGTAAGAGGCAAAATTCCCTCCCCCGCTTTTGGAGACGACAATTGAATTCGAACACACGGCAAATCATAATACGTTTGTATTCAGCTGTGAGGTAGCGAAATATATGCCGTTTTCTTGCCTCAGAAGTTCTTAGGTGCAACTTTTACAGTGGAAGAAGGGAAAGCCATGATTTATCAGCTTTTTGTTAATTCTACTGTAAACGTCTTTGAATCACTATCAAACCTCTAAAGATCTTATTTTCCCTTGGGGCCCAAAATTTATTACAAAATATGGATACTCTCTAAGGAAGGCTGTTGCCGGGGATTGTCTGGGGTTCGATTGAAATTTTCAGAGAAAGTCACACATCACCATTGATCTACTCCTGTCGTATTGCAATAGAAATAACTGTTGTGATTCTCACTAAACGAAGGATATGGATATCAGTAGTCCATTGAGAAACTACGTGTGGGTTCAGTTACTAGCTTCAGGAGATAGAACGGTTTTCAATTTAGTGACGCAAGACCAAAAGAAAAGCAATTACTCTGACCAATTACAGAGACGAAGACAGCGCCACGAACCAATCAGAATGCGGATCAATTACATGTAACCGGCGCAAAGCGCAGGAAAACGCGCGCGTGCAACTCGCGATTGGTTTTGGTTTTGCTTCTCATTGGTTAAAAAAGTGGCGCGAGTTTTGCTGGCCAATCAGGCAGCGAAGTAATGCAAAACCGAGGCAAACGCAATTTACTTTCAACAGTCAATTAATAACCGCTCTAAACTAAAACTACTATCGCATTCTCAAAGTTATTTCTGATTAACCTTTCAATGAGGTTTGAACAGTGAACAGAACTAATGCTGGGAGATTCTCGTTTCAGCCATCTGAAAGCTGGATTTATTAAATGTAAACCTAAAACACTTCGTACATTACTTATTGTGCAAATAAAATTTCAATTTTCAATAAATGTTGATGTGTACATAAGAAGGCTCTTTTATTGGAACGCTTTTGTATAATTATGGTTAATTTAGTGGACATTTAGTAAATACTGATACACAACAGGTGAACTAAATTCACTCTTTATGTACGAAAGCATTAGAACGCAACAAGTTTCAAAATGTAGCCCAGTCCCCAGCCCACCCTTCCCTCCCGTTCATCTCAATCATCACTGATCAAATAAGAAACCTAATCAGTTAACCTTTCGTGGAGAACGGCCACAGAAAATCACGGAAAATCGCTTTTTTGAGGAGACAAAACCTTAAACTTCATATCTTACTTGTAGAGTAGACGGTCAAAAATCTAATTAATTGAGCGCCCGAGCAGAATTCTTCCCAGTTGACACCAGTGTAGTATTTGGATGCATTGAGGGTAGTTTATTTTTTTTAATTCACCGTCTGTCGAGTTTCAAGGCATGACGGTCAGGAACCGAAGTAGTACCGCACAGGAGGACCAGGTAAATCGTCCTCGCCATCACCTTCGAATGACACTGTCAGGTCAACATAGGCTTTACCAGGCGCCTTGATTAGCTTGGTCATTCTGTGGCAAAAACGTTACCGTTCAAACAATCGTTCAGAATGGCATAGGAAGAAGGGTACGTTCGCTATTCATTTGCCAAGTGTAGTTGGAAAGAGGCAGAGGGAGAGGGAGGGGAAGTTGGTTGACCATTCGGCAAGTGGTATCAACACTACTAGAGGCAAGGATATTTAGCCTTTACAATCACTCTGGATAAGGACAATTTTACAAACTGGCGTGAGGCTTTCTTTAAAGACGTTGCCAAGGCGTCTTACCTAAAGCAGGAAAACATTGCTAAAGTTGCTTCCTGTTGCGCTGAGTGATTTTCAAAAAGGCGATTCGGTTTTACAGAAGAGTAAAAAACCAAACCAAACACAAGACTCACTTCTGATCAAGTCGTTTAGAGTGCCCTGGCAGCAAAGGTACATACACAATCTTCACACCATGTACTACAATAGACACCTCAAAACCATACTTCTCCTGAATGGGCAAACAAAAAAGAAAACGAATTAAAACTAATTTCAAGCAAGCTTTCTACTAACAGAGATAGTTCCCTCCCGCTACTTACCTGGCGACAGCAGTTCGCAAAATGATGCAGCACATGAAGGAATGGCGAGAATTAAAGGACGAGAATAGTAAACCCTGATTGGAATTTTTAACTTTCAGTTGTCGTCACTATTCTGAATAACTTATAGGCCTCTCCAAACGACAAACTAAGATTTGCAAACTTACAAGGTGGACATTATGCACAACTATGAAACAGGTTGCTTAGATCCTACAACCAGTTGCAAAACTGTTGAGACATTTAAAGTAACAGACAGCTTTTCTTAATCAACATCGCTGCTGCTAAGGAATCTGTGAGATACAACACACAGCCCCTCACTCTCCCTCTTTCAAAGTTGTTCGTCCAAGTGAGTTTCGAGCATGGTGTTGCACTGCTAGCAACTTTGATTGATTGATAGATTGATTGATTGATTGAGGGGGAGGGGGAGGGAAAGCGGAAAATCATGGGAAAATCATTAAACAACAAATGACGCAAAGTGTCTCAAGTATTTTTGAAACTCGTTGAAGGATAACATCTGTGGGGTGTCAACACAAGCTAACTTCTAAGTAAAGCAAAGCAAGTTTTAGTTTGCTGTTTGGAGGGATCCGAGCGTGTCTCCACACCTTGCTTGAATTGTCTCTTTTTGAAATTTACGTTTATTGCTGCAAGGAATATAAAGCCGCTTTCTTAAAATACGCTCGTGATCAGGTTTTGACCTAACCTTAGGTCAAAACCTAAGTTTAGGTTTATTTTTTTTATTTATTTATTTATTTATTTAGTCCAAGGACTAAGGTCTAGATCTAGGTCTAGGTCTAGGTCTAGGTCTAGTTATCTTTTTGCGTGATGACAGAGCTTGGAATTTGATTGAGAAATCAGCACTAACCTTGAAAAATCTCAAAAAGTCTTTTAGCTTAAAGTCATGTGTTCCTTGAACGATCCACTTGTCCCAGTTTGAGAACGATAAACCCTCCCTGTATGGTGAAATATGACAAGAGTAAAACACTGCTCGCTAATGGTGGAAACTTCAATATTAACCCTTTCATCCGAAGAGTGATCAGCATCCAATTTCTCCTTGTGATATCAACACTTTAACAAACAGAGTGATCACGAGAATTAAGGACAAGATCACACAAGATGAATTTGTTTGATATCTTAACAATTTTTCTCCACTACTTCTATAGGAAATGTGTAGGGGCAGCAAGTGAGAATTTAAGTTTTGATCTTTACACTTGGATACAGTCTTTCTCCATTTCGACTGTTATGCACATTGCAGCGTGCCTTGTAGGCGTTGGCAAAACACATGGGCAAGTAAAGGCGGAGAAGTGCTTGGTTCAGCATTTAGCTGCCGCAATGCTTGTTACGACGCCCAATCGCGTGGTCACCCTACCTAATGACCGTGACCTCAGGAGGGCCTGGTTCGGAGAATATGACGTACGGAAGTGCCAAGTTCATGAAACAGTTCTTGTAGTCTTCCGCAGGACTTTTCATTACTACTTTGACGAGCTCAATCGCGACCTGGGGCAGAAAAAAATGAAGTTAGTCATTGATACATGTTCCCGCAGAGGCATCTATCTACATCTACATTTATTAATTGACAACCCTTTCGCATCAAGTCAATATAAATTAAATTACAATATCACAAATATAATAATAAAAAAACACTTGTAAATTATATATAGAAATACATTACAATTTTAAATGATAAAATTATTTCTTATAAAATACATATATACAAATAAATAAGATAAATAAATTACAGCGATCAATTATTTCTAATACCGGAGAAACAGTGATCTTTAAATAATGAAAAATTTATACTAGTGCGAATGTCACTTGGTAGAGAGTTCCAGTCCCTTATTGTCCTTGGATAGAAACTATAAAAATAATATTCATGATTGTAGTTGGCTTGAATAAATGAATAGTTAGAAAATGATCTAGTAAAACGCTGTTTAGGTTAAAATAGTTGGGTATAGGCAATGCAATCGAATTATTAACTGCTAAATAAAATATGTTCAAGTTCAAGTTCATTGAAAATTAACAAAATGATACAATAACAGCGCTAACCCGCAAATAGCTAAGGCTAGTCTAGGCGAGTAGCGAGTAGCACTGTTTGAAGAGTTAAATATGATAATTGTGAGTATGGGATACGTGAAGAGATAAAAGAAATATCTATGCACGTTGAAAAACAACAAATAAATAAATAACTAAATAACAGGAGCCCATTATTTGTAATGGGCTCCTAGTAAATAAATAAATAAGACAGCAGTTGCAGTTAGATAAAGCTACTTTGAGTAATTATTTTGAAATTTTTTGATTAGGAAAGGTGTGCCAACATAATCGTCCTCCACCATTAAGGCTTCTAAGAGTCGATTTTGTAGGTTTGTCTTAAATACAAACTTCCGGGTAATTTATGTAATAGACCTTTTTACCGATACGGCGGCCATCTTGAATTCCGGGGAAATTATGGGATACCCAGGGGGCAGATGAGAAATAATTATAAAGAATACTGTGGCGTGATAACTTTTAACAATAATTTTTCGCTAACCATAGAAACAACTGCCAACTACCGTGACAGAAAGATGTAACGCTTGTAATATTTGTTATGGAATATGAGAGACAAGCAGTAAAAATTTATCCTGAAAGCTGTGTATACGATAAATTTTCCAGCGATTGCCCCCTCGGCAGCCCATAATTTCTCGGTCAAAACAATAGAATTCAAGATGGCCGCTGTATCGGTAAGAAGGTCTATTGTTGGGGGATGCTATTCCATATTTTGGCCCATAGTCTTGAAAAATATTTTGATAGATGGTTGCATCTTGAATATTTTATATGATAATTACCTGCTAAAGAAAATCTTGTATTATAATTATGCAACTCATTCGGCGAACAATTCAAAAGATTAGAAATATTACATGGGGTTCGCTTACAAAAAAACATCGTACATTAGTATTGAAACAGATTTAAAATAAAGCTTATTTATTGGGATAGTATTAGAGGAAACCAAAAGAGGAGTGGCGTGTGACCTATAAGATGTAAAGTATATGAGGCGAAGTGCATGCTTTTGTAAGACCAGAATTTGATTAATGTCAGTTTGAGCAGCATGGCCCCACACAACAATGCTGTAGGGGATATCAAAGATTGATAAATTGTTAGCAGTACACTTGTGGGTACATAATATCTTAGTCTAGCGATGATGCCAATCGTTTTGCTTATCTTGGAAGTGATGTGTTCAATATGATATTTCCAGCTGAGATTAGAATCAATTAACACACCTAGATATTTCACATACCACTTTTGTTCTAAAGGCAAAAAAGTTTGGGAATCATTATCAAATTTTCGAAGATCAACTTGATAGTCAATTTTCTTTTGACGAGGATGGAAGATACTTGTTAGCTGTTAGCCATTCATAAACTTTATGTAATTCAAAATTAACGAGTTGCAGGGTTCGAAGATTTTTATCAGCATATAATAGATTTGTGTCGTCAGCAAACAAGTAGAATGCTGAAAGTTGGTATTATCAACAGAGTTGATAAATGTAAATTGACCACCGTACAGGGATTCTAAAAGCTGACGTTTCGAGCGCTAGCCCTTCGTCAGAGCGAATCGAGGAATTATGGGTTGTGTGTAGTTTTTGCAGTGGAGTAGGAGCTACGCTACTGGTGGTAACATGGCAACGTGAAAAATAGGAATACATTAGTTAAATGAAAAGCGTTCGTTAATACCGTGCAGGGGCACAAAACGACCAATTTGTTGAAAAATGTATTATTATACCCCAGTTAATAAAACTAAATGTTATTCAGGCATTTTCAGGTCTTTTTTAATATTGCTGGGAAAAAAATTTCTGTTCCTTTTTGCCAGCAAGACACACAAGATATTTCCCAGCCAGCTAGATAAAATTGGTAGGTTTCCCAGCCAGGTGCACATTGAGCACCCTGCACAACAACAACAAAGACAATTTCATATGTCGTAAGCCAAAATGGGCCTCAAATCAACGCTTCAGTGGCGGGGGGGGGGGGGGGGGTGTTTAGACATAAATTTCTCACAACAATCCACATTTTCGCCAGCCAGCAACACTCTCACTGCTACAACACTTCAGTAATTACCAACCGAAACCATCAGCAGATAGAAATTTCATAACCAACTCCGGGAAATAGCTGATATTTTCCAAGCCAGCACAATACCTCGGAGTATACAGTGAGGAACAGATTCGTCTTCTGCTCCTGACCGTGGGGATTAAGGGTGCCGATTTGGAAGATCAGTTTTTGTTCCAGATTCTTGCGACTTTCCGTCGTACCTTGATGTAGGGAGAGGCCGCAGATAGCCATGTGTTGTTTGGAGTGGTTAGGAAGATTAAAATGACGAGTGACTGGCTTAGATGAATCCTTGTCATTCTTCTCAACATCGCGAAGGTGTTCGCGGAATCGGTCGCCTGGTCGTCTTCCTGTCTCGCCAATGTATAATTTATTGCATAACGTACAGGTTAGGCAATAAATAACATTTGCGAAGGTACATGTGAAACGATCAGTGATCTTAACAGATCGCTTAGGTCCCGATATTTTGCTAGTGTTAAGAATGAATTGACAAGTTTTACATCGTGAGCGCGCGCATTTGAAAGTGCCGGGTTGCTAGTTTATCAGATGACTTATGGATATCATTAACATATAAGAGAAACAGTAAAGGTCCTAAGACAGATCCTTGTGGGACACCACAATTCATAGGTTGTTTGTTGGAGATATCAGGTCCAATTTGAGTTGATTGAATACGGTTGGAAAGATAAGAAAGGAACCAATCGTTTACGATGCCTCTCATACCGTAATGATATAGTTTTTGTAGCAGAATCGAGTGATCAACTGTGTCAAACGCTGTGTCAAATGAATATACCACACGTGTATATCCCTTTACAAAAATTAGACTGGATTTGATTAACTATGTCAATAAGTGCATGTTCTGTGGATCGTCTTTCTCGGAAACCGTATTGTGGATGGTAAAGCATATTGCGTTCTTCCAAAAAAGACTTCAATTGGCGGTAGATAAGTTTTTCAATGATTCTATTAAAAACGGAAAGAAGCGAGATGGGTCTGTAGTTGTTTGGATCAGTCACATCCTCATTTTTATAAATTGGAATGACCTTAGCGTGCTTTAATCTAGACGGAAATTGAAACTCCACTCGTAATAGAATCATTTATGATTTTGCACAAGGGCTTCGATATAGTTTTGCTCGCGCATTTCAACATTCGAGTTGGACAAGAGAACAATCCGTATGCCTTGTTGTGTGGTGTCGAAAGAATTTCTAATTCAGCTTCAGAAGGAGTTACTGGTTGAAAGGCAAAAGACCCTAAAGTGCTTGATTTGGGTAAATAACTGGAGAAATCGATGGGCTTCACGTCTATCCTCTAAAAGATCTAAATCTAATGACTGTAGCATTTCTGTAACAGAAAAAGTTATGTTATAGTCTCTTTTCATAAATCTGGCTGCACGCCGCTGGACTGCTTCAATTCAATCAATCTGTTCTTGTCTGTATGGATCCCACACAGCAGTAGCATACTCCAAATTTGGTCTCACAATGGTTACATAAGCTGAACGCTTTGTGCTTTCAAAACATGAATAAAGGTTGCGCCTTACAAAACCAAGTGACTTATTTGTTTCGACCACAATATTTTCCACATGAGGATTCCATCTTAGGTCGTTAGATAACATAACTCCCACATAAGGATGGTTCTTCACGAGAGACAGCTTTTGGCCATCGATGTAATAATTCATCAACACAGGTTCCTTCTTCCTAGATATCCTCATCGAATAACATTTAGTCACATTAAACTGCATTTCCCATGTCTTGCTCCAAGATACTAATCTGTCAATATCATTTTGCAGGATAATACTGTCATTCATTGTGTTGATTGATCCGTATAATAATGCATCATCAGCAAATAGTCTCAAGGTACTATCTAAATTCTCATGAATGTCGTTTATAAACAGTAAGAACATAAGAGGACCCAAAACTGTACCCTGTGGTACTCCTGAGGTGACCTTAACAAAGCTAGAATCTTCACCATCCACAACTACACGTTGAAATCTCTCTGTAAGCCAATTATTAATCCAAGCGAGTGTTTGTCCCTGAATTCCATATTAATTTCATTATGAGAGTAATCTCTGGTGGTGTACCTTGTCAAAGGCCTTGCAGAAATCAAAAATCTGTAGATCAATTTCAGATCCCTCATCCAAATTCTCTGCTAGGTGTTCAATAGTGAGCAGGAGTTGAGTTTCGCACGAATGACTCTTTCTAAAACCATGTTGTTTGGAATACAAGATGTTATTATGCTCCAAATGCTGCATGATGCTCCGATAGATGACATGCTCCATCACTTTACACAAGGCTACAGTTAGAGATACTGGTCTGTAATTATTAGGGTATTGTTCAGGGCCTTTCTTAAAAATTGGTACAACATTAGCTTTACACCACTCTGCAGGAAGTTGACCCAAACTATCAGACTGATTAAACAGAAAACATACTACTTCAGCAATTTCAGGAGCAGTATCCTTAATAAGTCGAGTAGGGATATTATCTGGACCATTAGCCTTTTTGCAGTCAAGGTTCTGAAGGAGCTTTTTTATTCCCTCAACGTAAAAAATTATTGGATCCATACCAGCTGTACCACAAGAGGCTGTATTGGGAATAGATGATACATCTTCCTGTGTAAAAACTTGTTGAAATTGAGCATTCAGAGTTTCCACTTTACCAACACTATCGACTTTAATTCATGCATCACTCATTAGGGGAGGAATGCCAATCTGATCCTGTCTCTTAGTCTTTATATAAGACCAAAACTTCTTGGGTTTATCGTTAGGTTCAATATCCATTGTTGATGCTATAAAATCATCTTGAGCCTTCCGTAATTTCCCATTCAAGTGTTTTTGAAATTGACCAGATATTTCTGCTTGTCATCTGAGTTATTTGATCTCTTGCAATTGTTATATAATCTTTTCTTCTTCCTTAGCAATGAAGGCGTCGTCCTTCAAGCTGTAACCACAAGTGCCGTCTACTGGGCTCACAGAAAGCCATGTAGGCGTGAAAACTAGTATTAGATTACCGCAGTTAATGTGTGAAAAAGTGAAAACATTCAGGGATTACATTTGACATAATGAACAGAAATCATATACCAGGGTTTTCGGTAACATTTTAAACTACCGGATTTAGAGGTTGAACAAGCAGACGTCACACTTCAGAATATTATTTCGTGGAAACTACCCCACGTAACTACCAACGTTAAGTCCGGCGTCCAACCCCAAAATAGCCTGAAAAACTGATCTCTCGCGGGGTTAGGACTTGAGCTTCAGGCATCTAAACTCTAACATAAGATTCTCAAGAGTCACTCGATATACCGGCTGTCATCCCAAGCACCCCTGGTGTCGTATGTACTAAAGCTGAAAACTTAAATCAGTGACGATTTCACAAATTATGCTTGTCCTCACTGAATATTTTTATCTACATAACATGGCCATGACTAATCTACGAGTGCTGTCTTTGTAATGACATCTACAAATGGTTAGACTTTCTAGTCGTCTGGGATAAGGACGACAAACGGTAGGTCCCGTCTCACAACCCTTGTTCATGACGTTAAAGAACCCACACACTGATCGCAAAGACGACGTAGCTCCCGGTGTCGTGGTTTGGCCTTTGGGTTGCTGCTTGTGTTCACATAAGATTAACCTCCTTGCGCCTTTCCCCCTTGGACAGAACTGTCCCAGAAAAATTGCTATGAACTATGAACTACATGATTCAGGACCAGAGAAATGTCCTGATACTTTCAGTTCTTGAATAAGCCATACTACAACTCACCAAGCCAGCCACAGCCGCAGTGGTGGTAGCTATGGCAGGAACTATTTTGCCCGCGATTTTCTTGGTTTTTAACCGGTCAGCATTCTCTATACTGTACATAGTAGCGCGGAGATTCTGCAAAATCAAAAAAGCGCACGCAGTGATTTTCATTTCTGTAAATGTCTGAAACGTACAGTTGACTCTCGATAACTTGAACCTTCAAGGGAAACGAGAATACGTTCGACTTAGTGGGAGTTCGAGTTATCGAGGGTAACATTATAGAGAAAATTACCTGAAGAGAAAAATAGATCATTTCGAGTTAGTGGGAGGGTAGAGTTATCGAGGGTTCGAGTCAACTGTATTGTATCCGGTTCACTGGACTCAATAATCGTCAGTACGCTTTGTAGTAGCATTCATTAAAATATCGGATATTTCAACGAATAAAGGGGTAGTTTCTAAAGAAACTGTGGCGCTGCGTCGGTGGGGAAGTAGTACACAGAAATTTGGTATTATCAACGGAGTTGATAAATGTAAATTGACCACCGTACAGGGATTCTAACATTCATCCGTACAGGATGAATGCTACTGAGTTACAAGGAAAATATGTAGGGGATCCTGTGACAGACCAGCATTCTATTCAGGGCGAGTGGGACGAAGAATACACTCAACACAATACTGAAATTAAACACAATAATGAAATTAAACTTAATGGTTTTTCACCTGAAAGGGCGTCCAAACATTGTAGTTTTAACAAGTTTGAGCATGTTTGGATGAAAAGCCACCAGATAACATGAATTTAAAAATCATAAAAATCCCATACAAATGTCTATTTCAGAAAGTACGTTCCTACTATTCATACAAAGTCTCTAATTTTCTCGATTTTCATAAGCCTTTCATTCAGCTGCTGTTCAACGGAACAGCCTCAAAGTTGGTTAGGTCAAAAATTCTTGAGATGCTCTTTCATGTGGTCGAAACACTATTTGCAAACGATATATTTTAAAAAACCCTTCCCAGGCTCACACTCGGCTTTTCCAAAGTGTGCGATTCAATCCGTACATATAACTCTGACTTGAACCTTTAATATCAACCTGACTCCACCCTCACACTTCGTTTCGGAATCACTAATGTTTAACCAGATACTCTTTGCTGACTCGTTACGAGTGGACCGAGTGTGACGCATGAATGAAACTCTGCTACATTTATATAGTAAAGCTGAGGTGAAGCTTACCGAGGCTGCAGTGATGAAGTCGATATGACCATTTGAATCATCGTCTTTCTCAAACTCTTGAGGAAACATCGGTAAAACATCTGAGAGAGAAGACAAAACTTCAAATAATTCTTATTTATAGAGTTGGTGGAACACAAAAACAAATGAAAATTTAGTTTTAAATCCTAGTCACATACTTTATGGCTGGCATGAAAGGACAAGGCATTGGCGGATACTGAGTTATTGTTTACTAATTGCTCAATATTATATTTTCTAAAAAGCCTTCGCGGAGATGATTTGGATCTTCAAAACTATCTTCTTATCTTGCATGAAAAATTTGAAACACTTAAAGAAATCGCAATTGCAAAAAAAGCACTTCCTAAATAATATATATATTTAGCCAAGCCTAAAAGCGGAGCTCCACAGTTCTTTCCTTATTGTATGGCATTTACCGATAAAATAAAATCAATGCCAGGACTCGAGCCAGGACTCTAGTAAGGACTTCTGTGATTTTGTTTTTTTTTTGTGATGATGGTTTTTACCATTCAAACATGTGCTAACGTACATTTTCGATTTATTATCGGCCTTTGCCACGTTGGATCAAGGAACTACATGACCGACCGGTTAGCTCAGTTGGTAGAGCATCGGACTACCGTGCGGGAGGTCGCGGGTTCAAACCCCGGCCGGACCTTCACTCAGAGTCTTTAAATAACTGAGGAGAAAGTGCTGCCTTTGTAATAACATCTACAAATGGTTCGACTTTCTAGTCTTCTCGGATAAGGACGATAAAACGGGAGGTCCCGTCTCACAACACTTGTTCCTATAATCTGTGGGACGTTAAAGAACTCACACACTGTTCGAAAAGAGTAGGGGACGTAGTCCCCGGTGTGGTGATCTATCTGCTGTATGGGTTGGGTGGGGT
>OX419335.1:8291773-8301773 GCA_948470475.1 Galaxea fascicularis | reverse complement strand
AGCAAAAAAGGTTGAAAAATACTTAGAAAGAGCGAGTTACTTGCTAAAGAGTAAATTGTCAGTAACTGAATTTGTCGGTTGAATTAAGACAAAAAGGGTGCCTCGAGGTAGATGGGCAACAGGTGATTCACTTACCACCACTTTTTTTAGAGGAAAAACCAGATCTGACCAAGAGCACAAGATCGAGCCCGCACAACTTCTAAACAGTCAGGACAACCTTGTTGCCAACAGAACGCACACTAACTGCGCTTTCCATTTGTCTGAAATGGCTGGCCAGAAAGATCAGCTGAGTGTGAATGGAATTTATTTTCTTACAACTTCTTCTTAGTTTTCCCGAGGGCTCATTTAGGATTGGAACCCACCATTTTGATAGGAATTCGAAGACCTGAGATAACCAATACTCCAATTGGCCCATCACCTTTAACGAATTAAATGGTCTGACGCACCGTTTCTGACAAATGCAAATCACTCAGCTACGTTTAGGTAGTACTTTGGGAACCTGGCGCGTTTAACAAGATCAAAGCCTATCCGTTTATTCTCCGGGGAGGGTCAAATTATGATGACCCACAAAGTGGAAAGAGAACGGAAAGAAAAATCCTATACTCACTGGATTGTTTCTTTCAGTATTTGGTTGAACAAACCTGCGTTGTGTATTTGATGCCATAAGAGTCAGCGTAAAGTTTACTGCTACTTCGAATGAACAGCATGTGTCTGAGAAGGAAACAAGCCGGCGGTGAAGTTCTCAAGTCGTGATATTTGAAGATAGAAAACAGCCACGGTGAATGTAGTCGCAAGCTCGAAGAAACAGGAATTTTTCGTAAAGTAGAGAAGTACCGACCTTAAATACTTTCCATCCCCATTCCCCTCTACCTCCAAGAAACAGTGTAATAACTGACCAAAACGGCTGGAGTAGCTCTACGACAGTCTAATGATAATGCAAGTGATGACGATGACGATGACGATGACGATGACGATGATCATAATGATGATCATGGTGGTGATGATGATATAACGATAATGATGATGATATGACCATGACGTTTTGAAGATGATGATGACGACGAAGATGATGATGATAATGGTGACGACGATGTAACGATGATGATGATGATAACGATGCTCACGACGATGATGATGATGCCGATGACTATGTTGACGATGATGATGATAAGAAGATGATGATGACGAAAACGATGATGATGATGATGATGATGATGATGATGATAAAGACGGATCGCAATCGCTAGAAAGCTAGGCTTGTGAAACACTGCACCGTTATTACAGAGCCAGGAAACGAGATCAAATACCGTCCGCCAAGACTAGATTCATTTTTAGGCTTCCTTCGACACTGCTTATATCTATAAAACCCAAAGCAAACAGCTTCAATCTCTAGTTCTGAGGTCTTCCTTCAGTTGCCTCAAGTAAGAACTAAGAAACACATCTGTAGAAAAGCAAAAATTCACTGTTTCAACTTACAATTCATTTTTTGGGCTAAACTGCTGTGGAATTGGCGGTCTCTTGGGGCTTTGCCAAAAAAGTGCTGCAAACGAAGATAGTAGTTAAAGACGAGAAGTGCAAGGCTAGAACATGAAGTAGCAACACAAACAAGACTGTCATAAACTCACATCCGTCCTTAACTCTTGTGTCCAAAGGAAACGAGTGAAGCAATTGTTTGGCCTGCAGAGATTCCAAAGACAAGTATTTCTTTTGCGCAATACATAATCCGAATATACTTGAATTTATTAGCCCTAAAAATAATGAAAATTATTCTTTGCGGAATATTCCAGCCAACAAAAATAAAGGACTTCCGAATGAAACATAACTTGATCGCCACACAATTGATCTTCTTTGACCGCCAAAACCAAATTGATCAAGTTTAACAAATAAGAAAGATGCAAGTAAGGCAACCTTCCAATCAACAGCCGAAACATCTCGAATGAGCATTTTGGCGTTTCCCGCCATTTCTGAGAACACCAAACACTCCGTTCTTTTTCGCGCCAAACTACAAAACAATTGAACCAACGTTCTGTTTCCGCCAGCATCAACACCCATGTAAGTTCTCTGTCTGTTCAATCCTCTTCCATTTTCGTTAGTTTTAATTATTTTTTACTGACCTTGTGGTTGTAGTACTTCTCAAATTCTATTCTGCTAAACTCCACGCAGCTTGCCCAGTCTTTAGGGCACCGTTTTAACAATTTTAAAACCCGGTGAACACCTTCAGGTTCGTTTCCGGCTTGAAGAGTCTACACCAGAAGAAACAAAATTCCTTGAGGAACCTCACGGTTAAGTATCACATAGATGAAGCCTATGCTTAAAACAACTGCGACCAATGGTGAAATTTTACACGGTTAAGTCACTTTTAAACCATCTTGCTTCATTTTTCCTCAAGGTTATTTGGCCGACGTGTCGCCTCTTTTGATTTCTGCGTCCCCGCTCGCTTCTAGAACCGATCAACAAAGCTGAAATCAAAACCAAAGGTAAAGGCAATCCTTACCTCCAGAAGTTGCTCAGGAGATCCATTCGTCGCCCAAAATTTCAGGTACAATTCTGGCTTCTGAGTGAAACAATTTTCAAACTGAAAACAAACAAAATCAAAGTGGCTATCAGCCACTGAACTTAGAAGTGAATTATAACACACTCACAAGTATTAAGTCTTGAGATTTTAGTCCTGTGGTAGGAAACGTTGCTGGAAGGTCCAAAAGAGAAGCACGACACTTGAAAATCTACAAATGTATCAGTTCCGCTCATCCAGGACAAAATTATCAGCAGTAAGTTCCTCCCTATTTAGCTCATGGATGACATAGTCATGCCATAAGGTTTCGGTGTGGGTCTTATGGCGATCACTCACTCGATTCATTAAACTTTCCCCCTGTCTTTCCCCTGTTAAGTATTGCTTTTTTCTCGACAGTCTTATTAGCCCAACGTTTGCCAGTTTCAGGGGGTAGTACAGAGGCGTAGATTTTAGCTCAGCAGAAATTATTTACGTGTGGAATTTTCATGGCGTCCGTACAGAAATGAAGATGTAACGCAGATGGTTTTTCGTTCGATCCTTAAACAAAATAGACCTTTGTTGAATTGGAAAATGGAAAGTTAATAAGGTAAAGAACACAAGCTGTGAGAATTGAACTTGGAAATCTTCAGAGCAGCGAAAATGGACTTAGGCCCCGTTCAGACTAGGTGCCTGTGCCCGGTTTTCGGGAACGGGCACTAGTCTGAACATAGCTTTTCGTTGGTGCACGGGCACTACCTCCAAGGGTAGTACTCGGGCACCGTTCCCGGGCACGGGAACTCGTCTGAACACGTTTTCATGTTTTCGCGTTTTTTCCGTGTTTCCCTACGATGCAGTCACAAAAATGGCGGCAATATTGCGGAGTACTCAAAAAGATAAACTGGGCAGCGAGCCTTCTGCACGAGTGTGAAAATCCTCGGTCCAGGGCACTGAGGTGTCTAGACAGCGTCCTTTTTAGTGCCCGGGAACGGTGCCACGGAACGGGCACTTAGGCTGAACGGGGCCTTAAGGCCCTAGCAAACGGCTTCAACATTTGCTTCAACATCCATTCGACTTTGTTGAACGCTGTTGGCGGAAGGTTGTTGAATGATGTTGAACGGTGGGATGAGCAAACGGTTTCAACATTTCATTCAACAAAACTTAGCGAGTGGTGACCATGGTTACGTCTTCTTCATTGCACATGCGCTTGCTCAACAATGTTGATAGAGCGGGGGCAAACGACTTCAACTCCGTTTCAACATTCCGAACATTCCTGACAACAAAGGAAATGTCTGAAATGTTGAACGCATGTTGAAACAAAGTTTAAACGCTTTTAAACTCTTTCAAAGGGGGTGGCAAACGCTTTCAACATTGCCATTCAACAAAATCCAAAGGATGTTGAAGCAAATGTTGAAGCCGTTTGCTAGGGCCTTTTGAGACCTCAAAAGCGACTATTATCACTGTCCGGTTAATTTCTCGTCACACGAAGAAAGAATGCAACACGGAATGTATCGGAAAAACAAGGAAACGGGAAAAGGCTTTCTACCCAAAAATCCGTATTCAGGCAACGCATTTGATTTAGAAGCAAAATATGATCGATTTCACTGATTAAAGAGGTACATTTACCATCTGCAAGACGGCTTTGTGAGTGGACGCTGTTGTGTTACCAGTCTCCTACAATCTACACATGCTTTTGCCAAAGCACTCGATGAAAGAAAGCAAGTTGACACTATATTCTTGGATTATAGTAAGGCCTTTGACTCAGTCTCATTTAACTGTTTATTGAAAGAGCTGTTCGATGTGGGTGTAAGAGGTAAAGTTCTTCCTTGGTTTAGAAAAAATTTGCAACGTTTGGCGATTCTTACACACTGTTGCCAAGGAAACTTAATAGATACTCTTGCCGAGTACTATTTGAGATTAATCGTACTGCTCTCGACCAATCAGAATTGAGTAATTTTGTTGAGTGTACTACAATGTTATCTCGCCTTCAGAATAGTCCGAAATTTATTGCGACCAAAAGCATTTATAAAACTAACTTAAAATGAGCCGTCGACCAGTTAGAAACTTTAACTTGCCTGTTATAGTTCTCAACAAAGCTACCATATTTGAATATTAACTTAAAAGTCCGACAAATTTGCATATTTGTATTCCATCGGTTCAAATTACGTTCCAGACAACAAAACGTTTGGGGTATTTGGTGGAATGTAATTTACATTAATGCATACGGCGCCTGTGGATCTTTAGGGATACCACTCTTTAATTTTGCGGAAAATATTAGCGCGTAACCGGTTCTTTTACCAAGACGTGTGCCTGAAAAAGATGTGCTCCCACAAAAAACAACATACACGTACAGGTTTCTTGCCCATAATTTTTTTTACAGAAAATAAAGTTGTTGCAAGCTCAAAAAGTTGTTATGTTCCTCATCCAAGAGCTGGCTCACAGGAGCCTCTGATTTGTATCTTTCGTCAGCCTTTTGAAGTATTTTGACGAAATTTGTTTTCTCATTCGGCCGTTTTCATGATCAAAATTTGGCTTGGTGCAGTTTCATGGTTCGAATGTAGTTTATTAGACCACAGGCAGCCCAATCGTGGTGGGTGACATGAAAAGTTTATACGAAAAAAAATATGCCGTTAAAAGCTAGAATTCCGACGAATCGGATGGCGGTGGAAATATTGATATACTAGCCAAATAAAGCCTTCCTACCCTCACTCTTTTGTTTCTTGTCACTTTCTGGGACGTCTAAGTGCAATGCCGTCGTTTTTTTTAATCCCAGGTAACTGTCTACTCTAAAAATGGGAAACCTTTGATGTTACACACCACGATTGGGCTGCCTGTGATTACACATGCGCAATATAGTACATGCCGGGCACCATGCACTTGTCAGCGGAAGTACAAAGTGTTTGAGGAATTGAAGGAGCGAAGGAGTGCAGTCAGTCTCACACCAACACTCGGAAATGGCACAGCCATTTTCCGGGTCAAAAAGTGATAAAAAATAGGAGTGTGAGAAAGGAGGCCAAAAAACTACTCACAAAAAGTTTAAAGCATAAGTCGTTCTCGCGTGATTCCTTCGGCCTTATTCTAAATAACAACCATATCATTTTATGCCAATAATACTTTTAAACCCAAATCAATGCACAAATTACAGTACAGCATACAGCTTTGAAAATGACAAGCTGAATTCGGTGCCTTAAACTAAGTAATTTCATTGTCCCGAGCCTAAAAACGGGTTTTTGCAGTCTGCATGAATGGCCCCAAATAAGAAGTCACTGATTTTTTTACCGTTGCCCCGTATGGAGTTCAATCCCTGCCAAAAATCAACTTTGGCACACAACATCGAACTTTAAGATTCAACGTCGAACTTTAGAACTCAACATCCAACTTAAGCACTCAACATCCCACCTTGTAATTTCAATTTTTTTTCAGTCGTTATTGAAATCGATATTTATGAAATGAACTTTCAATTACAAAGCACGATGTCGAATATTGACGTTCATTCTTTTTCTTGATGTTCGAAGTATGAACATTTCAACGCGATGTCAAAACGCGACAACGAATATTTAATTTTTATATTTCGATTTTTAAAAATCAACACGGTAATAAAATGGTTGAAATCTTTTCACGCTGTGGTGAAATGTTGACATTGCGATGAAATGTTGACTCCGTTGCAAAATGTTGACTTCGTTTAGTGAACGGCGTGCTATCCCCGCCAAAAAGTATCAAATGTCTCAAGGTTGTGTAACATTCTAAAGGACTGGATCTAGTCTGGGGACGGGTTTACTTTGGTCAAAATGGGTGATCTATCGAGCGTCGTGCAAGCTATCAATGACCTTGTTGTCAGAATTGAAAGACTCAACGATCAAAGCGAAATTGGATCAGAGGAAATGAGTGACAGGCCTGCGCGGACTCCTCATGCGGTTTTTGTGCTCGCCTCGCATTAGAGCCTTAGATTATATTTTTGCCCTAACAAGCATGTCTTTAAGAGATTTACCTCTTTTGTATGATATTATCGGAGGTTTCAAATAAATTGTCTTTAACAAAGGCTGATTTTGTATAAGACCCCAGTGTTCCATCATTGTCTGTTTAAGACTGTTAACCGCTGGGTGGTACGTAGTGACAAAAGGCAGAACCCTCGCGTTAGTTTTTTTGTTTTGTGTTAGAGCCGATTGTCTAGAGGCAAAGTTGACCCCTGACAGTGAGACCTTTCTATGATTGTTTTTGGATATCCGCGTGCTCTCAGGCGTTATTTAAATTTCACAAGGCTTTCTTCAAATGTTGTTTTCGAAGGGTTAGTCCTAAGCAATCTCATTGCTTCGCCTTAAATGAAACCACTTTTTACGCCTGGGGGATGGCATGACTTGAAGTGTGTATATTGAAAGGTTTCAGTCGGCTTGTGGTGAGTTTTTATGTCCAGGATGGATTCGTTTTCGAATCTCTCCCCTTTGAACACCACTGTATCGAGGAAAGTGATCTCGCTCTCTGATATTTCGGCCGTGAATTTGATGGTACTGTGGAATTTATTAGCTTGTTCAATAAAACAATCCACGTCTTTTTTATTGCAGTCCCAAAGCGAGAAGATATCATCGATATATCGTCTCCATTCTTTAGGCTTGATCTCACTTTGTCGTATAAGCTTTGATTCGATTTCAGCCATGAAAATATCAGCAAATGATATTGCCATTTTAGTTCCCATGGCCGTTCCATGTGTTTGGAGATAGTTATCCCCATTAAACTGGAACGAGTTTTCTTTCAGAATTAGAGGAAGCATTTCCCTTAGGAAGCGTGTTGGGATCGGTGGGTTGTAATTGTGAAACGTTTCGTATGCCTTGCATACTGTTTCTGTACCCTCTTCTTGTGGTATATTGGTGTACAAGCTAGAGACGTCCATTGACACTAAGATTGTCTTGGCCTATCTTTGTTTTCTCTATGAAGTTGATAAAGTCAGTTGTATCCTTAATAAAGGATTGTTGTTTCTCTGCGATAGGCTGTAGCAATGTATCCACAAATGAGGATATTCTCTCAGTAGGGCCGTCACAACCTGAGATGATGAGTCTACCAACCGGTTTAGGTTTGTGGATTTTTGTAAGCGTATAGAAAATTGGTGTTCTAGGAGGATTGGGAGTTCGTGAGAGCCATTTTTTAGTCATGTCATCAGTGTGTTTACCCTGGTGAAGACGGTTAATGAGGTCATTAACCTTTTCCTTTGTCGTTTTCACCACTGGTGCTTTTAGAGGTTCATAGTGCTCTCTGTTGTCGAGTTGCACCTTAGCCTCGTTTATTTTATGTCTTATTCATGATGACTGTTGTTGTCCCTTTGTCTTTCTCTGTGTTTTTGCAAAAAAGCTGCTATCGTTTGACAAATGCCGCAAACTTTCGACCACCTCAGACATTTGATGCTTAGTGGCGTAAAAGGCGGGAAAGCAATAGCCACAAAGGTCGACTAGATCCAGTCCTTTAGGATGTTACACAACCTTGAGACATTTAATACTTTTTGGCGGGGATAGCACGCCATTCACTAAACGGAGTCAACATTTTGCAACGGAGTCAACATTTCATCGCAATGTCAACATTTCACCACAGCGTCAAGTGAAAAGATTTCAACCATTTTATTACCGTGTTGATTTTTAAAAATCGAAATATAAAAATTGAATATTCGTTGTCGCGTTTTGACATCGCGTTGAAATGTTCATACTTCAAACATCAAGAAAAAGAATGAACGTCAATATTCGACATCGTGCTTTATAATTGAAAGTTCATTTCATAAATATCGATTTCAATAACGCCTGAAAAAAAAATTGAAATAACAAGGTGGGATGTTGAGTGCTTAGTTGGATGTTGAGTTCTAAAGTTCGACGTTGAATCATAAAGTTCGATGTTATGTGCCAAAGTTGATTTTTGGCGGGGATTGAACTCCATAGCCCCGTACCCAAGTAAAACACACTAACGAAATGGGATCCCGCCGCGGATTTGGCTGAGTTCAACTAAATTTATTTACTTTTCTCTCATACTCTTTACAACGGGCGTACGAGAGTTACTCTTTACTCACAATAAAATAAATCCTTTCTTTTGCGTTACTAAAAAAAGTGGAGGCTCTTTCGGGGGAATCTTTTCATATGTAAATGTATTCCCCCGCAAGAGCCTCCACTTCATGCTAGATCCAGTTCAATACCGAGAATACGAATATGGCCTATTGACCATAACATGGATGTCTGATATCAAAGATGTCCGCTCTAAACTAGGCGGTCAGCTGGAGTATGGCCGCCATGTTGGATTATTGTTATTATTATTAGGACATTATTAATTATTGTGCGACGTCGTCGTCGGTCGCGCCCACGAGCAATACCGCTAGCCAAGATTACCATGAGAAAAGCAGTTGACGGGTTTCTATAGGTATGGGGCTCCGCTTGGCGGCCCTTCGCGCCGCCGGAGCTCCGCTAATAATAATAATAAAAACATATTTATGCAGAATGACCATTTCAGTTATAAAAACTGCTATCAACGTGGGTACTGCACAAAATAAAGAAATAAATAATTAACAACATAAAAGAAAAAGTATGCAAAAGCCTAAGAAGCCAAAAAGAAATCTAAACAATAATACAATCGAATTATGGCACAAAATATTACATGTTTAAGCCGCTGTTACACGTTGAAACTTTTAGCTGAAACTTGTGTGCAACGGTGCAACGGCGCAACGAGTCCGTGCGAGACCAATTTCACGAAGTGGTGTTACACGGTGAAACTCTTGTTTTTATCACCACTGCGATCGTTGCGACCGTTGCAGAAGTAGAAAGCGGTTCTACTTTTCGTGAAACTTGTCTCGCAACAGAACTCAAAAAAGTTTCCCGAAACCGACCGTGTTACACGGTGCAACGCCTGCTGAAACTTGTTTCGCAGCGCCGTTGCACGTAAGTTTCAGCTAAAAGTTTCAACGTGTAACAGCGGCTTTAGTTGTCAGTTGTAGTATTAAGATCAATCATTTTTTTTGTAACATCTGCTGACTCAGAGGTTAGCAAGAAGCGGATCGCTGAAAACCAGAACCGTACTAATTTTGAGTGGATACTGTGATTTAGCTACCACTGGATCTTTTCAAAGTTACTCAGTGATCCTCTGAAGACAGCTAAACTGGAACAAAATACATTATACATGCATACAGAGTTACTCAAAAACAATCATTTCAGCTTTAAACAAAGACAATGCAGCAATGCGGCCTTCCATGCTCACTGCAATCCCTGCCACTACACGCCACTCCGTTATTTCATCGGGTTGAACAGTTCGCAGCCACTCACCATCTTTAGAGTATACTGCCACACGCAGGAGGTACTTTGTATTAATACCAGCGACGATGACATTTTCACCTCCTGGGTGACAGGCAACACGATCATAGGCAGCCTCTTTGGATCTGATGCTAAATTTGCTCTGCTGCTGACCATCCTCGGTGAATATGTGGATACAGTCATTACCCCTGTCCAGTACCAGTATCCTGCCATCAGGACCAGCAGTGATGTCTGATGCTCT
>OX419335.1:8221773-8286773 GCA_948470475.1 Galaxea fascicularis | reverse complement strand
TTAGCCTAAAATATGTCAGTTAGACCCCCTATATAAAAAAGAACCTGTTAAGCCTAAAATTTGAAACAGGTTCTTATTTTCAAAAATCTAAAACAGTGTGTTCACTTTGATCCTTCAAATTTACTATTACAGTCATTCTGTAAATTTTTAATTTGGTATTTAATTTCTTTTTCCAATTTTAGATAAGGGAGAGGGAAACACTGGCTGCTGGATAGGGAACTAAGGCCAAATACCACTAAATTCTATTACACGTTTTGACAATATTATCCTGCCACAACTGTTTTCTCTCTTCCAACAACATCTTACCTTTATGTTGATGTGGATCCACGTGAACATCTTAACAGAAAAAAAGAATATAAATGTACAGGACTATAAACTATAGGGACATAAATAGAGTGATTAGTTTGACGGAGGCGATGGTATAAAATCAGTTGATTCACTGTTTGTTACGCTATTACCGACAGATTCCTTAACGCGAGTAATCGCCCGTCCCGAGGGGGAGGGGGCCAGGTGAGAAGAAGGAAAGGCGCTTCCTTTCTACCTCCCCCTTTCCTTCCGCACCACAGAAAAACCTGATACTCAGGCTCAGATTCGGAGCGTATTTCACAACCATTTTTCAATGAACGGTCTAAACCTCGTGTTTTGATTGGTCCAGAGGAGTTTACGACGTCATGACGTCACAAGTATATGATGTCATAAGTCCAAGAAACAAGAAGACACAATGTATACTGAAACAAAAAATTCCATTTGGCAGTGCGTGGGTACTCTGCTAAACCCTGGATGACGTTACAACGTGGTACAAACATCAGTCACGCAACTCGCCCGTGACTTGTAGCGTACTTTTTTGTGCTTACAACGTTTTGCTGTCATCCGTGCGTTATATAAGTACACACGCACCAAGGCTGCAAATAATGTTTTTTCATAAGCAGGTCATTTGTCAGGTCAGAGACCAGACCTGACCTGACAAAGAAACAGTCTTGTCGGACAAAAAAATTCCAAGTGAAAGAGCAAAATTAAGAATTCGTAATAAGAGGTTAATTTGGATCAAAAGTGCCCGGTCAGAGGGTCAGACCAGACTAATATTTCGCCGGTCAAAACGTCAAATTTACCGGACAATTGTCCAATGACCGACAGTTATTTGCAGCCTTGACGCACCGAGATATGGAATCTATTTTTAAACCTACCTGGGTTTATTAATGTGATTGATGATGCGGCTGTCACTGACTTGGGTTTCTGCAAAGGAACAGAAGAGCCAGTATATTTAACCGAGGAAAAGGTGGTGTGTAGACGCTCCGATAAAAGCATCCAGCATTTTTTTAATGGGTTAGAGCTGTTAAGGAGATTCACTGCTTTGTTGACCGTAAGAAGGTCAACAATAACTTGTTTCATTTAAAGTCATTTCCGTTTCATTGTTGTTTTGGTGAACGTAAATATATGAAATCATGTATTTGAACCGCGGATTAAAGAATGAGGATGCAAGTGATCATCACAGTTAAGTTCACCACCTGTACTTAATCAGGAGTGAAAAATTCAGGATTGTGCGGGAATCGAACCCATAACCTCTGCGATCATTGTTGTGATAAATTGAAGGCTGTGTCCAGATGACCGGCGGTCCGATATTTCCTTGACAAATTCAGAAAAATTGAGGAAATTATCTGATCTAAACTGTGATATTTTCAACAAACGAGTGCAATTGCAGACTTAACTATCGAAGTAACGATTAAGAAAGCGATGTAGTTTTATTAATATAAACTATCAAAGTACAAATTGTCTAAATGACCGGCGGCCGGTCATAATCTTCAAGCCCAATACAAACGTCCATATTCCTCGACTCCTAGACCTAATCTCTAACCTAAAACACACTTAATCTCACCGTAGTACCAAGTATAAAGATAACAAAACCCTTGAAAGGAAGCCCGAATCGGACTGCGGACCATAATAGTAATTTGAAGCCGAATCCGGAGTTTGACTGGCTGCTGGTCATTTAGACGCTTAGTAAATTGAAACTAGCTTGTGACAATCTCAGTTTCTAGCTTATCTTACCTGAATGTGGTGAGGTCGGAATAAGAACTGGCGATTTAAATTTGACTTTTCTATGAGGTCATTGTCTGTGATGGTCATCTGTAAGGAAACAAAAATGACTCTTGACAAAAAATTCATCACTACAAACAATGAAAACCATGAAGGAAAAGAGAAATAACTACCATGCCACTCTGACTTGCGATTCCTAACAAAGCAAAGTTCTTTAATAGTTCACAACCTATGGCACCACATCCAACCTACAAAACAAACAAGGCAGGTTACCATTGTACGTCTATAGAAATATCGCCGTTATACCTTTTTTAAAGGAGCAATGTCATGCTATTTCGGTCTACTGTATAAGATGCTAAAAATGTCTTTAAAACAGGGAAAACCCAAAAATAATTAAGCAGTTTATTTACTCAGGACTGTTTTACTGCACTGAGACTAAATACTGTCTTAATCTGTTACGGATGGTAAGGATGGAAAGCGATAGCATTTTGAAAAATTTAGCCTAAATTTTTCAAATTCTCACACGTCATCTTGAAGCCATGACCAAAAATGTACTATGGATGACTTTTCCTGCAAAAAATCGATTGATATCTTTCTCCTACATTTCAAGGAATGTTTCAGCGTGAGTACAGATCATTAAGTAGCATTTCTGTAAAGTTTGGGCCGGAAAACAGCAAAAACCCCATGACAGTGTGCCTTTGTATTTATACAATTTTTCAGACAAAAACGCTCACATTATAGAGCTGCTGTGACATTTACAAATAAAACAGATGACGCTAAGAAAATGGAGCTTCTAATCCATATATACTTCACTGTTAACTACATGCAACAAAGCCTACAATGAATGCCATTAAACAAACGAAACAGTAACAATGTGCATTCTTACTAAAATATACAAACAATAATAACATTGTGATCAGAAGTTAATTTAGGAGTTTGACCCATTTCTCGTAAAAAAAGTGCTGCATTTTTTTGAAGTGAATGCTATGTATTTTTCTATTTCTGTTATACTTACTTTAATTATAGTTCCAGACGTTTAAGTGTGTGAAGGTAGCGTGAGTAACCAGTGCGATGGGTGACACACTAAATGACCATTTAAACAAAACCTTTTCAGCAGATGCTTTCATGTAGTGCTGATGGTTCTGACGAGCAAGGCCAGATGCTTCAAAATTTGTGTGGTTGTAATCTCTCTGAGAGTGACCATTCAAATGAAAGCTATCACGCAGAAATAAATTTATTTACTGTACTCGCGGTGCTGTTCATTGTCTTCACTAAGCTCCATGCAGGAACGCAAGAACAAATTTCCGATAAAAAATTCTGCTAAAGTCTGCAGTATACAATTAAACCTATTGATGTTTAACAGAGTCATGAAGCGACCTAGTTACATGTAACTGTTTCTTACCATGAATAACCTTAGATCTGAAAGTTTATTACGCAGCTCTTCTCCAATGCAAGTGCGTAAAGAATCATAACGATCTTGCCTACAAAACAAGGAAAACAAATTTTACTAAAACCAAAAACAAATCCTTCAGGGTACCTTGAGCACTGCTGGTAGGGATGTGTTTGGTTTCAGGTTAATTTTGATTTAACCTAGGTTGAAATCAATTTCCTTTATCTCCTATGAATAATTAGGGTTGGGAGACAAAGGAAATTGATTTCAACCTAGGTTAAATCAAAATTAACCTGAAATCAAATTTGACATGTAACATATGCATGAAAAATGATCAATCCGCTCAAGTAAGAAAAACAAAATGATCCAAACAAAGCTAATGACAAATATGACAAAAGCCTTCTAAAAAGTGTCATAAATTTTGAATAATCAGTGATACAAACAAGAAAGCCAACCAAACCTGGGCAAAAATGCTGTTTTGTCCTGTCCCTCTTGTCCCTTGAGAACTTCAGTTGCGTCAACATAGAGCTGTGAGTTGGAAGTGCGAAGGCAAAAGACTGAGTTGATTGTAATTACAAGATAATCTATTAAAAGTATAAAGGCTTGGAATAATGAATAGTGACAATGATAATGAGAGGTTTTTATCAAAACGATAATACCAATAATTATAATAATTATTATTATTATTAAAACTATAAAAATTGCTATAAAATGTTTCTTAAAAACATGATAAAATACTAAAACAAAGCTAAACTAATTCAAGGACCTTTCAATGTTAATGTAGCTTCATTATCAAGTCAAAAATATTGGAACTAAAGGGCGTATAAATACTAAAAGAACAATAGGTGATTAAGAAGTAGAAATGTTAAAGAAATAAATATCTTAAACTGAACTAAAAGTTTAGCCCATGTGGCATCCGTATGTACATTAAATTAGATTTGACGTTCAAGTTTTTATTTTTGTAACATTGTTATAATAATAATAATAATAATAACTATGCATGACTCAACAATAATATCTGCATGTGAATATTAAAACAGGTTCATAGAATTAATTAATTATAAGTAGACACACAAATATAGCACAGGTTACCCAAAAAACAGGACTCCATCATTGCCAGTTATTCAAGAAAAGGCAGTTTTAATAGTCATGAAAGAATGAAAATCAAATAATGAGACTGTACCCATTGTCTTAATGGACTGTACTTTCCAGTTAAAGCTTTCAACACTTCTTGGCCTACAATTCCACCAAGAGATGCTGCAAGGGGAGCAAAACAGCCTCGTGATGTGAAAGCCAATTGAGACATCAACTTCTCATCCAGTTGGTCTGCCTGTATGAAGAAATCAAAACAGTAGGTTAGTGTAATAGTAAAATATAGTAATTGTAGCTACATGCAGGGCTGTGCTCTAGCACCACCTGGTTGACCCTGGTTACTTCCTTTTCCTTTGGGGTGAGCGGGAAATATTAGCTTTTCCACAAGACTTACCGGTATACAACTATACACTATGTGCCCTGGATTTCAAGGGTTTAGAGATGATGGGCACCCAACGACTTTTCTTAGCGCACAGCCTTCTACATGTATAATATATTAATTAAAACAGTCTTTGTTTGCATGCTGTGAGGATAGCCTGGCTGCATTACAGTCCTTTAGTTCAGCATTTCCTCTTTGGACTACACATACTAATGAGGCACAGAACAGCCTGACAAAAGAATGGGACGCTGATCGTGAGATCAAGTAGGAAGGCTGGATCACCTCACGGTATTCAACTTAAAACTTGCTCAGGCTACATGTATTAGTGTCTTCCACTGACTTGCTTCTCACCTTTGTAACTGCTTTATTGTTAAGGGATTTTGCAATCTCATATAATTTTGAAGCATCCTCACTGTTTCTAAAAACAAAGGATAAAGTACATAGTGACTGTTACAGTCAGTCCATAATCCACAAAGTTAAAAACAAATTGAAATTATTTTTAACATCAGAATAATTTTCACTGGGTCTCAAATAAGACTCTAAATGCACAACACAGAGTACAGTACTATAAACATCACCATACACGTCTTGGATTTTTGCTATAAAAAGCCTGTAGCTGTCTTCCGAGGGCTCATGAACATCTATACGAGTACTTATTTTCATTCAAGGACTGTTCATATTGCAAAATCTCAGCGGATAAGTCACTTTTTTAACCTACATGACAGCATTCACGGCCACCAGTTTAATATCGTGTCGAGCAAAAGCTTAGAAATCAACCTTGCTTTATCACAACATGAAAAACCCTATCAACCTGAAAATTTGTAAAAAGATAAGTCTTCAACTGTTCTAATAACTAACTAATCTCAAATCTCAAAAGGATTAATAATTCCTTATTTTTTTTAATTTTGATGACGACAACCAAGAATAGCATTCACATTCATGGCCAGAATTTGATGACATCAAGATCTTAAAGTAGAAAGAAATAAAAACAGGTATATAAGTTTAAGTGTGGGGGTGACATCATTCACTACTTTTTACCTGATTTCAGGCAATCTTCCATTCAGCTCTTCGAACACGTGCAAAGCATGGATACCAAAATGCAGCTGTAAAGGAACCTATCCAAAAAACAAAACCAGAACAGTGAACCTTCAAACTACATGTAACTTGAAGGAAGGCCCTGTTTAATACAGGCATCACAACAGCAGGAGGGGAGGGATTCAGAAGCTGGCGTTAAACCTGAAGGGTGCTTGGTTATATTGATCTGTGCTCTGTGCTCATAAAATTAATCTCCAAATGCTCAGTTTCTTTCACAGCTACTACTAAAGCCACTGAAGAACATACTTCAACCTTCAACTTTTCTAAGATAATTGCTGCTGTTTCCTTGTGATCATCTTAAATATATTAATTTTAAAAACTGCATGTGGCAGTACAGCAAAGTGATTTCTGCACTGAACTAAGTAATCAAGTCTGTAACAATCTTATCTAATATTGTAAAATGTTATGTGGTTACCCAGTCAATGTCAGAACAAGAGGCTACTTTAATAATGATAAAACGTGATTACTGAATGAAATGACTTGACAAATTATTTGTCAAGTCATTTCATTCAGCAATCACGTTGAAAAACCCCTTGGGGAAGGCTAATAAAAAATGTATTGTATTGTATTATGATAAAATTCATACACTGCACCTCCATTTTACTGAGATCTGCAGTAAGAATGTCTGGTTTACTCAGCTGTGTCTCTAGTGATTCCTGTGAAAAATAATCAGGCAGAAAAGGGAGCTATTTTTTTTAAATACACAATTAGCAGAAAACATGGAACACAAATGAAAATTAAATCATAAACAAAAAAACATAGAAAACTTAAAGTTATGTTCTTTTAACTTACAAATGCTACCAGGGAAGACGAAGCCTTGATTTGTCTTGCTATTCCACCATACTGATACACTTCATACTCAGGACCAGTGGTATCACATATACTGAATGCATAAGGAGACAACACTGCAAACAAGGAGTCCATCGATGAGGAAACTGTTCTGTATGACCATGACACTCAGCTAAATCAGACTGTTTTGCATTTTATTGCCATCATGACATCAAAACTCTTGTTTACAATGACTTCTGTATATCTTCTTTAACCTTAGGTCTGTAACAAGTAAATATGTGACTTCTGTTCCAAGCCCAAATGGGCACCTAGTGCACAGGGAACCTACACTCACTTGACCTAATGCCTTAGCATTAACAAAGGACAAAAGTTTTCTGAGGAGGCAGGGTGGCCAAGTGGTTAGGGCGCCGGATTTCAATACGTGTGACCCGGGTTCAAATCCCACTCTGGCCACTAGCTGGTGTTGTTCTGGGTGAGTACCTGGTTCAACTCCTCGGTCATCCTTGTAAAATAGCCAACTGGTTTGCCTCCCACCGGTTGGGATTCTTATCATGTTAAGTTTATTTGAATTATTTGTTTCTATGGATTTAAGTGGAGTGCCTGTGAACTAGCTTGCATAGCTAAGTGCATGCACTTCCACTATAAACAGTATATATACCGGTATATATAAATTATATATATATTTTTTTATTTTGACAGAAAGATTGTAAAACAGTGTTCCAGACAAGTAAGAGAGGGTACTCAGGTCAAAACCTGACCCAACACACTGAGTTGTTGATCGAGTAAGAATCGTCTGTGAGCCCGACTCTAAAATAAACACAAAAAATTAAACGTGTACAGTATATTCAAACTCATCCAATTTCTTCTGAGCTGTGACAACTGGCAATTTGCCTCAGAATACCAACTTAAGACTAAAAAAAGACAATTATCAAGGTAATTAAATGAAAGTGATTTAAAGAACAAACTGAAAAACAGAGAGCACTTCTGAAAGTTTTTCACTTCCAGAAAAGTTATTTTTTTATATATATATACTGAACAGTAGTCACCTGCATTTTCTAACCTTTGATTGTGTGCTCTGATCCATTCAAAGCTGTCATTCCTACAATCTCCTTGAATGTAACTTTGTCCCCAGTCTGTAAGCCATGCATCCGATTGTCTAATGTTGTCACTACTCCAGGATTTTCCTGAAAGTTAAGTATCCTTTGTTAATATAGCAAACATTTGGTACAATTACATGAAAACTAACATTTGGCATAGCTGTTTTAAGGATCAATAAAAAAAACTGTCTTTATTTTTTTCAAATTTGCCACATATTTAAGGCACTCCACAACAAACGATTATTAATTTCAATCTTTACTATTTATTTATTTATTATTATTTAATCAAATTGAACATTGTCAAGAAACAATAGAGTATACTACAAAAAAACCTCTTGATTTAGGATAAAAAAAAAAACGGTTCACATTTTGGTGGTAACGCATGTGGTCAGAGCTGCAGAATGATACTTATTATGGCAAACAAAGACTGACTCCCAGAATGGAAGAGGTTTGGCTAAAACATAGAGTACGCCATGGTGTATGGAAAGGGATGTAGTTTTATTAGCATAAAATTATTGTTGGTGTCATCATCATAATCATCATTATTATTATACACCTGTCATCACCCACACTCATCATCATTATCATAATCACCATCGCCATCCCTACACTCCTCATCAGTATCAACAACATCAATATCATCACGGCCGCCATCACCCTCACCAATGTTCTGAAATTCATTTCATTCTCCTAATCAACACCACCAACATCATTACCATTATCAGTTACCACACCTTTGTGATTTTCCAAATGAAACACTCCTTTGGTTCCTCTCCTGTGGAATCCAGCACCTCGAACTCAGATCCAAAATCACAGAATGCCCAACTGAACACACCATGCACACCTGCACTGATAAACTGCAAATTAAAATGTTAATCATATTTATGACAAAATTCTCAATCCTGATTGGTTCTGTGCATGTCTATTTGTTGCATAATTGGAGCGCGATCACGTGGGTGTCTAATTACAGGTATCCAACTACAACTTTTTTGTAATTGTATATCTGTAATTGGACACCTACGCCATTTGCATGTCAATTACATGCACTTAAATGGCTTCCTTCATAATGTTTTCCTTTCTAAGACTGTTGGAACATACCACTGATGTTTTCACTGAAAGGAGATTCTTCAATGAGGGGTGACGATTAGTAACTCTAAAATCATGGGTCCCCCTAAATTTTTCATGTGATCTCGAAATCTCAACAGCCTTTGGGAAGGGTCTCATTTACAAAGCATTTATTTCGGTCTCAAGGTTTCGCATGTTTGATCTGATGGTCTTGGATTTTCAAATAAGGGTCTTGGCGTCTCAGATTTTACCATTCACCATCCCTTCAATATATTCTTAATCTCAAAATTTGTTATTCAAAATTGATACAATTAATTAGTAACTGGACCTTGTGTTGTACAATTCAGAGAGTAATCATGCTTGCATTATTTATTTCAAATCAATTTTGAAATTACTGAAACCCAATTACTCCCTGAATTGTACTCCACTCAGTCCAATTACTATTAAATATAAGTGTGCTGCAAACTTGTTTTTCATAATGCTGCTCTTCATTATTACTCTCAAACTCTAATACCAGCTTGGTATTAATACCCTTTTTGTTAAGCTACTCATCAGGAAAAGATCTGTCCAATATCACACAAGTCAGTAACAGCCTGTTTTATTAATTTATATTTAGTTTAAATAAGTTTTTCTAGAATTCATTTTCACAACAATGCTGTTATTAGAAAATTTTTCTGGAGTCCCTGAAAAAACAGATACTTCATGTCATATAAATGATATAATGTGTAAGGATAGGGGGAAAAGACAAAGAAAAATATTATATGGTTTTTTACTTTCATATTTTGGAAAACTAACTGTTCTAAATTGGGTACATAAAGTACTAGTTTTAGTTTGAAAGACATTGTGAAAAATTAGTAACTACGTAATTCTAAGAAATAGGCAGTATTCCCATTCCTATTTGGGAGCTTCCCTTTGAAACAAACTCATTAAAACTTAAATTTTTAGCATACTGGGTATAGACTACAGATGCACCAACAAACCTTGATTGGTGGCTGCTGTGACCTGCAGAATTTATTGACCTCAAGCTGTAAACTGAGAGGTGCTTCAGTAAAAACAACACACTAGAAAAACAGAAAAGAGTCCTCTGTTACTTCTCTAGGTGACTTCTCTATAAAGGTACAGTTATTGTAATAATAAAGGCTTCTGCAATTTGAGAACTTTTACAAATCCATTATGACAAGGTCACATAATTTTTTAGTTAGAGTTTGCTAGTAAACAAAATTACGAATTGTGTGAGGTTACACATTTTTAATTTATCACATATACATGTGAAACTTATTTATGCCATAAAATTATTTCAAAGAATAAATTATTGCAACTTAAGTTTAAAACGTCTTTTTGTCCATTTCACCTGTAAAGACATTCACATGTTATCATTTGAATGTGCTCACATATGCCATTGTCATGGAGACTTAATGGATTCTTCAAGAGAGATTAATATTTGGGTTTAACTGTACTGCTCTCAACTAATCAGAATTGAGTAATTTGTTGAGTGCACTGTACATACAAATACAAAATTAATATCAAGGTCACTCACAGCTGATATTACCTGGTAGTGCTTTAAAAAATCAAAGTTGTCTTTGGAGATTGAGGATGTTGAAGTCTGAATGTTAACATAAGGATTCAACTCTGCTAGATGAGATGCACTGGCTTCTGCTCTACAGAAACAACAATTTAAAATCAGTCAATCAATCAATCAATCAATCACTCACTCACTCACTCATTAATCTATTCAACCATTCATTCGTTCATTCATTTAATTAATCAATCAATCAATCAGTCAACCAATCAGCTGATCAATCACTAACTCAAATATCCTTGAAGAAGCAAAGAAATTAGTCAATCAAGAGGATTCTTAAGATCACTCTTCCAGTACAAAGGGTAATGAGAACCAGATTAAAGTACCTGTTTTTCTTCTCTCTGAAATCATCTTCCCTCAAGAAAAATTGGCTTCCAAGGTCTTGATAACAAACAGCCTTGGTATCATGTAATGTGATAGACTAACAGAAAACAAAGTCTTCAGTTATCAATGAAATCTAAATAATTTAAACACATACACAACTGTAAAGCCCAAGAAACAGCTCTGAGAGGTAATCGTAATCTCAAATTTCTAGCAATAACATGAAAATGACCACAACTCATTATGCACTAGTTCTCATGAAAACGATGGTTAACACTTTCATTTGCTAGCAATAATTACCTCAAGTACCGGTAGGTTTTTTTTTTTTTTTCACCAGTATGTTTTTTTTCTGCAAATAGATATCTTAAAGAAAAAACTGCTTGCAATTTTTTTATCACCTGGGAAACCACTGAGTGCTGATTACTGAGAAGTAAGCTGTCTTCACTGTCAAAAACACTAGAAATATTTATGGAATGTTATCTTGTTTCAAGTAAGGAGCCAATCATGCATGAGAAAACTAAATTGCAAACAGTAAACTAATTATTAGTTTAGGGTTTCAAGTCACTTCTCACTGGTTACTGCACAGTGAGAAATGTCAAAAAGAAATCAAAGTGTTCACGATTTTTGGATTCACACAGTAACTTAGTTGATTGCCTTTTCATTATTAATAATGGGAAATTAAAAATAATAACTGTTACTAGTAGTTTTTTTTATTTTTCAGTTTTTTCCCAGAGCAGTTTTATTTAGTGCTCCAGCAGTAATTTTGTCAAGGTTCTGAAATAAAATAATATTGAAAATTGGAGACCCAACCAGCTTGGTGAATAAACTCAATCTATGCTATAATAATAATTATTAATCCTGGGACATGCTAGTGGTTCCTAGAAAGGGAATGTACTTTACAGTAAATTTGTATTGTCGTATAATTTGTGTTGTGGTTCAATTTTATCCTTGGTTTAAATGTTATTTTCCTTTGTTTCAAAGTATGATAATGTAAAATTATGATGAGTTTGAAACAAAGAAGAATTTAAACCAAGGATAAAATTGAACTACTAAATGTACATGTACATGAAGATTTAGTATTTCTTCAAATTTACCTTGATTCCAGCCAAGACAACATTTTTGGCTGCAAACAACAATAAACAATAAACAAATCAATGAATCAATGAGACAATAATTGTCTGTAATGAACAGTTATTTAATTATGTCACAAGGTAGTTTAAATTCATCCAAATCCAATGTAAAAATGAAAGTGGCTATGAAGCATGACAACTGCATTAAATTTTTACACATGTTGTCTGTGAACTATCAAAATCAAATTCCTCCTTTTCTGTAGAGCGTATCTTCTGTTCACTTTTATGTGTGAGTGGCTACAGTGTCATGGCTGTCCATGTACATGCAGAATGTACCGTATGCCAAGACAATGTCATCCACTGGTCAATGGATGTACACAAACTGTTAACAGGAATCAAAGGAGCGAGCAAAGGAGTGAAATGAGCCTCACACCTACTCAGAAATGGCACATTGCCATTTCTTGTGTTAACAAGTTCATTGACTGTGACACAGGGATGTAGACAATACCTGGCAACCAGGGAAAGTACCGGGCTGTTAACTCAATTTTCCCAGCTGAAAAACCTTCTACAGTCATAAAAATCTGTAATAATTTTATTGGCTTCTTCGGAACCTGTCTGTCAACTGATAATTACCATCTGTTAAAAATTTTACCTACATCCCTGCGACATTATAATTATATCTTACCTATTTCTACTCCCAGTCCACCAAGACCACTCAGAAACACATTAGACTGTGCCATTTTGATCATTGCTCCATCACCAAGCATGTAACGTTGACGACTGTGCAATAAAGATTTAAAAAGAACTATCAGGCTTTACCTACAGTTGTATTTCAATGTCAGAATAATGTTGTTCAAGCAATTTGCAAGCAATTTTAACATATTTAGCCTTAATTAAATTACTGAACTGAACTTTGAAATGGTCACTTCAGGCCCATAGAGAGAGGGGATGCGATGAGTGCTTCTGTACCCCAAAGGGGTTGCAGTGGTCCGCCAATCACAGTCCAACGAAAGTGTATTACAATTACAAAAACTCCTTTTTTGATGGTAAAAGATCATGTTGATGAGATGAACGAAGTCAGAAATTTAGCTACTCAAAGTACTCGATATGAGCAATGAAGGTGTCACCGTTGTGGAAAACAAACCTGATGCAAACTAATGTACTTGGTAAACATTTACCTTGTTTTGTTTATTAACATTTCCTCTTCTGAACATTGAGTTGTGGTTTCTGTTTTATCAATATGCAGCCAGGCTCTCATTAAGGGTTGGGGACCAGGGGTTTTCCCCTTGTATTTCAAGGTATATCCCTGGTTTAATACTTTGATATAAAACCAACATGTTGACTTCACTACAGCAACTCGAATACCTAGCTATTTTTTGTATATCCCCACCTACTTCAAACATTAGTGACACCCCTGGATATGTGTTTGATTGTGTTACATTTTATATGTTACAATAAGCATCCTTTTTAAAATAAATATGTCTTCCCCCAAAAAAAACAAGGTACTACCACGGTGGCCATTGTGGAGAGGTTCAACTGCATCCATAAACAACAAAGTAATCTTTATAACTGTTTTTCAAAGCCATATCTGCCAAATAAAGCATTGACTCCACTCAAAGCTCCAAATAAAACATCAATTTGTTTGATGAAGGCATGAAAGATACTCTGTGGGATCTACTACATATATCAGCTATCAGCTATCAGCTATTAAAGTTTTCTCACCTGTATAAAGAGTCATCAATCTCAATGTCACCTGCATTTGCCATTTTTGGGACACAAGCCTTTGGATTTTCACAACTGTCTCAATAGTAGCTGCTGCTGCTGTTTTTGTTATTGTTGCTGTTGTTGCTATACACACATGTAAAGTAGTGTTCTGTGGAAAAAATTAATGGCAAACAGGCGCACTGTAGCGGGTAAAATGCCAGCTATACAACAATTTTCATTTCAGTTTAGGGGATTCAACTAAACCACCCAAACCACCTCTGGATCTGCTTTATATGAAGGCAGATACAATCTTGGAAAGAGCTCTGGTGAATTAAATCATTCACTGACACAAGGTGATACAACTGTACTTGTGACCATGGTGGGAGCTCTTGGATTGGTACAAAAGGACTTGAAAATACACTAAAAATACTCCAAACAGAGAGAAATCTACACTTCTTGGGATGGCTAAAATAATTTATTTTACTACAGGTCCTTGAGGTGTAAGGTCCAGGCAGGGACCCCAGCTAAAAGGATCCCGTGAGAATTCAACAACAACAATAAAAAGGCTGTTTGCTGGCATAGCAGCTACACTGTACCCCACATAAAACCCTTGATTCCAAAGTTATATGATATGGCTTGGTGGTCAAGGGAATCTTTATCATTGATACCATTAGCGCAAAACACAGGGTTGCCAAAAAGATTTTAAGTAGAAAGAGAATGTAGGAGAGTAGATGGCACTCAGGGGATAACAACTCGATTTCCCCCCCCCCCCCCCCCACATTTTAACTCTTCAATTGCCAGCAACTGCTTTCCGACTTGTTGGACGTCTGGCAGGTAACACCAGTGTTTCAGAAAGACACTGAATACCTCAAGGAAAATTACCGACCCATAACTGTTCTTGTCACCTTTAGCAACATTATGGAGCGTATTCTATGGACAACAGCTTGTTAACTTCTTTGAGGAGAAACTATCACCATACTTATCTGCTTACTGTCAGAATTACAGCTGTCAGACTGCCCTGCTGCGCATTTTGGAGGAATTGAGAATTGCCTGTGACCACAAGTCTATCGCTGCCATTGTGGGTATTGACTTAACAAAGGCTTTTGATTGTCTTCCACATGAACTTCTATTACCTAAGCTGAAATCTTATGGTTTATCCAGCAATAGCTTATTATTGTTAAGAAGCTACCTCACTGATCGTTTTCAGAGGGTCAAAATTGGGGATACTTTTTCTGACTGGACAAGGATTAATATGGGCGTTCCACAAGGGTCTGTATTAGGACCACTATTATTTTACATTTTCATAAATGGCCTTTTGCACATTTCACGCAGTTCCGAGATTAACACTTACGCCGATGATACACAATTCTTTACTAGTGGCCAGGATCCTGTCACTATCCAACTTTCAATGCAGGCTGACCTTCAATCTGCCTCTGAGTAGTTTCAGTCAAATGGCAAGGGTCTTAACGTCGACAAATGTCTTTCAATGTGGGTTGGATCCAATAGTGAAGATCTTCCATTGCAACTTAGGAATTCATAGGAACCTGCAGATTCGGGGACACGGCAATAAACATATCGACTCAAGGCCAAAAACATCTGGGCGCTGTGTTAGGCTCTAGAACTCACCTACAGGAGCACATGAAAGGGAAGGCAGAGGACTGCTAGAGCAAGTGGCGAAGCTTGCAGAATTCATCGTGGCTAATCCACAAGCCTCATATGCAGCCTTCACCTTTGGATTGAAGCACCGCTGGTCTTATTACCTCAGAACACTGCCTGACATCAAAGAACTGCTAGAGCCGCTAGAGCGTGCAATAGGTAATGTCCTTATACCTGCCATGACAGGGCACACTTGCACACCTGCTGGGCGCGAATTGCTAGCACTCCCGGTGAGGCTAGGGGGACTGGGTATCGCAAACCCATGCCGAAGTGTGACCAAGGTGTATGGAGCGTCAATCAGGGTAACAGAGCCTCTGGTAAACCAGATAGAAGCTCAAGCACTCGAGCTCCCGGATGATGATGATATACGGAAATTGCAGCAACACAACTGAAGGGAGAATGATAAACATCTTAGAGAAAGGCTAGAGGAAGCAAAGAGTGCACTCCCTGATAACACCAAGACAGCCACTGACCTTGCTACAGATAAAGGCGCCTCTAGCTGGCTAACAGTTATCCCGTTAAAGGATGCGAACTTTAAACAAGAGAGAGTTTAGGGATGCCGTTCATCTCTGATATGACTGGCACATAGGTGACACGCCCTCAACTTGTATTTGTGGAGATACATTTATGGTGGATCATGCCATGGTGTGTAAGCAAGGAGGATTCATCATCCAGAGGCACAATGAGCTGCGTGATCTTGAGGCAGACATGCTAAACCTTGTTTGCCACAATGCACAAGTGGAACCCGTTCTCCAGGAGATAACAGGAGAAGTGCTGACGAGGGGTAGGAACCAAGCACCGGATGCCCGATTGGATGTTCACGCTCGTGGCTTTTGGGATAGGCAAGGCTCTGCCTTTTTTGACATGAGGGTCTTTCACTTAAACGCAGAGTCTTACAAAGATCTCACCATTCAGCAGATTTATCGCAAACATGAAGATAAGAAGAAGAGGTTGTACGTGAACAGGGTTTTGGAAGTTGAGCAAGGAACTTTTACACCTTTAATCTTCACTACTACTAGAGGCGTGGCAGACGAATGCAAACATTTCCACAGTAGATTAGCGGAACTCATATCTATTAAGAGAGAAGAGGAGTATAGCACAACAATTTCATGGATACGTTCGAAAGTGTCCTTCGCTCTCCTAAGATCCGCCTTACTTTGCCTAAGAGGTTCATGCACAATTACGTGTGTCCCTCTGAACATTGAGCATTGTGACTTTGAGATCAAAAAAGAACAAGCAGTGTTTAGAGAGTAGAGCTTTTGTTTTTGGGGGTTTTTTTAGAGAATTTTTAAAGAACATTTTTAAAAAGTTTCCCTCCCCTTTCTCTACTACTTTGTTACGTTTGGAGGTTTATCACCTGAGATTTTGTCAGGACTCAGTTGTGACTGCATATATAGGATATTTTTCATGTATAGGATATACTTTAAGAAAGCTTTGGTAATATTTTTGTAGAAAAGCCTATTTTTGTACATTTAGTCTTTTTACCATTCTTAGTGGAACAATCATGGTAAATTTAGATTGTTTTTTTAAATTATATTATATTATTATACTGTTATTTATTTCTTTGATCGTGAGCGGGCGGTATCCTGAGAATCCTGCAATCTGATTGGTTCCGCGAGCGGGCAGTATTTTCCTATCTCCTGATCACAGTCATGGTAACCAACTACGCTAAGCACAGAGTGAAGTTGCGAATTGAAAGAGCAATGTTTCAATTTGTCTTAATTGTTTTTTGTTGACTTTTGAAAGTGAAACTTCACACAGTGTAAAAATATTCCTGACCAATTCATTTTATTGTACATTTGTTGACACGTTGATGAGACAATGAGTAAAATAAAAACACGACTTGTCCAGTTTTTCTTAATAGTTTATCCTATCTTCTAAAAATAGAATTTAGAAATAAATAAAAATGTTATTCACTGGCCTTGGTCGGTCCGTATTGGGGAAAACTGTGCCCTCTGTCTCGAATACGGCCCTCGGCCTGCAGCCTCAGGCCGTACTCGAGACCTCGGGCACAGTTTTTCCCAATATGTACCTCCCAGCCGGTGAATAACACATATTTATTGATTCTTAAATACCGGTAAAGTGTTATTATTATTATTATCCCTAAAACTAAGATCAGCCAGGCTTGAGTCCAGTACCGGTCACGTGAGAAAAAAGTGAATAAAGTGAAATAAACAGTGCCGCATAATTTTTTATGTAACAAATTCTTGTAACAGGAAGAATAAAGTAAAATCGAACTTAACCTCAAGATTGCAAACAAAAGTGGGATAATACACTTTCCAGATTTAAAGTTAACTTGTCGTAGGTTTATACCGTCGAGTGAGAATATCATGCAGTGTGAAAAATGGTATGCAGCAGATACGTGCTTCTTCCGACCGGTGCGAGTAAATTTGGGAATTTTGAACAACAAATTGAAGATTAAAATAAGATCGTGTAGACCCAGAAAGTTAAGTTTAATGTACTTTACCTGTATAACCAATTTGTGAAGAAAAACACCGCGAAAAAGCTGCAAAGACGACCTCTTCTCGTGGAAAAGACTCGTACAGACCGTGTTCCCGGCGTCGGGCGATGGGGTCTGGAAGATAATCAAACCCAGATCTCTGAAATGAACTCGTGGGTTACCCTTGGGTTACCCCAGGGTGGGGTGGTCAAGGAGCGCGACAAGACAAACAGTAACACGTTGAAAATCCCATAGCTTTGCTTGTTTTTTTCCTTTTATTAAACGGAAACAGTACTTCCATTTCTACTGTGATTATGATGTAAATGCAAAACTATTTTTCCGGTTTCGAATGCTGTGGGATGGTTTATATGTGATGTCCAATACTAATAGGTTTAGGAAATTTAGGAACGGAAAAAACATCTATTATGATGTTCGACAGGAAACAAATTTCTGCAATTAAGTCCGCCCCTTGCTCGAGCTCCATTGTGGCTTTTGACTGATGAAACGTTTTTCCTTCCTTGCAGGTGTAAGCTTCTCCGACTTCTCCCGTTTCGCCAACAGGAGGTAATAAACAATAAACCAGAATTTTATAAGGGTGATACAAATGCTATTTACTTCCGTGACGTGTCATAATGTGCAACAACATGCGCATTATGTTGCTTCCGGTCATGATACAAAAGGTTGTTCTCTAACACTGAGGCATGCGCTCTTTTCTTTATAAGTATATATTTTATAAGAATATCGATGCTGAAATTTGGGAAATTTTAAGAATGTTTTAAGAATAAACCAAAGATTTGGAAAACAATATAATTTTGTATGGCGTAAACTTGCAAATACAATATAATTACGCGTTTTGAACTAAACCGTATAAAATTCTTCCTTTTTCTAATCGGCAGAACTACCCAAAATACATTTTAAAATATAAAAACATCATTCTAAAACGGAAATATCATAGGCTGTAATCTAAGAATATACACAAAAATATTTTCAGCCTAAAATCGGCAGAAACTTATTCAGCTTGGGCCGGAAAACAATATTCTTAGTAAAAAAAAAAACAGTGGCTATATGACCGGCAGCCGGTCAAACTCCGGATCCGGCTTCAAATCACTATTAATTTAGTATTATGGTCCGCAGTCCGACTCGGGCTTCCTTTCAAGGGCCTAGTTACCTTTAGACTTGGTACTACGGGGAGATTAAGTGTGCTTTAGGTCAGGGACCAGGGCTCGGAGTCACCGAGGAATATGGACGTTTGTACTGGGCTTGAAGATCGTGACCGGCTGCCAGCTGTTATGGTGTTTGAAGCCCGTTTAAAGTGACGTTCCCATTGGCCAGACGACTTTGATCTGTTCAGATTCGTTAGCTGAAATTTTAATTGGCAGAAACTAACTCTTCCTTTGAGAAATTCTTAGCTAAAGTGAACTTTCCACGAACTTTCTAGGGAAGTGTTTGCTTTCCGAAAACACAAGGAGCGCTTTCCTTTTGCATGGAAATACCGGTCTTTCCGGGGGGAAAACAAATGGAACAGTCCTTCCCACTGGAAATTTCTCGGAGAAAAAGGAACACCTTCAGATGTATTCCTCTTTTCTCGTTTTTACCGAAATGACCGGAACATCGCTGAACCATTTGCCTCATCACACTAGAACAATGCTCCTTTCAGTCCGGCTTCTGAAACAAATCCTCTTAAAATCAAATTGTCGATTACATGGAGAGTGATTCAGCCCGGGGCGCATTTCAGCCCGGGCTGAAAATCCTAGTCCGGTTTGCCGGGCTAGGATTTTCAGCCGGGGCAAACGGGCCAGAAAATCTGAAAAAATCTTATGTAATCGAAACGGAATTTCAGCCCGGGCTGAATAGTGAGCTTGGACATGCGCAGTGATTTTGTTTTCCAGGAAACAAGATGGCTGCTGCTAGTAGGAAGGAAAAGTTAATATTTCAGCCCGGGCTGAAATTCGCCATGTAATCGGGCCCTGAAAATTGTCACCGGTCAGTTTCCACGAAAATGAAAAGCGCTAAAACGGTTGTACTGTTCCATTTGGCGGAAAATTCTTACCGGTTTTTCCATACAAGTGGAAAGCGCTCAAGCTGACACTTTTGACTGCCTAAAACGGCAAATATGAAAACTTCCAAAAACGGTCAGACAAGACAAGACAAGACAAATATGTTTATTGTACCCAGAGATTTCAATAAACTAAATTACCCTTTAGTTATCATAAAATTGTTTTAGTACCAGCACCCTGAAATAACTCAGTAAAAAGTTAAAAATGCCAGGACGCTGGCATTGTGAAATTTTTAGGCAACTTTTCAGACACGAAAGTCCAAGTGAAAACCTAAGGCGAACCACCCGCCTCCACCGAACAAACATCTACCGAAACTCTGGCTTGTCGTTGGGTGCTACTGATAGATGCACTGAGCTCCTCAGCTCCGTCTTAAATTTTTTCAACTAACACCTTAACTGAAGTTTTCATAAAGTTCCAACATAAGTTTACAAAACAATTGGCATGCATGCCCTCATCAAGCAGAGGCTAATCTAGGCGGGCCATGCCTTAACAGCGAATTACAAAGTAACCAATCACAAAGATTAACAAAGAAAAGAGAAGAGGAAAATTAATAAAGACAGTAATGAATAGAAACAAGGAAAAAAACCGTTACATTGACCTGAGCTAAAATACACGAAGAACCACTATGTATTTTAATTTTTGCGTTTGATTTATATAAAGAAGGACCAACAATTCAGGAACATTGGATGTTACATGTGTCTATGGACGCTTATAGCTACGCGGTTATGTGCAAAAATTGTGCAATTTGTAATAAAAGCGTCAAATTTGACGCAAAAGATCGTTTCTACGTCCTTATCAATTTTAAATATGGAGCCATTTTGAAAGACGAGAAATTGGCGTGTTTTAGGGGTTTTTCAAAATGGCCGTTCGGCAAAACCGGAAGTGAAAAGTATGACAGCCAAAAGTTGGCAAATGTCATTTTTTTTATTCCCAAAATAAGCCTTACGAATTCATTTTTATTCGATGTGTATTGCTGACAAAAAGGTGAGTCAAAAACATCATTTTCCATTCATGATGACATATTTTATGAAATACAAATTCGTGAACCGGAAGTTGAACATTTCACATTCGTTCATTCTTTTTGGGTTATTTTTACAATGTTTTTCTTGTTCTGTTTTTACAATAAACAACACGTATGCAGTGATATAAAAACAGTTCTGAATATTCAATGGCCTATTGACATGCTCCACTGCAAGCACAAGTGCTGTGCACTTGAAGGCAGCTTTAACGCACGAGCAGTTTCCATGACGTCCCTTCTTAAAACCACACTTCACTAGCTCTCTACAACTGGTTGTAACATCTGGAAGTGTTGTCCAGAGAGGTTTCCAACCGTCGGCAGTCACGTGGACAAGGAAGCTGTGGATGAGGCTTGCATGCGTATTGAAGTCTGCGAGTCCTATGCTTCTACGTTCGTTATAGTAGTGATCAACCTAAGAATCTAGCACGCGTGATCCGATTTGTTAACCCTGCTGTGTTGCAGTCGCCAAAGCTGTGCGATTGCCTTCAAGTTTTTCACTAAACGTTTAGTTGATTTTATGATTGTTGTGTTATTGAAGGAAGTCTCGGGCGGACTAAAATGTTAGCGCTTTGGACATCTCTTCCTCGATGCTTTGGCTAATTTTCTGAGCAGGCAAGTAACAGAAGGTGGCACCAACACCAAATGCTACCCACAGGTCAACTTGCGGAAACTTTGATCCAGTTGCTACGGACGAAACGATCACATCAGTGTCGACGCCGGGTACGAATACCTATCTTGCTAAATCCTTGTTTTACAGCATCTGCGCGTGTCAGCTTCTTCATGGTTACAAGGGGCCAGGTTGGAAACATCAACAAGGGAAGGATTACATATAATGCCTTCACCAAAAATGGAAATGACCTGCTTCTCACCCGGCAAGGTAATTGCTTCCTCTGCCAGAAATTTGAAAAACTCGTTTTTGTTCTCATCGACTCACAGGAAACATTCCCTCGCCTTCGGATACCACCTCCTCTTTATCCTCTAGCTGTCGCTTTAAGACTATTTGGAATGTACTCATCCCATACAATGTCTACTCGGCTTGCATGCTGGAGCTGAACTTGAAGATATAATGCAAGAGCAATTGAGAAGCATACTCGGGAAATGATTTCACAGTTCCAGGCTTTGACATGTTCACCAGAGCAGCACCGTCAATAACGATGACTCCAACCAGCCTTCTGGCAATTCAGCACTGGGTTTACAATAAGACTGCAAGCAGTCTGTGAGCTCAGCCTTGTTGCCTAGAAGGCGTGGTTTGCCAAGGTGGGACAAAGACGTGGGGCATGCCTGATTTTCATGTTTAAAGAATTCATGCATTTGGGTCACCTTCTCTGGTTTGGCACGAAAGCTAGCGTCTTGAAAACAGCGAGAAATAATTCTTTAGGGATGCTATTTGTTGCTTGCTCTTGGAAACATCGTTTGGCGGGGGACAACTGAATAAAGGCAGGTGGTTACGTTTGATTAGCTCAGATAGTGGTTTATTAAAAGTTTGGTTATTAACGTTTGAAACTGTTCATCACCAAGCGCTTCCACCTGCTTTACTGTCATCATAACTTTAGGATCAGCAATGTCTTTGCTGTCCAGGACGAAGAGATCCTGGCTTTCCTCTTCGAACGGGTTACCCATTGATTTTATAGTCACCACCAGTGCATTCACATCTTTAGCAAATGCTAACTGAGTACTTCGTCATGATGCTTTTAATTAGATAAGTCGTCGTCAGTTTTGACTTTCATACTTTCTTCAGATTCATTGATGTTGAGCAGTTTGTACACTAAAATAATTTCATCGAAATGGTCTGCTAAGATTAACTCTTGCTAGAAGAAAGAAAATTCTACCGCAAGAACAAAGCACAACCAAAAAATACAAACATTGCTACGCCCTCAAAGTACGACGGAATTATGCTCCAGTCTCTTTGCTTTGTTTTCGTTCTTACAACAGAATGGGATTTGTTTCAAGAATATCTCTCAAACGTTTAAGAACTATTTGGGAAAATACCTCCAAAATATTAATTGGAGGGAAGTTTGCAAATCAATATTACTGCAGTAATAATATTGAGACTCACATCCGGTTTAAGAGTATGCAGTTCCAGGTACAGGTTGTTAAGAATAACTTATAACTTATTAAGTTCGCCTTTAGCATGATTTAAATATGTATTACATTTATTAAAAGCAAGGATATATTTTTTCAATAAGGTAACTGGGTCGCTTTAACGTCAGATTTAAGCCACTTCCTGTTGACGCGAGATTCACTTCCGGTAAAGATGGCGGCCACTTTCAAAACACCCCCTTAATGTGAGTCAGACTTAATTTCGGCCCTGGCTCCATATCTGAAATCGTTCCTTGCGTTATGTTGCTTAGTTCCACCAAGTTTGGCGCTTTTATCACAAAGTGCTCAATTCTTACCAAAATCTGCACATAACCGCGGGACCGAGTGAGAGGCCAACCGGCCAGACCAGTCCATTTGCCACAAAGAGAATTCCACTGTTAATAAGAATAGTCTAAACAGATCAGTTCATTTCTACATAGTATGCATAGCAGGGATGTTTTTCAACAAAAACGCTCCAAAGAAGCCAATTTCATTTTTAAAATGACCCGTTCAGGGGCTGGCCAGTTCTGGAACATGGGAAGCGCCCTATGAATTCATATGCAACATGTAACAGAGTATCAATTCATTCATTTCTTTCTTTAATTATTTCTTTCTTCATTTGTTTATTTATTTACTCTTAATAGCTTACAAATTAGGAATTTGGCATACTTTCAGCCCCATGTCTAAGAGAGTACTACCCTCAAAACCTGGCCCGCCTAATTCAATCCATAATCGTTGTGTCAACTCGCCTGTACCTCTCTACCCTAGATAAAAATGATTACAACTTCCTGTTAGGTTTTGGCAAGTTTTACGTTGGGTAAATTTCCCTCCTACATACAAACAGTCACAAAATTTGAAGCCCAGTAACTTTAACACGTGCACGCCAAGCCTGACACAAAGTCGGTGTATTAAATCTGAGAGTCCAACCCGATGACGAGAGAGCTGACAAAATAGCCAACACTTAACACTCAGCAACACTGGTGAGGTTTCCAAACTTGAAAGGGCACCAGCCAAGATTTGTCACGGAGCAGTGGCACGCGAGAGAGTTTGGACCGCCGCAGATTCTTTTAATCTTTTATGGACACGACAGAACGTCGTAGGGGAGCAAAATACATGGAGGGTTATTTGGAAATCAAGAAATCTTCTCAGGTAACTGACTGTACTCAATTAGGCATTGGGCTGATTAATCCATCTAGAAATGACTTGGTGCGGCGTAAAACCGAGCGCGTTTGTTGGCAAGATAAAAACCACCTGACTGCTTCATTAATGTAGTGTGTGTCGCGCAGAGTCTCAAGTTCGGGAAGCGATGATCAATCTTTTCCGCTCCTCTTTCTCTTCAAGCAAAATTGCGCCACGAAGCGGCGGAAACAAACCACAGAGAGAGAAGAATGAAAATCTTTTGACTCTATGCTAATCAATCAGCTGCGCAACTCTTGGATTTGTTTTGAAAGTCAGCTAAGTTCTTGTAAACTAATGAGTAATGGCAGCCGGGCCTGTGCGCAATCGATTTATTGATATGTTATTTTACTGATTAGTATCGCTTGTGTGGAGGAAACACTCGCCAGCTCTTACAACACTTTTGCTGATATACACACCATTTAATGGCCCGGTGAATCCAGATGACAACATAACAATTTTAGTAATTTATAAGAATAAACTTTACTGACAAATGTGGGATGAGGGCGATTTTTCACTGCAAACGAGTTTCAGCTGAAAATGAACATTTCCGTCTGTTCTGACACGAAGTAAAACCGATCGTAGGAGGTCACAGCTCTCGCATGTTTAAGGCTAATACCTCCCATATATGTAAATTTAATCTCTCTTTTACGGGTCAAGTTCCGCTTTTAGTGTCAAAAATGCACCCGCAGAAAATTTCAACAATGTGTTTTTGAAGATCACGACATCAGAAAATTGCGCAAAGTATGAATCCAATAAGTTAACACTGCAATGCTGAAGACTACAATTATTCATACCACGCATCCTTCAAAGATTTATCGCTGATGGATACATTGACTAGTAGTTCATTTCTTCATTATTTTGCGTGTATTTTGTTTCATATTCCACAACATCAGATGGGGGTGCGTAGAAGAGTGCTCTTGTTCGGATCAATGTTTCTCATAATAGGAATATTTCACGGATACAAAGATATACGTTTGAAAGATAGCTATTTTTAGCCGTCTGCGAGCTGTAGGTCATTTTATAGTTGTTTGCACATTCTGAAGAGACGTGACTATTGTTTGCAAGGCGGATCAAGGTTCTTGATTCGTAGGGAGACGGACAAAACACCAAAACTGACGTCATACTGGTCCTCTCCCCTCCCCTCCCCTGCCAAATCACACAATGAGACGCTTGCGGTGTAGTCTGAGCGGAAGCCTTTCGCATAAGCATATCTTAATTCATTTAGCTGTTTGCGCTTGGTAAATATCGTCGCAAACGTTGTCATCAACTTGAGAAGACGTTGAACAAGTGCAGAAGGATTAAGGAAGGTAACCAGAGCTGAACTTTATTCTTTATCGTCGAAAATTCCCAGTTTCGCTGACTTTGGTTCGCGCATACCGATATTCGATTTATTCGGGATTATGGTCTTCTGAGCTCTTGAATGAATTTCAGTTATGCTATCTGCTTTGCTGGCTTTACATTGCTGACAGACAGGCTACGTCTTTTGTACAGATGAGTTTAATTTTTTTTTGCTTCTTGCGTTGAAAACGTTAGGTAATAGCGCTCGCGTGCCGGCAAATTTGTGTAGAATGGAAGGCAATCCGCTTGTAAGACACCTTGCATATAAATATGTTGAAAGGATTTCCTTCGTCCGGAGGTAATCGATTCTTCGTCTTCACAGACGGTTTTTTTTTTAGAGAGAGAGAGCTAATATCTGGCAGTCGTTGGACTCTTATATCGTTGTAGGGTTGTTATTAACAGCTGGAAGACCAGATGATGATTAGTTTGCCCACCATATCGATAACAACAAACAAAAGCTTTCATGAAATTATATATCAAGTTCAAACAGCTGCGTTTTGTCTCTCCTTGGCTTAATTTGTTTTCTCTGTCTTCAAATCTTCCGGAACACATTGGAAATCGTGTGTTAGGCCGGGCCAAGAATGATGAGAGGTATTTCGTTTTCGAACTTAGAAATTTAGAGACACCAAATCAGTGCACGTTTCCAAGCACATTTTACGATGCTGCTATTAAAGCTAATGTCGGCTTATAATTTTTTTACGTGTGTATTTGACTTTTTAAGTTACCCGTGAATAATTGACACGTACGCTCCATGCCGAAACATTAATATAGCGAAAGATACAACAAAGTAAAGTTCAAACGTTTAAATTGAAAACTGTCAAAGAAATAAGTTTAAAATGATACTACTTAATACTGTGAATTTCTAAATGTATTTTTGTTGTTCATTTTCAACATAGACATAATAATGGGTGTAAATGTAATTCTTGCAATACCTGAATGCGTTCAATGGCAACTATATAAACAAATGCTTTGGAGAAGTTGTATTCTTTCACACACTTGAAAATCTCTACACACCATCTGGTACAGGTGTAAGTTCTTGAAGTAAATCCTGATGATGGAATGCTTTGATTGTTACCAAGAAGTTCTGGAGTGCACAGAAACTTGAACTGCATGTACTCATTGCTGGAGAATGCAATTGGTTTAAATTATGTGTTAACATAACAAGCACATGTTTCTGAATTCCGATTTGTAGTCATCAATCCAGAATCTGGCCATTGTGCTATATTTGTGGGTCCTTGTAATAATGACAAAGAGTAATAATTGCAATAATTTGACACAAGAAGCATTAAGCTTGCTTTGTTTTGTCATAAGGCACAGAAGGAAGTGCATTAGGGGTTTCATTAGAAGGAGGGAACCGGCAAAAACTGCCCCCTACTATTTCAGAATTTTCCTCTCACCGCTGTTTCAAAATTATTGAAACCCCTGCATAGTAACCCTGTGCCAAAAAACAAGTAGAGTTTGAGTCCCAAAATGTGCATGTAATTAATGTATGGGGCTGTGCGGAAATTAATCTTAAGAATTAATTTACATGTATAGTGAAGTTTCAGTGTCTAAGCGGCTAACTGAAAGTATTGTGTGAAAGAAACCTGAAGCTTCCAGAGGATAGTCCTGGAAAATCAACACGATCAAAATCTATGTAAGAAGACAGTTATTTTTACTGGTTTCTGAATGTCCTCAGGGGTTGATGAATAACAGTACGATTGAAAAATCACTGCATTTGTCATGGTCCAGCTATGTTGTTCAGAAAGGGTGAACAAAGTGTGGAATGATCAAACTTCCTCCCCACCCCCCACCCCCCTTCAAAAATAGGTGAGAGCCCTGATACATGAATAATCAAGTGGATTGCCATGGCATGTATCAAGGTGGCCAATTCAAGATAATAATTACCAGTAATGGGATATTTCTCTCCTTTTCTTTAGTTGTAAATCTTAGCTTTGTGTTCTACACCTCTAAGTTTGTTTTCTTTCCACTTCACCACCTGCCTCAACTAGCTAATGCTATTCCTATTTGTGGGTTGAGTGAAATATTGGTTGTTTAATTACCATTTACCAAAAAATTTCTGATCAGAAATTTCGGTTGGAATGTAGATGGTAAGGCTATTTGGTGTTCCCAACCAGAAAATTTCCAAATTTTCTGAACTTCTTGAAGGGTATAGTCCAAAATTTCCGATGAGAATTTCTGAATGGAAAATGTGTTTACCATTTGCAATTTTCACCAGTTGCAAGCCCTGCTCCAATTTTGATGCATGTCACATGTTCTTTAGTAGGGGTTGTGCAAATTTTACGTGTCAATCCTGAATGGAATTTTTCATTGAGGATTTTTGCTTACCATTTGTACAAACCATCAACCAACTGGTTTTCCAATGTAAATGGTAAACAACCATTTCCTCGAAAAACTTCTGTGTGTGAATAAAATGTTGTTGTTGTTAAATAATTTATTCTTTCTTTACCTTTCGTAGTGGGTGATTTACTGGGTTGTTATTCGTGGACCTCAGCTGTTTTTCTTTAAGGATGCAGATACTAAAGTTATCAAAGAAAATGTAAGTGAATGTATTATTATGTGTAATTGATCATTTTTATCCAATGCTGGCCTGATAATACAGCTGTAGTCCTCATTTTGTTATAGAGATTAAGCCATGGCAACAGCAGTGGTATTGTTACATTAACTGTAGATCTTACCAGCACAAAGTGAACAGCCTCTTTGTGCATTTTCATGTCTTAATTTGTAAAATAGAACAGTGTGAAATTGTCTTCATCCAAAGATTGATGGACAACTGGAACAACTGACTGTAGATGTGTTTGTTTGTTAACTTTAACACTTTTCTTGCAAATTCAGCTCAGCCACATTCTGGCTATGAACATAGTTGGAATAATTTCCAAATGTTATACAAGCATGGGACATTCTTTTTGTCAGTGGTTGTTTGATTGCATGGTTTTTGTGCGAGTGCTTGTTCTTCATCTGGTCATTCACATAAAGTCATGTCCAAGAAGTCCTCAAAATGGTATAATACTGTAATATGAACTGGTTTCTTTGTAAGGTTATGAGAAATGTGATTGGCTAAGCTTGTTCAATGAAAGTGTGTGCTTCCAGAAAAACTTCCTGCAGCACCCGTAACCTTGAAAATTCAGTGAAGATGGAGAGAGGGGTGTCTGGCACACACTAAAAATTAACCCTTGAAACTCTAAGATCAAAATTTTAATTCTCATTTGTTGCCACTACACATTTCCTATAGAAATAGTAGGGAGAAATTAAAATATCAAGCACATTCATTTTTTGTGATCCTGTCCTTATTCTTGTGGCCGCTCAGTTTTATCAAGTGCTGGTATTACACTTGGAGAAATGTGAAGCTGATCACTCTTAAGGCTTTAAAGGGTTAACAGTGGAACTATGTTGTAGCTGAACTAGCTGGGTTTTGCTCTTACCCACTGGAAAATAGCATCTACAAAACTGATGTACAAATTTCTGAATTTTTACGCTTTAATTTCAGATTCAAGGCCATGTTGACATAGGGCCTAACTCTACCTTTGCTAGTGGAAAAAACAGCAAAGGGAAATTTGAGTTTGAAGTCAAGGGAGACCGTGGCCAAAAGTATTTATTAAGGGTAAGGTCAAGATGATATGAAAATAATTTTAAATTACTACTTTTTTTTAATAAAATTAATAAAAAAAATTTATTATTAAATTACTACTAATGATAATACTAATAATAATAATAATGCACTCATATTTACAAACAATTATTTACGAAATAAATTCTGCTAAGACAAAAACAAATTCAAGTTAATGTAATTATAATTTACATCATTGAGTATTGCATTTCCTACTAAAAAGACTAGATCTAATAAAATTATTTACATTTCTCGTTCCTTGCTATCATGAATAGCATAATTAAAAGGCTAAGAAGAACATTTGAATATTTACATAGTTATTACATTCAATTATTTAAATTTCACAATAAAAAAGTGTTTGATAAACCATGAAACTATATTATATAATAAAAAATAATTATAGTAATAATATTAATAATAATAATAATAATAATAATTATTATTATTATTATTATTATTATTATTATTATTATTGTTATTAAAATAGTTTCCATAGGCAGTGTGAAGTTGTTTTTTCTTACAGTACATTATGTCTCAATTCCTGTTAAGTTGAATCTTGGGAAATGTTTTATTTTTACTGAGTTGCTGTTTTTGGGAATTCTGGGTTATTTTGGGGGTTTTCCGCCTATTACACCTTGTCTACCTAGCTTTGGTTTTATCCAGGTTCTAATCTATCTAGACCGCTCATACTTTGGGGACAGACCCAAGACACCGTTACTAACAGACAAAGCTATAAGCATTATCAAGGAGCTCCGGGAGCTATCTTGTTTTTACACGAGGTTGTCTCTTGAATGATATAAATTTATTATTTCCCAATTCCCCACAGTAATACCAATATTATAAAACCCAGTGGTTTGATAATTCGATTAACTGACATGTTACATCCTAAAGGTACAATTTGTTCTGATCAATTTGTTGTACCTTTGAGCATATTGAAAACTTTTTGAATTTCATATTGCCTGTTTTCACTGTCACACCATCATCAAAACCATTCAACAAATAAAGTCCAGAATCAAAGAGATAAAAGAGGATGAATATTCAAACAGTCTCGCAAAGATTTAGGTCTATGCAATGTTTCGTACGGGAGATATTTGAAGAAATGTTTTCCTCAAATTTTTGAGGCTTTGTATGGGGACACCATGATTGTGTCCCTCTGAGGGGCACAAATATGGTGGCAGGAAGCTATCAAAAATACGTCATCAAGTTTTGCTATAAAAAGCTTGTAGTCATCTTCTAAGGACTCATAAACATCTATATGAGTACTCATTCCCCTACAAGGACTGTTGAGATTGCGAAATCTCAGCAGATAAGTCTTTTTTTTAATGTTACAGCATTCTCGGCCTCCGTGTCACACAGAAGCTTAGAAATTCAACCTTGCTTTATGACAAGATGAAAAGCCCTATCAATCTGAAAATTTGTAAAAAGATAGGTCTTCAGCTGTTTTAATAACTAACTCAACTAAAATCCCAAACGGTTTGATAATTCCTTGGTTTTTAATTTTGATGACGTCACATGAAAACCAAGATCAATGGGCTAGAGTAATTCATTATTTTAAGGAGACAGTACTTCATTATTTTATAAAAATTCCTTTAAACATTGGTCTGTATTATTATTGGGTTATTCCAGAAAATATCCATACTGTGCCACAGCCGTCATCAACATTTTAGCCCCCCCTTACATGTACCTTCAGAAATTCCAAAATTCTCAACCATATCAAAGTAGCTGGGGATATACCTCAAACTATGATGGAACTCCCCAGCCCTTAGTGACAGCCCTGTATCTAGTTATAGGTCAAGGTCCTTACCACCAAATAAAACTTTGTGTTTTCTGGTCATTGGCTTCATATTTTCAGGAGAGTAGATCATAATGATTACCAGTGGAGGCCTAAAGTATGGTTTCACAATATGTTGCTTCCCGATCCCTGCCATATTGAAAATGACATATTTCATCGAGTAACTGCTAACCACTGGCAGCACAGCCTACGTTTTCCAAACCGAGAGGGTAGTGCCACAAAATAATTACTCTTCTGCTCTTCAAGGAAATCAAAATCTCCTGTGAGCCAGATAATCAAGTCCAAACATTGTATACTCGGCATTGAACATACTAACACAAAATTACAAGTACAAATCTGTTAGGTGTTCCATTTGGAAACAAGAGACTGGTGCAAGTTTTTCGTGTGCAGTAAGATCGTTGATCGCATCCATTGATTGACAGTTTGAAATTGAAAGAAATGTGAAGAGTTTATTTTATTGACCTAACGACTTAAGTTCATCAAGCTCAAGACCTCTTCCATCTGGAGCTCATTGCACAATCCACGTTTGATCTCCTTCCATGTACAGGAATGCTGCCGAATCAATCTTCATCCTGTGTCCGTGGTCTTCAGTTCATGCCTACAAACTAGAACAGTCAACAGATCAGCGATTTCAAGTGAAGCTTTTGCTGTCTTCCCCTCTGGAAATCCAGAACTGAACCTCCCCCCCATGCCTTTGGAATTCCAAACTTCGAAACCCCCCCATGCCTTCTGAATTCCAGTCCATGAAACCCCCCGCCCCTCCCTTAGAATTCCAAGATGCTGCCCGTGGTATGGGTATGGATATTTTCTGGAATCACCCATTATTATTATTATTATTATTATTATAAACATATTAGCATTTCTTCTGTGCGGCAAAATAAATAAATATAAAAATAAACACATGCAGCTTGAGACAATACCTTCTACATAGAGGCCTTTTTTAATGTCAGAGACCTTTATAATAATTTGTTTGTTGTTTATTTCATTAACATTTTAGGCTAGTTCGGAGCTTCTTCGTCTTCAGTGGCTACATTCACTAGGACTTGCTGCTAAGGTAAATTTAGTTAGTATTCCTACCCTACCTACCATTATTATAACACAAGGAAATAACAAGCCCTCCCTTGATGAAATCCTTGACTCGTCCATCAAAGGATGAAGGTACTACAGTAGGCAGTATTGTCACTCTCCTGGATTGTGGTACCAGGATCACTACTCTTCCCTTGAATGACTTGCTAGTCCATCAATTTACCCATGATGGAGAGCATTCTCAACTGTTTTGTTTTCAAAAAAATTAAATTAAGCGACCCTTTGTTATATGTTGAGATGTTTCTTACATGTCATTGTACACATGAATGTGTACAGTGAACATTAATTTTTTACTCTTCCTGATAACTCATTATTAATACAGTAAATGGTACATGTACAGTAGTGTTATTGGAAATATCTCCGTTCAAACATCCAACTGTCAAACACTGTTTAGAGTGTTTACAAGCTGATACATGTGTGCATTTATGGAAGATACATGTAGTTTGTTTGGTTTGTTTGTAGGGAAAGTCACCACCACCTCTGTTCATTTCTGATCAAGAAGGTGGTGAAACACCAGACCAAGCTGAAAGTTGTGAATCTCCAAAAGAGAGAAAACTCAGCAACCAATACACTGAAGGTGGCCTTTCTTTTTTGTGGTCCTTTCTAATAAAATAATAATTGCTCAGGAAAATTAAGACACCAGTTGGTATTAGAGTTGTGAACCTTTCAGGCTTAGTCTTCTCATACTGTACAGGTGCTCAATTATCGTTTATTTTAACCGTAATCTTTTAAAGACTGGTCATTATGTGTTTGTTCTCTTTGTCTCTATGTTAGCCTGGCTCCAGAGGCCCATTAAAAAAATACATATCCTTAAAAACTAAAATAGAAGGCAAAAGACGGGCCTCCGGTCACAGGAGCTGAGAAATTCACCCCAAGATCATCAAGTTGGGATAGAATTTGCCCTAGTTCGTTGTTTGATTCTTGAAATGAAACAACAACCGTGATTGGCTTACGAAAAGTGAGGTTTCCAAGCCAACATGAAACCTCAACTCTCGTTGGCTTAAGAAAAGCATGGTTTCCCAGTTGACAGCATAACATGGAAATAACATTGTGTGGTTCCAGAAAATATCCATACCCCCCCCCCACGGAAGACTTTTTGATTTGCACCCCCCTCCCCCTAGGATTTTCCGTTCCAGAGGGGTCTTTGATGACCCCCCCTCCCCTCCGGAATTTCCAGAAGTTTTGTACTTCTAAAAAATAAAGTGAATACCAACTTAGTTACGTAAATACGATAGAATTTTATTACAACAGTGTAAACATTAAGGTTAACTTTAACAAAAATATAATGCTTTGTTAAGTTTATTATCCAGCTAAACTTTTAGCTTCTTCGCCACCAACTTTGCAAATTATGTTTGTGTTGTTTTTATGTAAGATTATAAGCTTAAACATTTGGGTAGCACGTCGACTGTTTTGCGTTTTTGTGCAAACTCCGATGAGAACGTTTCACTCGCTTAAACAACTTCGCAAACGATAGTAAATAAAACAGAAACTTACAAGCTTCCTTTGTCTATACATTTTGTCAGTTTCTTCGGGTTGATTCTTATTTAAGGACCAAATACTTCACTAACAGACATGTTAACGCGGTAGGTGTCGTGAACGTTGTCACGATGTACCAGCCAGGTAGCCAGGCCTTCTGAAGGTCGAACGAAAACGAGACAAAGCTGGAAGTCTGGAGACGAGACTCCAGCTGAGACCGCCATTTTAAATGTTTTGAAGAAAGTAGCTTTGGGAGATTGTAGCGCTAGCTAACTCAAAGAAAAAAAGAAACATTGAAGCTAATAATGTGAACTTTATCTCAATGGCCAGGAGTACTGACTTTTGTTTCAAAACAACGTATGTACGTTTTTGTGCTTCAGGTCGATCGTATGTTGCTTTCAATGTTTTGTACATGGTTCGTGACCCTTTGGAAAAGTAGTTCCCCATGAAACCCCCTACCCTTCGGAAATTACTGCCCTTTAACCCCCCCTCTCCCTCGGAATTTCCAATGATCTTCCGTGGGGGGGGGGGGGGGTATGGATATTTTCTGGAACCACACATTCAGTATTTGTGTGATGGGAGGTTATTTTTTTCCTCTCAGTGCTTTGCGCCTCGTGGGCGCAGTTTTGCCGCGTAATTTCCCTCCTTCAAACGAAAAAAATTAATCTCTGGCAGCAAGGGTATGTCTTTGTGGATTTCATGCAAAAGGCATGCAATGATACAGCTATCTTGTTCATGCATTACAACAATGCTAAAATGTCTTTATTTTTTATTGGTTAATTGTTTTTTTTATTTCTAGGAAAAATCATGCCTTAAACCCCTTAACCATTATCCTACAGTCCTGATGTTATTGTTAATGTATTTTGTGCTCTTTCATCCAGTTCCTGTGTTTAACATACCAGGAAGAACAGATGTGGCTTGTGAGGTGACAGATGAGGAGATGCATAAAATGTCACTGAAGAAACACAATTCATTTAGTGCACACTGTAAAAGACTTTTAGGGCTCAAGAAAGACAACTTGAATAAAAGCATTGAGGAAGAGGTATGAGAAATTCCACACAGTTAAATGTATTAAACTCGTCAGCAGTAGATGAGGTTGGGAGCAGGTGCCTTTAACTTGGTGGACAGGGTTCTCAATAGATTTTTAAGTAGGAGGTGATCACTGATATTGTAGGAGGCTCTTCAGCAAAGCCAGAAGGAACAAAACAAAGAAAAGAAAAGCGACTTTAAAAACACAAAGTAAGCGGCTATAAATCCCAAACTAAGCAGCGATTAATCGCCAGGTGCCACCTTCTAATAATTGAGAACCCCAGGTGGAGCTAATTGGTACATGTAATTGGGTACTGGGGAGTGGTATGCATGGCAACCGGCAAGCATCCACCACCAGAAGTGCATCACACCGAGCCAGTCAATGGAATACTTACCAAACCCTATACTTAACAAAGGTAGGGGGAGAGTGAATAGCTTGCAAATTCAGCAGGCCAAATGACCTTATTCACACAGGCAAGGAAGCAAATAAGTGTAAACACAAGCCATTAGAGAGCCCCTGGAGAGGGCTCGAGGCTTCCCTTGATTTGCAGGGAAGGATGACCACTGACCAACATTGTCTTGGGTTTCACCTAAATTTTGTTTAGCCACATCAAACTGTTATTGTTCTAGTATTAGAATACTACCATCTACTGAATGGATGATTCTATTTTCCTACGATGAGACACTCTGGAAGGTTGCTTGCATGATACAAATCAATGTAGACTTGCAACAGTTGACCTTTGTTTTACCATGTGTTATTGTCTGGCTGAGAACATTAGCTGTCTTCATTGGGCATGTCTTCCTTAATCAAGGTTAAATAAATGACATCGTTTACATTTTAAAGATTTCTGAATGTTGATTTTGTTGTCAGGAGGGTCGCCAGCCTGTGTCAGAAGGGGCAGAAGCGACATCAGAACCTTTCTATGACACCTTTCCAGATGAAAAACCTGTGTAAGTACAACGTACAAATAGGACCCCATAGTGTAACTGTTGCCTGGTTAGCTCAGCTGGAAAAGCATTGGACCACTGAGCAGACCAGACCAGACTGGGTCAGACCTGACCAGACCAGACCAGACATTGCAGTCTCAAACCAGGATCTTGAAATAATTGAAGGTGTTGGTGCAAGAGAGGTGTATGTGCCAATTTGATCTAAAATCTCAAGTTCCTTGAAATTCATTCTTCTTTGGCCCACCAAAGAAGAATGTATCTTGGAGCTAAGATCAGGAACACTGAAGAGGATTTTGTTGAAAGGAATAAGAAGGGCAGCCTGTCATTGTCTGTAGTCAGTTTGGAAATCAGACTTGCGGAAGGACCTAAAAATTTGTCTCTTCCACTACAGTGGAGTCAGCACTCCTGTATAGGTCTGAAACTTGGACTCTGACTACATGTAAGTGCCTCGCTAAGATGGTATACAGCTGCTACATGAGGTTATTGAGAATCGCACTGAATGTCAACCGGCATGTGATGTGGATCACCAATGCAGAACTCTATGGGAATCTTCTGAAAGTCAGTTCTAAAGTGTCACCCTGTTACAGTCAGAAAATTGAGAACAGGAATTTGAGGTTGATTATTGTGAATAAAGTTTTTCCTGGTTCCCAGCTATTGATTCTGAAAAACTTAACTTGTAATTCTCTTTACAGCTGGTATTTTGGAAAGTTAACAAGAGAACAGTCCGAGGCAATTCTCCAAAAGTATGGTCCAGGGAGATTTTTAGTCCGGGACAGTGAGTCAGTGCATAAACCAGGAGCTTACACGCTTTCACTTAAGTAAGTTGTTTTCCATGTGAATGTGTACATCTGTACACTTTTTTTTACTAAATAATGCTGTATTTTTTCTAGAATTCATTTATCCTTTCTGCCTTATCCTTTTGGCCAGCCTTTCAAACAGTATACAGTGCTTGGGTACTGTCCCCCCACCAGGGAACAAATATGTAATCTATTCTCTTGCCGTGATTCCAGTGTTGCAGATCGTCCTTTGGGCAAGGGATGATGCAGGGCTTCAAATACAGAAAAATGTGGCCGCATGTTTATTATTATTTACTTGTTATTAGGTTAAAAAAAATTGGACAAAATGTCCAACCAAATTTAAGATTTCATTGGACATGGGCCGATGACCAACAGCTTTTGCAGCTCTGATGATGAGCTACTGCTTACTTAGGCAGGAAGTCCCGATTAAACTGTGGTCTAGCCAATCCAACATGACCAGACAGTCTGTAACATGAAGTGAGTGGGAGTACAGTATTAGCCCTTTCAACTTGGAAATCAACATGACGTCAAATTCGCCTTATTTCTTAATATACATATATTTTTTGTGGACCAGTGGATGAGACACTTTTGTTCACATTTCACAGGGTTCGCACGCGCCTTGATAGTCCTTGAAAGTACTTGAATTTGAAAATAAAAATTCAAGGCCTTCAATAAAAGTCCTTGGAAATTACAGTTGGTGCTGGAAAGTCCTTGAAATTTGTGGCCAGTTTTATCCAACAAAGCTTCACAAGTGTCTGCACTCTCTACTTTGAGCATCTGATGTGGCATCATATACTGGCTTGATTTTGCCCCTCTTGGAGTCCTTGAAAAATGGAAAAATTTGTCCTTGAAAGGCCTTGAAAAGTCCTTGAATTTTAATTGGTCGAAAAAAGTGTACGAACCCTGATTTTTTTGTAATCTTGAAATCCTGTATTCTCATGATGTTTACTATTTCCCTTAGTAGTGATAACATAAGGAGATAGTAGATGCTAGTTCAGAGTTGCAGAACAGAGAAAATGGCAGTTAACACATTTATTTCCTGTCAGTGTTAAAACGATACTTTTGTTGGTTTAAAGAAACTTTTAAGTTTTAAAATAAAATAATTCAATTCAAAGCAGAAGGCTGGCTTACCTTTGAGTAGTTTAACACCATACTTTGTTGCTTTCTGCGTACTTTTGGAGACTGCATTTATTTTCATTTCAGATATTTCCTCGTTGGAAACTTGGGCAAATCGGCTGGCAGCCATTTTGTTTTTGAAAACAAAAGGTTGAGATATATTCACCGGGCTACGCGGTGAATATAACGCCATAGTATGAATCGCTCAACCAGTCAGATTGCTGAAAACTCGCTCTTCAACTCTGAAATTATACTACAGAGTTATAGAGTCTTGTATAACTTTTGTCTTCCTTTAGACACAGAGACAGATGTCGGCACCACAAAATAGAAACCTTACCTGACGGAAACCTTGTGATTAAACAGCATGAGGTTAGTAGTTTGACAAACGTTAAAGCATAGTCATGTTGTGTGCTTTTTTGACCAGGCCCTGGTAGTTCATAAGTTACTGGGCTTTTTTTTTTTTTGACTGAGTTCAATAATTTCTGTTTTGTGTTGCAGGATAAACCTTTTCCAAATCTTGCAACATTAATGAAGTACTTTGTCAAAAGCCAGGAAAAAGATATTCTCTTGGTGCCAGTTATGTGTGAGAACCAAGAAGGTATTCAAACCTCAAGCAGAAGTACTATACACTGTAGGAAGATCTTATCAACCATGAAACCAAAGGAACATAAGGACTAACTGATGGCCAGACAGAAAATTTTAGTCACCACAAGATAAAGGAATTATTATACAGTTATTTCTGGTCATGATATTTCCCACCTTTTCTTTTGACACAATAAAAACACAAAAATGCATTTTATTCATCTGTATGCTCAAACCAACCATGCCCCCACCAGCAACAGGATTGAGTGGGTGACCAGCTCGAAACTTCTGGTCACCAGCACTCAAATTTTAGTTGCATTGATGACCAGGATGGGGCAATTTAGGACCCTGTGGTAAGAGACTAATTGGTAGATAGTGAACTTAGAATTTGTTTTACATTAAGCAAAGTGTGGCTGTACCATACTTGTGTTGTTTGTGCATGCTCAGATCAGTTACCCAAGCTCTTCACCTGCATTGTCTTGGATTCACTATTTGGACCAAAAATGGTCCCTGTATCATTTTTTTTAGACTGGCCTTCCACTCAGGACTGTCATTAGGGACCTCATAAGCAATGATGAAGACGGCAACGAGAACTTCATTTCAAAATATAACTTCTCATTTTTGTAACTCTTTCACAATTATTCCAAATTTCAATCTGTTTAACATGAAAAGTGCTGACGAGCTGTCCAGGGCCTAAATTACTGTGAATGGTGTTAAAGCAAAGAAAACAAAAGAAAAACTTGCCGTCAATGCGCTCACGCATGAGGTATGCCCCCTGCTACTTTGATATAAGACCAGTGTGTTGACTTCGCTATAGCGACTCAAATCCCTGGCTATTTTTGTATATCCCAACTACTTGAAAAATTAGTGACAGCCCTGCCTTCCTCTGGCTTCATTGTCCACACTGTCAGTCTGTGCTCAACAGCAGTTCACGAGGATAAATTAAGAGGCCTTTCCTTCTACAGTTTCTTCAAGGTCTTCTTTCATACTTACAGGTACAAATGCAGCTCCAAGCAGTCCAGGCTGTCAGCAAGGAAGTTATGAAATAATGGATAGTAAGTGCAAAAATGACTATGATTGTCACTATTAAGTTCCAGTCCATGAAGTTGTTTTTGTTTTTATGAACATAGAAAGAATGACTTAGCTGTGGTTTGATCAGTGGTGCTTGCAAGGTGTTGGGTTGTAACTCTGCCACATGATCCACCTTTCTTTCCTTTATACGCCCTTGTTTCATTTGGTAACTTTCCTTTTCCCTCTTCCTCCTATCCCTTCCAATACTCTTTACTTTGGGCACATTGTTTTTGCACTTTTGTGGTCAAAATTCTTATTTCCAGCAATAAGGAACAAGGTTTTCCACATCCATGTATATACATGCATATTTTGCGTGAAAAAAGGGCTTGTGCAAGGGATCATAGTGGATTGTGGGGATTCCTAGCCCTAGGGAGGGTGGGAGAGAGTAGATATACTGACTAGGGGATGGATGGGCACATTGGAGGTCTTCAGATATCCATACATGTAAAATTGTGGCAAGATGCCGTTGTCATCTTACATGGAATCAAACTCTACTCTGAATAATGATATTCTTGTGTGATCATTCTAGAACGTCCTCCTGCAGTCGGATGTGAAGACAAGCCACTCTCAGAGACCAGTAATGGAAGTGTTTCACGTAAGTTGTGATCCAGTGTTTTTAATTAACATTTTCTTTCATAGCTAAGGTTAAAGTTCATCAGATGATGTGGCATTGAAAGAAGAATTATATGGAGGCAATAATATTAGACTCCCATTGGTACTCTGCATTTTGATTGATGGGGGTGATCAAATGGGGGCAAAAATCAAAACCCCAAAAATTCCCTGGACCAAAAATTATCCCTAAATAATCCCATGCCAAATCAGAAAGGATTGGAAAAACATTAGAAATTGAACTGCGTGGCTGCACTCTTGGTGGTTGGGATATGTGGACACTACCTGCGGGGCACTTTCACAAATTGTTTTGAATATCCCAAAAATCCCTACTTAAATCAAGCCACACAAAGGAAAATACTCGCCAAATTTTCCTACCCGAAAAAATTCTGGAATAGAAAATTTCAGTATTACAATACAACAGAAAAAAACTTTCAAATGAATGAAACTGTGCAGAAAATGGATGCTTCTTAAGATGTGAGTATAACTTAATAGCATTCTAAAAGAGGATTTTTTTATGATAGATACATATTACGTGTCGTTACTTTTATTACTAATTTCAGTACATTTGAGTTTTGAAAACAAAACAAAATGAGTACGAAGAGCACAGTGAAGTTCTCAATTTGTTGCGATTTCACAGTCACCAGTATAATGTATGCCGTATGTTTTTTACTGTGTATGTTAACAAATAGCAAGGACAAATAACTAAGGACAAAACAAAGGCCCGACATTGTTACATGACAAGTTTGGAAGTTCAGGGAACAAACATGCATAAATGTACACCTTGGATTTTCCCTGAAATTTAATACTGTCCTAAAATATATTTGTTCTCTTTTTTTTTTAGCAAGACTACCTCATGGGTATGAAAATCTTCCCGAAAAGAAAAGAGGTATGCGTTTTATGTACACGAATAGTTTGGAAAACACTAACAGGCACATCTTTCAACTCAAATAGAGGCTTATCTGAATTATTTTTTTAGTTGGGAAAAGTTGATATGAAAGTTTTATCAGTTAAGTTTTTTAACTACAACATTAACTTTATTTTAACAATACTGAAAAAAAGGCCTTTGTAGCCCGCAGTTAGCAGAGCTATTCTAGGCGGGCTACTTAAACTGGCACTGTATAATAAGATGTATAAGATCACTTATACACCGTATAAAATGTTTGACAATGTTTTGTCAAACTTCTTGTCTAAACAAGAACTTTCAGTAACCGCTTAGAGTGTGCTTCGAACCAATGTGTTTGCCATAAAGCCGCCAAGTTCACTAATCAAACCAATGTATTCACTTGTCAACTTATTGAACAAAGTTTGTATGGCTAAACTGATCGTTTGGCATTTACATTTGCATTTTTCTGTATGTAAAGAGATTCTGAATGTGGGTATAGCCAAACCTGGTGCTAAAAATTAACCAACACATCCTGTGTGAACACCTACGGGTGTCTTGTTAGTAAAATAGTCATGGGAGTTCTGTCTCTGTGATGGAAACTATTAATAATTAAAGCTCTCACATGTAGCAGTTAAACTTATTAAGTATTGAAGGTAGATATTTACTTTCTAAAAGTTAAGAACCCAACAACTGAAAGCAGCTGAAAGCAGTGATCTCTTAAAAAAATTCCGAGATGCACGAATCAATTTGCTTCCTGTTTTTGGTGAAATTGTGCATTAATTTTGTGTTTGATTTATTGGCCTTTAGACCCAGCAATTTTGGTCGTCTTTCCATGATTTACAACCTTTATTCCAGCATGCAGTAATCATGTAACTGCACTATCGATCCAGTCCTTGTTGTAGACCTAATTCTGGGCCTAATCCTAACCATAAACTGAACTTGAACATTTTGTGATTGCATTTCATGATTTTACAACCTAAACCTTGCACATCTCAGCCTCCTGTCGATAGTGACCCTTCTCAAGTAAAATCTGATCTGTAAGTGCCTTTTAATATATGTTTTCAGTTCATCCACCTCCGCTGAAGAGTCGGATGACAGAACCTGTACTTCCGACATGCAACAATTACCAGAATATGCCACCTAAAGGTCTGTTAAAAGTCCATCTGTTTACTTTTCCCTGACAATTTGTTTGTTGGTTACTTTTTTTTTTCTACCCGGAAAATGGCTATGCCATTCCTGATTTGTAGCTGTGAGGCTGATTTCGCTCCTTTGTTCCACTGCTCCTTTGCATTCTTATTTTTTGCCGATTTTAGGCTGAAAATATTCTTGTGCATATTCTTAGATTTCAGCGCATGACATTTCCATTTTATAATTTATTGCACGTGCTCCGTTGCTAGTTGGCTTGTTTTGCCGTTTAGAAAAAGGAAGAATTTTACACGGCTTAGTTAAAAGCATATAATTGTCTTGTATCTACAAATTAAGCGACGTAGGCCAGGCACTTACTGTTGTTTGGCTGACTTTAGGTCAATTTCGTTTTGATTTAGCCTGTAATTTTCCAAATATCCACTCCCGTTACCTCCAGTTGGTGCTTTGTCACAATATCGACCTATTCGATGCTTGTCTCAGATACCCTCCCTGTTCAACTCTTCGTCCTATGCTCAGGATTACACAATCATCTGCAGGGAGACGTTTTTCCATGCCTTTTACCTGTTTGCAGCGTCCCGGAATTGAAACTGAAATTACTTTCCGAAATTATTTTATTAAACAAGTATTTTCTTGTTGCAGCTGATCTGCCAGTGGTGAGTCAGATGCGCCCTATGCCTACACATGGGGGAGCTTATGAGACTATGATTGCAAATGGTTCGTAAACCTAAGAGTGACCAATGTGTAATTTCTCCTTATGGTAACACTGCTCAATCGGCAAACATTAAGGTTGTGAGAAAATAGGAAGAAATGAAGGTCTTGATTGTTTCACAAACTCTCCTCATTACTACCATAGACAATGTGTCGAGAACAGTGTTTATCTATTTATTTATTTATTTATTTATTTATTTATTTATTTATTTAATGTAAGAACATCAAACAATTGCGATTGCCTCAAGACATGAAATTAACACTATTGAGATAACATTTCCAAATTCCATTTCGATCTGGAATGCACGGACATCCTTGAACGAGTTCTCTTGAGCTCTTTGGTGTTCCGTGGGTAAACAAATTACATTTACATTTATATTACGAATGAATTTGAGATAAAAGCCGACAGGCACCTCAACGTTGTTACCTCACTACCCAAAACTGCAATTAGCGCTTTACGTATTGCCTTTTTGAAGGCAGGTTTAAATAATTTGCATAAATGGCTGGAAGACAGTTCCAGACTTAAGCTCTGAAGTATGTGAATGAGTTACGCTGTAGCTTGTAAGCCGACTGTTGATTATCCTCGGGACATTTCACTGGTTAGCTTTCGAATTGTTTGGTTTATTCACAGCACAAAGTCCACCAAGCAAGAACATTAATTTTCATTGACACACAACAACTTGGACAGGAGTTTCCTAACGAATGTTTCTATACATTTTATCACTCCAGAATGTCCCAGTAATACAAGTTTTGAGGAGCCCAAACCATCATTGCCTCCAAGAAAACCTGTAAAGCCGACAGGGCATGGGTATGAAAATCTTCCTGAGAAACCAGTATCTCCGAGAGGACCTACAGGGCAAGGGTATGTCAATCTACCATCGAAGTCTGAGAGGTCGGCCAGCGATCCCCCTGAGCTTCCACCAAGATCTCCACGGCCACATAATCTTGGGTATGAAAATATGCCATCGAGTCGCAGGACATTGCCTCCACCATCTTCATCGTACCAGAATATTCCTTCATCAGGTATGTTAGGATGTTATGTCCTTTTAGTTTGCAATTATTTAATAACAGAGCTAACTAATCATATCACTTGGATGATTGGGCACCCGTGGTTTATATACAAAACAAATGATAATACCTTGCTTAATCTCAGGAATTTCCTCCAAATAACCACTGAGGTGAATTAAAAAATATACTGTGTACATGAAAACTATCCCAGTTTTTAGCTAAAGCACGAGCCAAGAATTTGAAAATGTAGACCCAATCTCTGTAAGAAGGTATCTTATCTCCATCTAAGACAAACTGCGAACAGGCTCTTCATCTCGGTTTTTACTTCAATTTGCTCTCCAGTGGCGCTCCATTCAAATAGAGAGCCTGTTTGCAGGCTACTTAGACGTCCATAATTAAGCACGTTGTTAAGTAGTGCCAATTCATTGTAACGGATGTTTACGTTCATCAGCTGTTATCCTATGGATTTTCAAAGCTCTAATAAAATGGGGAGGACTGTAGTTTGAGCTTGTAACAAACCTGAGGCAGTCACTGTTAGCAACTTACGGATTACCTTAGTGCTATCCCCATGTTAATTTACGCCACTAGGAACGTTCGTGTTCAGATTTCCGGAAGGAAATCATCGCAGAAGAGTTTGCAGCGTGAAAGGCCAAGATGTTAAATGCGTTGCTTGATCAATGTACGCGTTTCCACCACAGGCAGACCATCATCCTACCTGTGTGAGGACGTACGTGTGACGTAGACCAAATGCTACATTTGCATTAATTGTAATAAGCCATTTCCGAATTACCTCAGGCCTCTTTTTCGAAGCGAGTCTTGGTGCTCATCCTTTCATATGCAAATCAATTTTCATTCAGACGCAAATTAAACTTATTTTCATGTGAATGGAAATTGATTTGAATATGAAAGGTGAGCACCAAGACTCGCTTTGAAAAAGAGGCCTGAGGTAATCTCATCCATGTCCAATACACTCAACTAGACTCTAGTTGTCAAATCTAAGAGTCCACTGGAGTTATTCGAAGTCTAGTCGTTAAACGAAACCGGAAGTCCAAAACTATTGTCAACTGGAGTCCAGTCCACTGGAGTTACCGGAAGTCTAGTCGTGAAATGAGACCGGAAGTCGAAACAATATAACTTTGGGGAGGGTTGAAAAATCGTCCAATGGAGTCCATTGGAGTCCACTGGAGTTACCGAGAGTCTAGTCGTGAAATACACTACACATGTGATATACCTCGTTCTTTAAGCCGTGACCTGAGACAGGCACTCTACACATGAAATATACCTCGTTCTTGAAGCCCTGAACCGAGAAAAGCACACTACACATGTAATATACCACGTTCTTTAAGCCCTGACCCGAGACAAGCACTCTGCACATGAAATATACCTCGTTCTTTAAGCTGGACCCGAGACAAGCACACTACACATGTAATATACCTCGTTCTTGGAGCCCTGAACCGAGGCACACTACACATGTAATATACCTCGTTCTTTAAGCCATAACTCGAGACAAGCACGCTACACATGAATATACCTCCTTGTTTATGCCATGACCCGAGACAAACCACAGGCCGCCAATCGTGGTGTGTGTCATCAAAAGTTGATAAAAAATTGACCGTTAAAAACTTAGAATTTCAACGAACCGAGTAGCGGTGGAAATATTTATATTCTAGTCAAATAAAGCCTTCCTACCTTCACTCTACTATTTCTCGTCCCTTTCTGGGACGTCTAAATGCAATATCCTCGCTTTTTTCAAATGCCAGGTCACTGTCCTGGCATTTGAAAAAAGCGAGGATATTGCATTTAGACGTCCCAGAAAGGGACGAGAAATAGTAGAGTGAAGGTAGGAAGGCTTTATTTGACTAGAATATAAATATTTCCACCGCTACTCGGTTCGTTGAAATTCTAAGTTTTTAACGGTCAATTTTTTATCAACTTTTGATGACACACACCACGATTGGGCGGCCTGTGGTTTTATACTTCGTTCTTTAAGCCCTGACCCGAGACAAATACGCTAGTACCCTTCGTTCCGAAATTACTTCTTGTTTACTAAGCAAACGGAGCTTGCTACGGTACTCATTTAGCGTTGCCATTTCCAAAAAATGCTCACCAGGTCAGCTGGTAGCTGTATATATTAATGCCGATCGTTACCTTGTCAATGTAAACAGCTACCACATCTTCTTTGTTTATGTCGCACAAACAATTGAGCGTTGAAATGCTGCCAAATTATATGTGCTATATTAATTTTCACACTTTCTGACATTCATCTAAAGCGAGTTTAAAATAGCCCAACATTTAAATACTATCCTATCAATGACCACAGTGTTTTCGAGCAAGAAAATCCGACTCAAACTATGACTTTGCACTTATTTGCGATTTCATTTCATGTAGAATTCACATTCCGTATATTAAAACAACACAAAATAAAAGACACCGGTCCTTTCCAATAATCGTGTTTTCACTACACCCGTTACCCCGCTTAACATTCCTTAAAATGGTTTGTTTACACACCTTGTTGGACGCTTTAAAAATGATTCGGGTCTACTCGGGTAACATTACATGAGACTAGAGAACGTGCCAATATGGCAATTTCAAAAAGTTATAGCGGGAAATCTAAACGAATGAAAAGCACGCATCAGTAACCGCAAGCGCCTCGTAATTGGCCCATAGGAATAACGAGCTCTCTAACTGAGCTACCTCGTTAAATGACCTCGGTTAACTATTATTTAATTACTATTTGTCGAATCCTTAACTTTTAAGTGCGTTGGAAAACCAACTCAGTTGATTTGCATTTCACACTCGCTAAGCGACCTGAAGAGCCGTTCTGGAAACACTCACCATGTAAACAATTATCACACGTTCTTAGTTTATGTTTAACAAACAATGATGACTGTATATATGCTACCAAATGATATGTCGTCCAAAAATTTCCACACGTATACACATCCATTAAATGCAGCTTTAAAGTGGCCCGCAAACAAGATACTGCCCCAATAATGTCAATCAAAACCAGCCCACCGAAAGGGCACTATGTTTTACAAGGAATCTCATCAGACATAAATCTTAATTTCGCGCCAATTTCATTTTAGTCTATAGATAACATTCCTTCATTCAATAAAGATCACAATTTAAAGTAACCGTTCCTCCCTGTTCTCTGTTTATGCGTTACAAACAATTAGAAGTGTATATACGCTACCAAATTAAAAAATTTGTTAAAATTCCACCCGTATGTAAATTAAACCACTTCCATTAAAGTAACGCGACATTAATATATAAACCCGGCATCCTAATCAATGTCAACTCTTTGATATATTTTCCTGGATTTTATTGCAAAAGACCACCGTGTTATGCCTTGGATGACAATCAGACATTACCTTTAACTTTCGGGTTTTTTGTAGTCAACATACATATTAATTCATATTTATAATTGGACAAAAGTTGACCAAATTTCAGCAAGACCGCCCTTTTCTCGTGCCGCCATTCTACCTTTATTTAGCCTGTTCTTTTAAGCGATCTATTCACACTGTATTGAATAAATAAGCTAATCCATAAATTTTCCATTTCAATTTAACTTCATCGAGTGCAATTCCGTACCATTCTCAGAGTTTTCTCAGCGTCTCGTAGTAAGGTACGCAACTCGCTTAGTAAATATGGCAGCAAATCATCTTGTCCAATGGAACACTTTTCCAACTGATCGCCACTAGACTTCCGCTTTTCTAATAGAATACAACCATACACAACTAGAGTCTAGTTGAGTGTATTGGACAACCCTCGAGGTAATTCGGAAATGGGCTATTTGCAACGGTTGATATCGCTTTAAGTCGAGCGGTCGACGAAAATGCGTCATAAAATTCTATATTTTGCGTCTTTTGCCCCCACATTATGATGAACTCCCAGCTAAATAAAGTTCACTTACCCCTCAGGCATTGTATGTTCTTGTGTGCGTCCGTGCGTCCTCACACATACCACCGGGGGATACCATCCGATGGTCTGCCGTGATCTGACAGCTGCAAAAAGCCCTGGAAAAGTACTTTCAACAGAGAGCGATACCTTTTTGTGCCACAGGTTTTAACAGGTCGATTTTGGACAAGAACACCACATGAAGACTACAACCTTCGTCAAAAATAAACCAGTCTGAAATGTCAGCTGTCTCCTCTCCCTAATCCACAGACGGCTGACATTTCAGACTAACTCGAGTACACAACAGATTACAATATTCAAATTGAATTTGAAAGTTTGAAACGAATAGTGCCGTTCACAGTTAATCAAAACTATTCTCGGATAATAGGCGACTTTGACTGTAAGGCTTATAAAATGTATGCAGCAAGAAGGCATAAATCTTTTCAACATTCTTTTTGCAGCGTACAGTTGTCCCCCTCACGGAAGCAGTGGGCGTGGTGCACTTCCTCCAATGAAGCGAGCTGTGACATTACCAGCTCACATCATAGAGAATACTTTGGGACAAATGAAAATAAATGAGGGGCCATATTAGCCAATATCTAGACCATACTAGATGTATTTTTCACTGGTACCTATATGATTCTGGTCTGCTGTGAAAGGAAATGCAGATATGATGCCAGTTGGCGTCGTATATCCCATTATAATAAGACAATTGGCATAGGGTGCTGATTCACCCATCCAGTAAAGACTGTTACACTTGAGAGACTCACGTCGCACAGCAGTGCTGTTTCGCCGACTTGTTGAGGTCAGCATTGTAGGTTTGGACTAAAGCTGTCTATTTTAATTTGAATGTAGTGTTAAGGCGCTTGTACACTAGGAAAGCGTATTAAGCGTGTCAGTCAAGCGTGTCTTGATGACTTGTGGCAAACATGTTGCTCTGCAGAGCGCTTCTAAACACTTTGCAGTATTGCAGCAAAGGTCACAAGTAGAACTGACTTCTACGTTTTGCAACAGTCAAGCAACTCTGAAGGAAATCTTTATGCTTGCATAATAATAATAATTAAGGTAACTTCTTTCCTGTAATTTTTCTTGCAATGCACTATTTTAACCTCTTAAGAGACGTTGCATGAAATATTAGGTAGTATAACACCTTTTTAAGTTGTGCCTACTAAGGGCCTAGCAATTTTAACAGCTGGTTATGTACAAAGAGCAGAAGAATCAGTAGGACCAGCAAGAAAGACTAGAGGTTCCATAGTACCTTCCTTGTGGCATAGTATGAGTATAAGATGCCACAGTGCACTATTAGAGGAGACTTAATTTGCTGGAGAATATTATTTAACTGAAAGGTTGAAAGAATCGGACAGGTTTCTCATTTCTCTAGTTTCCTGGCGGCCTAAATATACAGACATTTGTCCGTCAAACGGATTGATTGCTCATAAAACACAGAGCTATAGTCAAAATTTTCACCTTGTCATAATACGTGTAGCTTTCAAAAGTTATGCTAACTTTATGTACCAGCCGATGGTTGTAGTGGATATATTTTAGAATTCTTAACCCTGTGAGACGAGGTAACTGTCCCTGGAAACCGATGATTGTTATAAGGCATCAGTCAATTTCATTTTGTGAGCGAGGCTCAAATTTAATTATCCTTTTTTTCTCTTGAAACATTTTTTTAAAGTTCCCTTCCACTCAAACCACAAATTTTAAAGTTTCCTCCAAGGTTGGATAAATTACCACCATTATTTTATATGAAAAAGTGTGATTCCCCTCAGTTTTTGTCTAGCTTTCCCTGGATTCAGAGTTAAGTTATATCTTTGTGTTTTGCCCTTGTAGATGCTATACGCTCTCGGATATTTGACTCGGGAGACGTTGGTAGACCAGCCTCTGTATCTGTTGACGAATGCATTTCTTGATACATGTATCTCACGTTCTGGTGTTTCCTATTTTGTCTTGTTTTCTGTATTCTTACTCCAAACTAAGGCTCAATCGAAAGCATCTTTTGTCACAAGGTGTAAAAATGTTAATATTAATACAGTAGAAATAAAGTAGAAAGGAATAAAGTTAATGACTTTTTAACGACTCGGACTTCTGGTTTGGTGTTCAAGGTTTGAGGTAGGATTGTTGTTAAGGGTTATTTAACCTTGTCAAAGTGAAATTAGTGACGCTGTATCATTTTGCGAGTCCAGCGAAGCAAAATGTGTCTTGGTGTGAAATGGCTTTATCTCGCGGGTAAGGAAAACCTGAGGTTTGAAACTGCGGGAGGAGTTGAAAATGTAACAACAATTCCGTCACGGTTATTTGCTCATACATTCGTGTGTTAACCTGTTAACGTTCATTCTCATCCCCAGAGCCACCTGGCCCTCTTAACCGGTAAAGCTTGGGCAGGAAGACCAGATCATCGTGCCCAAGCTTCATCGGTTAAGAGGGCCAGGTGGCTCAGGACGAGATTGGTTAACGTTTATTTGGTGCCGAGTTTGCTCTTGCCTGTTGTCTTCCGAGAAAGACTACCAACGGAATTGTGCACTCAAATTGTTTACCCTGATTTATGTAAAAAAGCTGAAGTGATGAATCTCAAAATTTCTGATTTAGATTTTATTTGAAGACTCCACTCGGAGTGTAGATTTTATGGATTCATGTTCCATTTTTGAATTTCACCAAAAAAAAAATGCACCCTCAAGCCTGGTTCACACGTGTGACACAAATGCAAGCGCAAGCTAAGATACGCAAGCGCAGTCGAAGTCTTAATTCAAGATGGCGAACGAGACTGACATATATACCTTGCGTTGGCCCGGTTTACACGTGTGAAGTGCAAACGCAAGCGCAAATGCAAGTCGGTAAGAAAATGATAAATTGCTCATTTCTTGCGTTTGCATTTGCGTTTGCATTTGCGCCGCACATGTGAACCAGGCTTCAGACGGTAGAGAGATTATATTTCTTCAAACCAAAACCAATCCAGCCAATCCCATCGGACGCAGACAGCGCCGTGAACCAATCAGAATACAAAGCAATTCCATGTAGCCGACTCGAAGCGCAGGAAAATGAGTGCATGCATGTCACGATTGATTTTAATTCTCTTATTGGTTGAGAAAATGGCACGAGTTTTGGTAACCAATCAGAGCGAAGGAGAGCAAAACCAAAGCAAACGAGAGGCCATATTGGCCTTCACTCAGGCTTCTTAAGTGACAAACAGATATTCGGAAATTGTAGTTAAATTGTTACTTCACTGCCACTGCTCACAAGTTCATTTTTGTCACTTTAAAGAACGTGCAACCCTTTGAGTTCATAAACGTCACCACTTGCGTGTAAAACGTTTTGAATGGATGATTCTTCTAATAGCACACAGGTACCCTGAGAATGGCTATTAGTATTTACCGTATGCATCTCTATCGTGATAATCAAATATCAGTATAATAAACGCCAGCAATAATCTTGCTGTAAAAATGAACGACCTGCAATTCCTAGACAGCGGTGATTCAACATGCAACATCGATAAATCACACCTAGTTTTCTGCTTTTGTGTGACGGTCGTTTTCGCTTTTACACAGATATTCTAGTAGGCTCGCGATCACGACGTATGGACCCACGTGGCAATCACATGTCAACAGTACACGGTTGTCGTTATCATATACACTCTAATTTTGGAGCTGAGACTGAACGTTCTTATTTTTTTCCTACCATTTGAGCATGAAAACGTTCTTAAGATATTCTTAGGTCATATGGTATAGTATTTCAATAAATCAATGCGGACGTGACCAGGAAACCTATAAAAATGCATTTATCGTGTTATTACGGTGATGTGGTAGTCAAGTTGCTTGTCACATGCTTGTGCAGATTGCTCTGTTGTCGCGAAAAAGCCAGCCAACTCATGGTAAATTTGGATTTTAAAAAGCATTTAACACGGAGGAGGCGGTTGCGGAGACGGACAGCCAGGTTATGCATGCTTTATAAAGCAGTTAACCAACAGGCAGAGGTGACTATACCAACCTACATTCAACATCAGCCCTTTCTTCGTGTCTGTCGGGCCCATCCCCTCAAGTTCGTCCCACTACAAACATCATGCGATTTCGGTAGATATTTGTTGATTAGCAATGGGAAATGGACGTTTTCGGAAGGGTCATATTTGCTGGTTTTGGCAGTTAAAAACGTCAGCTAGTATTTTTGGTAAGAAAATAGTTCACTAGAAAGGTCGGAAAAGGTTCGTTTCAGCTAGCATTTTCTCAAAGGAAGATTTTGTTCCCCAAAATTTTCGTGCAATCAAATTTCAGCTAAGGAATCCGTACAGATCGAATTCTTCTATTTAACGAAAATATCACTTTAAACAGGCTTAAAACACCATAAGGTACTTTGACATGAACAGCTTTTGGTTGATTTGACTCGTTGGGTGTCCCCAAAATTTAGCTTTTGGCCGAGGAAATACACTGATTGGAACAAACCACCTGCATGTTGAAATAATGACACCTGATTCCTTTAGGCAATTTAAATCAGCTCTCAGCTCGTTGTAGATACATAGTAAACATAAAGCACAATTTATTCATGATGCATAAAATATAAATGATATAAATACATCATGAAAAGGAAACACAAGGTTAACCCTATATCGTTTCATAAAAAAAATAACTACAACAATACTATAAAACTAACCTCATAATTATGACTAATACCTTAAGATATAACTATTTACATATTTACAAATTAAGAAAAGACTTCAATCTGGTTTTAAAAAGTTTAAAAGATTCAGTTTCAACTACATGCAACGGTAGGTTATTCCAATCCTTTACTATGCGAACAAAATCGAATATTTGCAGGGGTTTACCCTTGCGCTTTTCACAAAGAATTTAAAGGAATGATTAGCATGTGCCCGAGTCGCTAAAGTCCAAACCATTTAGGCCAAACACGGTTTTATAACACTCTACAAGGGAGATGAAGTGTCTGTGTTTCTCTAAAGTGGGCCAATTAAAAATTATGAGACGTTCTTCATACTCCTCCTAACGCAAGGCGTGATGCTCTCCTCTGGACTTTTTCAAGTGCTAGAATGTCTTTAACTAGATAGGGGCACCAGACTGGCAAGGCATATTCAAGAATAGGTGGCACTAAGGTCTTATAATCTCTCTACCTGCTGGGAAATTTTTCGATCTGTTCCGCACTCCCAGCAAAAAGACCAAAAAATCCGTTTGCCAGCAGGGCCGGGCCGAAGTTTACCAGCCAGCAAGCATTAAAAAAAAAAAAAAAATTCATACATTGTACACCCAAAGGGGCGTGGCAAAGCCCTTAAATCTAGCATTCAGTGGGGGTGGGTGGTCGGAAGGAAAGGAAAATTTATTCCAAATAAACCCTCCTCCTAGGCCTATATGGGCGTGGGAAATAGCCTCAACTCTAGTCTTTATCCTTACCAGTAACACACATAACAAATGCATTCCTCCCAGCACAAGGGAGAAGCCTTTTTCCCAGAAACACATACACCCTCTGCGGAACACCGATTCCGTGGAATACCTCCGTTGGGTGCTCCTGGAGTTGATCATCATTAAAAAAGAGGGGATACGAACAGGAATTAATGGCATACAGGATACTTTAAACCCCCTAACGGGGTCTCAGCCGTGATCGACAGATTTCAAACCTGCTTAAAAATCATCATCACTTACACCAGTTAAAATTTAACGCGGCAGTGACCAACTCGAAAGCCTTGGCTACTTTGGTCACTTCCACAATTTAAATTTATAGTTCTCGTCTGTACTTTTCTGTTGTCTTACTGTGTAGTGTCTTACTGCTTGTGTATGATACAATGAAAATAGGGCAAAAACAAAAAAAAATCTGGAATCTGAAAATGACTAATTGCCTTTCAGAAAATGTTTCGAAGTAAGTCCCTGATTTAACTTTGTAATGCCGAAAGCATAATACTCTCTGAAAAAAAAAAAGATAAAAGAAACGAAATGTGGCAGCGGTGGGATTCGAACCCACGCCTCCGAAGAGACTGGTGCCTTAAACCAGCGCCTTAGACCACTCGGCCACGCTACCAACTGACGACCAATCTCGGGAAAATTTAGTTATTACAAGCAGCTGTTAAGGAAAACTTTTTTTGTAATTTCAAACTTGAATGAAAAGTTCATATCTCTGTCTGTAGAAGTACACTTTTACACGTACAAAGAAAGGAAATCGCAACATAAAGCCAGTTTTCGTTCACAGGTAAAAACAAAAGTCAGTAACAGAATTTAAATCAGTATCCCAACATTTTACTTAACCGAACAATATTTGGTCATTTTGTTGATTAATTCGGAACTTTGATAGGCTGTGTTATAATTTCTGGCCTCAGGAACTTATTCCCAAAAGCTGAGAGTATCCAAATGTTTCAGCGATCTGGACAAATGACATTTGTCACGCAATCACGTGCATATGATTTTACATGTAATTTAAATCCCATAATGGCCTATTTACACGCTGCGATTTGTCGTGCCGATTTGTCGGCCCCGAGAAATCGTGAAGCAAATCGGCCCCGACGCGGGAAAATCTGTGAAGCGATCACAGATTTTTTCCGAATCGGCCGACATGCCGGACTGAAATCGCGCGCGCATCGGGTAGCCATTTACACGCGCCGATTTGCTTCACGATTTCTCGGGGCCGACAAATCGGCACGACAAATTCAGTACGTCACGATCGGCCATATTCTTAGTTAACTACTATTTCTTTCAATCAAATAATTCAAATGGTCCTTTGGTATGCCTATAGGGTAAGTATATAGTAAGACAGCTAATGTCACGAACCTAACTGTGGCATGGTCTCCTTTACAGCCGCTCGGGCCGAAGTCACGCAACGTTCCTCGTCCCCTGACTGTTGTGACTACCCTCTGCGGTGCAGAACGGGAGCAGACCGGGAGACTGGATAAATGCAAAGCTGAAAGGCATGGGGTGGAGTGGTTAGTAGATTGGTGCCCCTCACGGCTGTCAGCAAAGAGATGCGAGAAAACAGGACATGCAATAGTTTTCCTCACGCCCAGACATTTTTTGCAGTCTAACCTTGCATCGTATTTTTTATCCATTTTTTTATCCAAGTCGCTCAGATCCAGAGTGGGTTAAGTGAAGAATATTACTCAATTGGTGCAAAAGAATCACATTTTTTATTGTAACAAATGGGACGAGAGAAACAATATTAATAAGATTACAAGTATAAAGAAAGAAACAATAGCTAATGTGGAAAAACAGTGTAAAAAAAAAGTGCTCACACCGATAGAAAGCAAATTAAATGCATAATTGTGATTTAACACAGATTTAATTCAGCTTTTGTGGCTGCAATGTGATTTTTAAATAAACTATCTGTCTATCTAAGATTTAATTGTATAACGATCGGGCGTCTCCAATTTGATACATGTGCAGCTTCTTTAAGGCTGACTTGAAAAATGTTATGCATGCCTGTAAATAATACTTTTTTACCAGTGGATTTCTCTTTGAGCGCATTTTCTATACACTGATTCACGTTGATTAAATTGATTTTTTCTCATTTTGTATGTTAATTTTTGCAACACTTTGTAGAGGGTCCCCTATACCACGTAAAAATATTGAGACTGTTCACGCGTCACGGATAATTCCCAAAATTCGTTCACGTTCACGAAACATCAAATATCGGCAATCACGAATCACGAATGGACAAATAAACCTAAATCCCGTTTCACGAGAAAAAAATAGTCCCAATCATGTTTCACGAAAAAAGTATAGGGGACCCTCTTTGTAGTCAGGACATCAATTTATTCTTAAAATCCTTGAATAAATTGCAATAGTGCTTACATACAGCTGAACTGAGGACAAAAGCAATCTCTACCAAATGTTTTTTTTCTAAGCAAATAGAAATATGCTTTTTTAAACTGCAGTCAGTCTACTGCTGTACACCAAGACCTTCTTTATCCCTCCTCTTCCTGTTATCTTGGGTATCTCTTTCACTTCCCAACACTATTTTCTCACATACCACCCCAGCCCCACTTATCAAAAATCTGAAACACCATTTAATGCTCCAAAATATTTTATTTCATTCTATGGCAAAATTTATTGGTATTACAATGACTGTAGGGTATCTCATTTTTTTAATCACCTTAGTTTAATACCAAGAACTCTCATAAAACTACTTTTCATTGATATTCAAATTAGACAGGATGATCAGGTTTATCACAGGTGTCTCCATGCAATGCAGTCTGTCTACAGTTAGCATTTCCTGTGTATTATGAGTTCTTTGATGGTACTTTCATTGTAACCTACAAAACAAGCCAAAGATGTATCAGTTACAAGTAAAGAAGAATCAACAGTAACACTTTCATAACTACCATTAATTACGTGCAAAATTACAGTTTGCTCGGGTGGAGGTGGGGGTGGGGTCCACACTGGTGGTAGGGATTCCCACTGGCCAACAGATTTTTCTCTCAAACTTTATTAAGGGTCACACAAAGAATTTTTTAACTAATATAAGAATGTCCAACAAAAAGCATGTACCTGCATGGAGCAAGAACCCTGGAAAGGGGGTGGGGGGTCCCCATTGGTGGTTGGGATTCCCACTGGCCAAACACAGAGGTGTATCAGTGTTGATATTTTGATTGCTTTCTAAGTTAATAAGTGAATCAGCTCTCACATTCTAAGGACAAAGCTGTGATTTTGACCAGCTGCCCACTTCTCATAAAAGCCCCCAAACCACAAATACTTGCATAAATATATTACTACATGCAGTAACAAAATCTCAACTCCCCTGAGGAGTTCCTACCAAAATCACGTAAAAATCACATTTTAAACAAATAATAACACCACTCACTGTTTTCACTTCAAGGTAAGGTAATAAGCCATATTCACCCCTGCAATTAACAATAATTATTAGTAATGTTTGATAATAACATGAAAATACTGTACCAGGAGTTGACAAGAGCTCATCTTTCAAGGCATTCAAGGCATAACAAATTAAGAACTTAAACACAACCATGAAGACACAGTAATTTTGTATTGTAAGTTACAATCACAACATTAATGTTCATCATACAAAATAACACTGATACGACTTCAAACACTGAGAAGGGGGCAGGCAGCAGAAAGCATGTAGTTTTATGGCTTCTTAATTTGTAATAGTTTGAGCAGATGAAATTTGTTACATGTTTAACAGTGCACTTGACTTTCATCCTAGACCAAACAAAAACCCCTCAGCAGATGTCTACAACAATAAAACAGCACAAATCATATTTATTTCAGTCAATATTTATAAAGAGACATCCAGTTTAGCATGGCTAGTTTAAATGGAGTCCTGTTACAAAAGGCCAGTAGTTTTCTTGGCTTGGAACATGAAATATTCTCATATTAAAGGAAGGGCAATTCTAATGTTACGTACCATTCTCTCCCTTGCCCAGACATCTTGAAACCTCCAAAAGGTGATTGAGGGGCCCCAGCCTCATAACAGTTAACCCTGAAACCCAAAACACCACAGTTTTACCTTTCATCTATAATGATCCTCACATGCCATCAGTCAATCATGCAATAATGGAAGCCATAAACTCCTACAGTCCAGATGGGTATAGGAGATACTGAAGGAGCACAATGTTTTAGACAATAGCAGCCTCAAAAATTCATTGAAAATTTGGTAAAATTCAATTTTGGTAATGTACTGTGCTTTTTTATAGTACTATTTTTTGGTCTGTGAATTAATCCATAAGTGCATGTATCTATAGTATTCAGACATACTAAAAAAACTAAAAATACAGTATAAATCATTCCCCATTGCACTGTGCTGTTTGGTAATAAGCTGGATGGCATATTATTGTCATTGTTTCATGAAAGCCAACTGTGCCAGCTGTGAGATAATAGAATCTACAGACCACCAATAATAATAACTTTATTTAATCAGAGTAGCACATAATAGCCATGGGCTAATAAAGTTGTGGCCCTGAAATCTATGACAAATCAAATCAAATACTGGTTTTTTATGAGAGAGGAAAACAGGAGTACCAGGGCAAAAACCTTTCGGAACAGAGTAGAGAACCAACAAACTCAACCCACATATGACGCCAAGCCCACGAATCGAACCCGAGACACATTGGTGGAAGGCAAGTGCTCTCACCACTGTGCCAACCCTGCACAATTCAGTTGTAGTTTAATACACTTTTGACTTCAGTCCAGAGACTTAATGGATTGAACACCAAGGGTTTAGAAAGGCATCAAATTGTTTGTTACCAAATTGACCCAGCTTGTAAACCACGAGAAATGGTGGTCACTTTGTCTACATCCTTGGTAAATAATCCAGCTGCCAGTCGATACAATGTGTTATTTATCCTTTCAATAACTTCACTTATATCACTGAATTTAATTATTAATTTTGTTGCACTGGGCCAAATATATACCAGGAAAGAAACCAGAACTATTCACTCAGAAATTAAGACTTAATGACCATGCTCATGTTTGGTAATTAATTTACCAAAATCAATTTACCAATGTCATGCATGCAAGCAGTTTTGATATGTTAATTCAGATCGAAGTTCAGGTCCACAGTAATTCATTTGGCAGGAGGTTCTAGAAAATACAACAGTAACAAAAATCATGTGTGTATTAATGTTGCCGATTACCAAACAGTTCCAGCTTGAAGATTGTGGGAAATAGTTGTTGCTTTGTCCACATCCTTGGTGAATACTCCTGCTGCCAGTCCATAAGTTGTCTTATTTGCCCTCTCGATGACCTCACTGATATCACTGAACTTAATTATCTGCTGTACTGGACCAAATATCTATGAATCAGTGGAACAAAAAGAACTGCCCTCAAAATCTGTAATAGTCACTTTTTTTTTGCACAGTTAAGAATATTTAATTAGCAAGAGCAACATTCAGGCTTCTCATTGGACATTTTTATTACCTATTAACAGACATTGGATTTGTAATTACATAAGGGGGTGTTTCAGTTGTGTGTCTGTTCTGGTTTTTTTGTTTTGGACATTCCATTTCCTTTCTAAGTAGAGTTTGCAGCCACATAAAGCCACTCAAGTGCAAGACACTAATTTCCAGTCTGCAGAGTTCAGTCACCACAAGTGCCAGTGGGAAATGGTTGGGACCATCAAATGAGCAGGCCACTAAAGAGTCAGAAGTGCAGTCAGAAAATGACCACGAGCAGTCCATTGAAGAGCTTGAAGTACGGATAGCTCAGGAAACTACCAAGTATAAAGGGACATTAAAAAGCATGATTGTAAAATTCATTAATAATTCCTGAATCCCTCCTCCCATCTCACTCAAATGATGGTTAATGGCATATTGAAATAACAATTTATTTACAAAAGGGTTCTAAATTAGCAAACAGTGCATAGATTCCAAGTTGTTGGGAGAGGCTCGCTGGAGATTTAATGGAGCGCATAATCCGAGCGAGCGCCGAAGGTGCGAAGATTTGAGCGAGCGCAAAAGGCGGGGACATGCCTCCCACCCACCCCCACCTCCCCACCTCCCCAGATGCCTTGCATTAAGTCTTGCAATAATATACAGCTCAGTGCACTTGTTATGTGGATAGAGTTCAAAACAATAAATAATATTATAATCATATCATTGCTCACCCATGTAAACAGTGTAAATTCAATTCTAAAACCTGTTCATGTTTTAGGGCTCTCAATATTCAAACTACATCATGCATTAGGTCAAAATGAAATTCAGGTTGCAGTTAATTTCCCTTACAAATTGTTTGAGAATCAAGCAAGACTGAAATCATTTAATATTTTTAACCAAAATTTCATTTTGAGCAGGACAATATAAATTACACACATGTGTTATCAATTAATAATTATCATACTATGATCTAAAGTGACTTGTGAGCTATAAGTGCATAAAATTAAGACCTTACAAAAGCTTTAAGCTAGTCTACAGTTGTACCTTTCAGTAGAAAACTACATGACTGTAATAAAAAGTAACAATATAACATTCTTTCAACAACTGTTTGCCCTCTAGGTTAAAATCTCTGCAGAATGGGTTATTAAATACAATACAGTAACCTGTAAATCACCTCTTCTTTGGCAATCCTCATGTCATCTTTCACATCTGAAAAAACAGTTGGTTGTATGAAATATCCCTTGTTCCCATGACGACCACCACCACACTCCAACTTTGCTCCATCCTTCTTTCCACTTTCTATCAAATCCAGGATTTTGTTGAACTGTTCCTGGTCAATCTGCAATGCAAGATGTTTTCTCATTGATAAAGTAGTATGGGGATACATATGTGTACATACCTGTATACTGCAGCCTCTTTCAGCCAATGATCAGAGGTCTATTTTTTCAAAGCTTATTTTTAACAGTAGTTAAAGACCTGAGCTGTAGACATAGAATCATGCTTAGCCTACAAGATTAATTTGACCCTTTAATTACCAGAAATCTATTAAACTTAAGCTTAAAGTAACTGATCTAAGACAAAGAGGCAAACTGTATTCATTGATGAACTGGGGAGTGTCATACCATCTGCTTCTTGAAAATCACGCCTTGGACTTAAAGAAATGTAACAACATTAATTTTTGTTATTTTACCTATGATGCAATTAACTCATAAATTCGCTTGGTTGTAAGCAGATGTCTCCCATTTTCATTAGGCTGTTTTAGCAACAGGACGCGACTGCAAATCAGGACGTCGCACTCGCTGAAAAGGACTGGAAACAAGGAGATTTGGCGCGCGTCTTCAAGCTGACGTCGCGTTGAGGACGTGAGATTCTCCATTTTCCCGTCCTGACGAAGACTCAGAGAAAAACAACAGGTAAAAAGCTTTCTACTTCACTTAATAAGCTAGAATTTCGGTTTCTTTTTAACTACAGTCTTGGCTGAACCAACAAAAAGTGGTTTCACACAAAGACCATAAAAAATCGACCTGAAACAGCTTGATTTAAACTGGCCAAGTTTCGCTTCATTCGCTTCATGTCCAGACTCAGAAAAGCTTACCTTGATGCATGCAATTTAATGTTTTCTATTCTGTTTTCACTTCAGGTGTAAAAAGCAAATGGCCGAAACGAACAAAAGGTAAGTGTATTCGCTTTGCATGAAGTTTGTCCATTCATAAGTTTGGAAAGTAATAGTTCATGACAAATGTTATAAACAAACCTTCGGCGAATTTTATATCTAAGAGCAAGGGTAGTACTAATTTTACCCACAACGTACCGAAGGGTTTGATTAGGACAGAACTTGATTCCGTTAAATTTTGTGACAGGTCGAGCCTTATTTTAAACTCAGTTATTTCCAGGACTTGAAGAACAAGCCTACACTGGAACATTGCAGCTTACATGCTAGAATTTAATACTCATTTTGAATCGTAAAATCAAAGATAAAGTCATAATTCACCGTTTCAATTGTAATGCTATTGAATTTTAGATCCGCAATGAATTGGACAGAGGAAAAGGATATTATGCTTCTCAAAGAAATGGGAGGACAAGGAATCTTCGAATATAAAGCTGGCAGCAGAGAGCGTGGAGCCGTATGGCAAGTGATTGCCAGCAACCTTAACTGCCACAAGGATCTGTTTGATGTGACTGCTAGGGGCGTAAGAGACCGATTCACGCTTCTTTCGAGGCGATACAAGTCGAAAACGTCTCAAGAACTTAAAGGCTCTGGCATTGGTGGTGAAGAACTCACAGAGTTCGAAATATTGATGGAGGACATGATTGCCCTGAGTGAAGAATCCGACAAGAAAACCGAATCAGAAACAGAGAATGCAAGAGCAAAAGCAAATGCCGATAAACAGAAAGCATTGGAGATTAGAAAAAAGGCAATGGAGACCATGGGTGAAAGTAAAAAGAGGCTGGCCGATGCAGATGAGGAAGTGAAAGAAAAGAGAAAGAGAAGATCTGGAGTTGACACTATGTCTTGGTTAAAAGAAAAAACTGAAATGGGTGCAAAGTTGAAAGAGAAAGAACTCGAGGAACAAAAGCAAGAAAGAGAGATTGAAAGAAGGGAAAGGAATGAGCAGATGGGACTACTACGACAACAGCTCCAAATGCAGATAGAAAGTCAACAGCATCAGCAACAACAACAGAACATGATTCAACAACAAATGATGGCTCTGATGCAGCAGCAGCAACAGCTGATGTTTTCGAATGTTTATAAAGGTGACAAGTAATGAACAGTTGTTCGATTGCAAAATACTGTTACATTCTATGGCTTTGAAGACTTAAGGTAGCAGTAATTGTGTGACATTGTGTGACATTTTAAAAGTCATATTTTTTGTTAAGAGGTTTTCAAACTCCAATTATCAAAACACCAAATTCATCTTGTTGATTTCCTTAGCTCGCAGCACGTCTGACAGATCTTGGTACTCTCTTAGCATGCTGAGAAGAAAATAAATTTTAACAGAAAAAAAAAAGATTTTTAGCTTTGCTGCCAATGGAACTTGTTGATAAAGAAAAAAATGTGACCTGCTATTTTACTATTTTATTGTTTGATTACGTTTAGGATTGTAATCACACTGACTGATGCTTGTCAAAAACTGAATAAAGAGCAGGCTATTTTACATGATAACACTGAGTCTCTTTCAGTTTACCAGAAATATTCCTGAAGACTTGGCGGATCACATCTGAAATATTCTGAAACTAAATTTCCATACAGACAAGTGTGAGCATTCTGGAGAATTCCACACACTAAGTATATTTTCCCTACGGGGCTCATGCCAATTTTCAGTTGCTTTTTAAAGTCAACAAATTTGTAATAGTTGGTGATGGTTCCAAACATCCACTCGACTGATACCCTTACTTCACTCATAGACTCGTTGAATCTTTGCATTTGAGGTGTCAAGTGTGCATCTCGAAATGGAGCTTGCAAATGAATTCCAAGGGGATACGCTGGGTCTCCGTATAAACATAAGGGCTCACCATTTGCCCAAGCAATTCTTTGCAGTTCCATTACATGTAACAGCCCTGTTTCGTGCAGCATTGTGCTATCGTGCCTTCGTCCTTCAAATGGTCCGGCTAAATTAGCAATAAGTCCATTTGGAATTACGACGCTTTGAAACTTTATTGCATGTACACGCTTATGGCCATTGTAAACAACTGTTTGATTATTTTGAGGCCTCGCTACTCTGCAAAGCGTCCCATCAACGAAACCGAAACAGTTCTGCAGTGGAGCACCACGGTCGTGGATGATTTGTGCATAGCGCTCTAGGACTTGGGGCAGAAGAAATGGCTGATTCCAAGACTCAAGACGGGGGTGATGTAATCTGTAAACGTACTCTAAAACGGTATTGAATATAAGGCATAATTCAGTTGGATTCCTTCCAAACCGAGAAACCATGTCAGTGTACCTACATGGAAAGGCAAGCCGTTTTAAAAGAATGCAAAGTCCTTCAAGCTTTGAACAAACGGTTCTCTGGGAACACACAAACTTGTCTGGAAATCTAAAAACGTCTAATAGTAAGAAGATGTCTGCTTTGGCGAATCGTAATTCTGTTTTGCACTCGGTATCATCCCAGTCGTCAAAGTTAAATCGTTCGAATTTCCAGTACGGAAATATCTCTCTTGAACTATTTGCATCATACAACACAGCAAACTCTGCAGCATCAATGACATTGGTACCATAAGCGAGAAGTAATGCTTCTCTCACACTGCGAAGGCCTCCATCCACCATCATGGAGTTCTACATCTTGATTTTCCCGCGCTTGCTAAATCACTCCCGCCAGGGGTATTCAGCCCCAGTACTCGCGTCCTCAATCACGGCCAAAACACCGCGTCCTAAAGCCTTCGCGTCCTGTTGCTAAATCAGCCTATTGTTGCACTCAGTGTAACTTAAGGAAATGGTAGATATCTCCACGTAGGCTAAAATTCACCAGACCTGGTCTCCTCAAACTGATGTACATGTATAATGTACATGTAGCAAGCTTGATTTAAATTCACACCTGGGGTCCTTGCTCTACTGCATCGTCAAATGGATCACCAACTGCACGATTCTGAGCCCTCAGAACACTCTTTTTCACAAACTCATCATAAATGGTGTCCTGCACAAATGTGCGACTGCCTGCACTACAGCACTGTCCTTGGTTAAAAAACAAAGCTGCATGAGAATACTCCACAGCATAGTCCAGGTCACTATCAGCAAACACTATGTTGGGACTCTTTCCTCCAAGTTCCAGAGTAACACGCTTAAGATTTGACTTTGCTGCTGCTGCTTGTATCAACCTCCCAACCTAAAGAACGAAAGTGATGTTCCAGTTAATTTATTTTAAAGGACAATGGAACATGCCTGACACGGTGCTAGAGTTAGATTTAGTTCCTATTAATTAGTCCTTCAATACAGACTCAGTTTCCTCACACAAAAAATTGCTGAGGGTTGATTTAAGTCCTTATATTTTTCATAGTGTCCAATATGAATGTATGCTTTGGAGAATCACAACTGGTATCAAATGTGGCAAGCACAATCTGATGAGCTGCAGATTTACCTAGAAACCAGGATGACTGCCTTTTGATTAGAACATGCCTTCCCTTCAGAATGGTTTGAACAAGAGCAAAAATCCATGTTCATAGAAAACATCCCTGCTCAAGATTAACGAAATACATAATTACCAATCCTCAACATTAAAAACAACCATCCCTTAATACTTGTACACAGTGTAGAATCCCACCATACGACCACCCTGTTAATATGACCACCTGGTGATAACAACCACTTTTTTGTGGCCCGAACTGCATAAGGCCACTTCTTTTCTTTATTGAAAGCCCCATTAGTCCGACCTCCCTGTTAATACGAACAAAGTTTCACAGCCCAATGGTGGTTGTATTAAAGAGGTTCCACTGTATTCCGAACAGATTTCCCATAATAGATACTTGCAACTCATCTGCCTGCAGTGAGTGTATATAAAATTATTGTGTATATACACTCAAAAGAGAACACAGGATTCCTGTAGCCAAGTGTCTTGAAGATTTGAAAAGTGGCCAGGATGTGCGGGTACAACCCCCTTGGCACTACCATGAACCTTCACATTGGTTTTGAATACCAAAGACAATCCCTACTATAAATCAAGCCTCACCAAAAGATACTTGCTCACCAAAAAATCCCGCGATAAAAAATTCCAACCCCCCAAAAATCCTTCGATCATCCCTGACAATTAAAATCCAGAGTATCCCACCTGGCTCTCCAGTAAGCGGACACTTCTCATAGGTGGACATGATATTTATAACCTCCTTTAGTGTGACAGTATTCCTCCTGCAAGTGAACACCCATGTCCCAGGGGTGCCTGCTCACAGGAGGTTTGTTTATGAGAAACTTAACACACCTCAGTTGATCCAGTGAATGACACTTTGTTGATTTCCATGTGCTCTGATATTGCCGCTCCAGCTGTGGGACCGTAACCAGAAATGATGTTCACCACACCGGGAGGAAAGCCAGCCTGCATGTAAGTGAAAAATGGGAACATTTCGTAACCTTTAATAACATCTTCCTTATCACAGTCATAACCTGTATCCCGTCCCTAACCCCAGAAACAAATGACAAAACCCATCCTGGTCTATTATACAAATGAAAATGACCTGACTTGTTTCATGCAAGAGTCTGCATATGGTTTGTGTAGGAGCAAGGTTGCATGCATGCAGTTTGGACCTATAAAAACTGTTATTAGTGTTTTGTGCATTTTTAGCCATGTGCTTCAATAACTGTGGTTCTGTCAGTTTTCTTGAGATTTTGCTTTCCACTCTGTGCTCAAGAGTTAGACTGTTTGAGACCTGTGCATTTTTTGTTTTTACTAATTTCTAATCAATTCAGAATTATTCATGGCAATTTGCAGATTTTGCTTATTTGTTTCTTTGTTTATTTGTCGGAGAACCTAATGTGTAGCTCAACAGTCTTTATTAAACATTCTGTAAGCAAGATTTGATTCTTACAGTTTGAGTGACTGAAACACCCAACAAGTGCATGATGGCCTT
>OX419335.1:8174273-8209273 GCA_948470475.1 Galaxea fascicularis | reverse complement strand
ATCTCTTGAATACAGGCTTCTATCTCTTTCCTTAATATATCACTTAGCACCCCTTCCTATGCTATTTTCCTTTGCTTTGTCAATTTTATCCAACAACGATACAATTTGTTGGGACATACATATAAATGCAGAAGTGTTTACTTTTGTATTCTACGTAACAAAATAAAAACAAAGGAGGAAAGGAGTTTATTTACGGCAAGCGTAAATGTTTGTAAACTTATAGTTGTATAACTATAGCAGTTGTTTTTCCAGTATAAGAATCTAGTAATTAATGTGGTGTTAAAAAATTTTAAATAACTTCAACACTGCAGTGACAACATGGCCAACAAAGATCTGTATCATTCTTATTCTTAAACCTGTTACCACAGTCACATACCTGCAGCCATCAGAGCTAACAGAAAGAACATGAAGTCAGGTCAGAATATGATTCCATGAAATTGAAGTTGTCAACTTACAGCCTGCCCAAAGCATTTAGATAGGCAATATGTTGCACCACAAAAGGGGTGGAGAGGGAAGTTTCATTTTTTTGCGGTTTTGACTTTTCCTCAAAGCATTAGGACTAATGATATCTCCTATTCCCAGTTTGCATTGAGAACATTATTAATAAAACAAACAAGCAAACAAACAAACAACTGAGGAACCAACTACATGTAAAAAATTAATACACACTCTAGGAAATACTATCTCTTATTGAGGCAAAACCCAGCCTAGCTGCTAAAGAAATAGTTTAGAAATCAATATAAATGAAGTTACCAACTGCTTCCTCTAAAATTGTGGCTTGTAGCATACCCTTCACAGAAACAGAATAATTTTATTAGTGATTTCTAACCTGCCATTAGGTGACAAATCAAAGCTTTTTTAATGACTGGATTATTTTTTCCATCCTTCAAGATGGCCTGAAATGCCTCTGCCATAGACTTCTCGTCTGCGCTGACTCCAGAGTATGTGTTTGCGAAACACAGAGAAACCACCTTTGTTGGAACAGGATCATTGAATCTGCATGAATAATACCAGCTCCTCTGATTGACAATTATATCCAGTATGGCTCTCATTTTTTCTGGCGTTGGTGCTGGTATACCATATTCAACAACTTTTGGTTCGGGAAACACCCAAGATGCAGAAATAAGGAAAGACTTTGTGGATGCTGCCACATGGAGATCCTTATCTACAGCACCACAAATGAGCACCACGTCGCCATCACTAAGCCTTTTTTTAATAAAAGTTCGAAGCTCAGGACCCCGAAGTTTAAAGGTTAGGCTGAAAAACAAACATCAATATTGAATAAATAATAAGTAATATTATAACAAGAAAACAAATGATAATGTCACAGGGTCCAGAGGAGTTTTGCATGAATAAATGAATTACTTATTTAACGTCTCACCTTGAAAAATGTATTTTCTTGTCGCTTAGCACGATTAATTAGCCCAATTGGATCTTTATGAATCTACTGTAAACAACTTCTTCAGTTCTTATCTGACCTTTCCTTTAGTGGAAACTAACAGCCTTTGGTTGGGAGATAAAAAATAAACCTTTCCTTTTGTGATGAGTTTACATTGCCACCTGTTTCAGAGACTGAATTTTGATTTGAACATTGATTTGCTCATTTTTAAAATAAACACATTCTCTGAACGACCAACGGGTTCAATTTACTTGATTCATTAATGGGATCTACAGGGGTACGCTTGACCTGGTTTGACTGTAACAATAAATATAATTGCAGGAGCACTTCACATGGGCAATGCCAGAGACCTTAACATTAAAGTATTGTAGAATGGTGCAATCAAGACTATCATCCATTCCTTAATAATTATCCAGGCATTTCTTTTCTATCCAATCAAGCTTCACGGTAGGAGTCGGACAGCATAATTATGTTATTGTTTTCATTTTGTTTTCCTGCAGCTGATTGTATATTTGATTATTGTGTTTATAGTTTTCCCACCACGATTAGGTTAGCACGTAAGTGCAACACATTGATTCTATAGTTTTGCTGATATTCACTTCCGGTTGCCGTCCGCGTCTCAAAAACGCGCGTGCTTAAGCTCCCTATTAACCCTTCGGGAGCCAGCCAATTTCGCGCCAAAATAAGTAACCGTTTTTAAATCGATGCAGTTTCGTTTACACGACCAATGAAACCGTATCGTTTTGAAAACGCTCCACTTATGAAAGCATTTTCAAAACGACCCGGTTCTGTTGACGAACTCGACCGGCGCCGTGTAAACGAAAGGCGTAATAACCGCATCGGTTTCGAAGCGGTTACAAATGAAACCGCGTCCGTGTTACAACTCGCGACTAATGTGTGAGAGTTGGCACCTATATTTTCTTGAGGCCTTCCAAGGGGGGTAGTCTTGTCGCCTTGTCGCATCCTTTTGTGTACCTTTGACGCCTGACCAGCGGAGGAAATTGTCGTTTTCGCAAATTGTCGCTTCTTTCGTGTCAACTTCTGTCGGCTGTCGGTACTTTGGTAACAAATTGTCGCCACATTTTGACGCAATGTCGCTTGTCGCTCAAACCCCTTGGAAGGCCTCTTTCTTGCCCACTGGCAACCAGATTGAGATAGTAATGAGTTTATGATTTAAGCATCGATTTGTTAAATATTCCAATGTTGAGAGTGTCTTCGCGTAACATAAGCTTACATGTTTTCCAACTGAGAATAACGTCGACCATAGTTGTGGAGGGGGACCTCCACTTACTATGGAATTACTTAACTTAAGCTTACCTGTCCGGGATTGCTGCCAACATTTCACGTGAAGGAAGCTGGTGGGATGTGAAATATAATTCAAATTCATCACCCTTTGAAATCTCATCGACTTCCGTGTTCATTTCTTTCTGCCTCCGTGGTGAGTTCAAAGAAAGGCACTTCCGACTGAAGATCACAACGTGTTTTGGCGCCATGATTTCGTCTGGGTAAAGAAAACGTTACAGAGCCCTGCTAGGCATAAATTGATGCTTTGTGTATACCGCTACTAGATAGGGCAAATAAAGGAATGTCGAGAGTGGACGAAACCTTACAGTGCGACGCGCCTTACCGTACCCTGGCTCCAGAGGTCCGTTCTCAAAACATCTAAGATAAAATAAAATGATTTGAAAAAGCTCACGAGAGGGACCTCTGGTCACACGAGCAATCAACCTCATTTCCATGTGACAAATTAGTTCAGAATTTGAACTAGTTCGTTGATTGGTTCTTCAAAGGAAACAACAATAGTGAAAAAAAAAAAAAGCGTGGTTTCCCAGCCGACATGAAACAAGAGCTACGATTGGCTTAGTAAAAGCGTGGTTTCCCAGGCGACAGCACAGCAAGGAAATGAGGTTCATTATTCGTGACCAGAGGTTACTTTTTTTTCCTTTCGGCGCTTTGCGCCGCGTAATTTCCCGCAACCAAACGAAAAAAATAACCTCTGGCACCCAGGGTAGCCTTACCGTGGCCACCCAACAAACATTTTTACAAGTTAGATACTGATCAATGTACACGGTTTTGATTGACAGACACGCCTCCATTTGGTTGTTGCGTGTTGAAACTTTCTGTAGAGGGCTCTGTAAAGGCGTGTACCTTGATGTAACGTCAAATCGTCAAACCGAGGTCATTCTAGTGCCCAGACTTTTTTTTCGCAGAACCCTCAAAAATGGCGGTCGAAATGAGGAATCGGGGTACAGTCGGCGAGGACTTTTTTGATGCTGACGATTTCGACCCAGATGACAAAGCGCTTATTGATTTAGAAGAAGCTGTTCAAAAACTAGAAGAAAGCTACATGGGAAATCCAAAACATTACACGCTTTTTTCTGGAGGTGCTTCTGGTAGCGATCTGCTGTGGGAAACTTTGGGCTCCAAGTATGGAGTTCGCGTGAGAGCATTTTCCTTTGACACTCATGGTAGAAGAAGTAGCGCTAGAGTTGTTCTGTCTGATGAACAGCTGAAAAAGGCTGACGAGTTTTTATATAAAGCAAACAAGACTTTAAAAAGGCATTTTCCGACGAGAAAACCCTTCGTAAATAATTTACTTCGCAGAAATTGGTTCCAAGTGAAGGACACTAATGGCGTATTTGCAGTTGGCCAACTCAACGCCAGTCGAAGTATCGTTGAAGGTGGAACAGGGTGGGCTGTGCAAATGGCTGTTGATGCTAGGAAGTCTGTGTATGTGTTTGACGTAATCTGCAGTTCATGGAAACGGTATGACTATGGCAAGAAAACGTTTCTACCTTGCAAGACAGTGCCAAGGCTGTCTTTAAATTTTACTGGAATAGGGACAAGGACTTTGCCTGCGAGTGGCAAGGCCGCTATTGAGAAAGTATTTGAAGAAAATTTTGGAAAACTCTCAAGATAACGTGAACGTGTTGAAGACAGATTGTATTATTCATCAGCAGTTTCCCATTGGGGGAAATTCCCAGACCCTGGGGGATTTGTCCAAATGCTCATTCAAACCATATCAAATAGCCCTGGACATAGGGCTCAATTCTGACAATCCGCTTTACCCCATCTCACTCAGATCAGTTTCACATGCACCTGAAGATCTTTGCACATGATACATATAAATTTCTGTAAATTTTGTATGAGTCTGGGAGCACAAAAAGCAACAAGACCCTTGTTTGCCTCTTTGGGTTATGTATTAGGATGAAAGTGGCTGCCTTTTCATGACCAACACATGCAGCATCTTCAAAGAACATAGGAAATTGTCAAGAGAAGAGACTACAAGCCTCACAATACCTGTATGTGAACTCATGATATTTTAGACAGAATAGAAAGTGTCAGATGGGTGTTAAAAGGAAAAGGTGGTAAACACCATACCTCCTCATGACTGTAATTTTTCAGTAGTATAGCTTCAAGTTACTGTATTTAGCTTTATTTAGCTGTATTTTTTGTGTATTAATCAGTATCATTTTACTTATTGAACCAACCAAAATAAATTCTGCTATCTTTGACATTGTGTTACTCCTCAGGCTACCAAAAACTACCATACAAGATTGACAACAGGACTACTCGAGTCTGAGTCTCTTTTTTCATTCAGAACCTGGTAAACATTAGTCATTGCTTAAGGGTGAGGGCGAGGAGGGTCTATATCTCTTCTTTTCATGTCAGAACCTGTCCACTTTGTCTTTAAGTGCTGGCAGTCAAAAGCTTTATTTGCACTAGAGAGAAAAAAACACTTGAACATTGTTTACAGAAAATGGTACTGAGCATTTCTAAAATTTTATTGAAGCAAGTGAAATCATTTTCTTCAAAACCTCAAGGCAGATAAATGCAAGGAATATTATACTAGAGATTCCTAAGTTTCAGTAACATGTGGCTTGCATAATCTTGCCAAGCATCACACTGCATAGAAGGCCAGCCATCTTGAAAAGAAGCTTTCAAACCTCGCATTCATTTGAATCTGTTTCAATTTTTTTCTGCAAAAGATGCCCAAGTTTAAAGAAATAAGAGGGGCTGGCACCACTTTGTTCACTCTCCAAAGACACCAAAAAATTCAGCTATACCTGGTTTGAAATCCTTTTAAATAATCTGTGATATGTGTATGGCAGTTGCAAACTTGCAAGTGAGGGAAAGAATTTGAATGGAGATACATTTACATGGCCATTAATCTTGTACCCAGATCTCATTGAGACAAAGCCAGCTGCATCCACAAGAGATCTGGGAATAAGGTTACATGGCCATCTTTTGGTCTCAGGCGATAACTTGCAATGTGCATATTTCTTCTACTTTCCTCGTCCACCACTACTTTTTAATTGAAGAACCATTAGAAAAATGATGAGGGTGGGGAGGGTTTTTCAGTTTGCATGATTCTTTTTGCAGGTGCATGAATTTCTTTGGCTTTTACCCCACCCTACCCCCCCCATCACTTTTCTAACGGTCAGTCCCTAAGCATTTTTAAAGTCGTTCATGGAGAGGGACAGGGGGTGGGGGGTACGTAAGGCATAAAGGGGGAAGGTGGGAATCAGGAGTTCAATAAGGGTGGGAGGTAGGAGAAATAATTTATCAGGGCAGAGAGCAACAGGAAAAAAGTACAGGTAGTAGGGAATACAGGATATTTTGAACCCCCTGAAAACACCCTCTCACCCCACTTGTTCACTCACTCATGGAACTATCCTGGTCCTTCTATTTCTACTCCTAGCAAGCCATTCTCATATTTGACAGATTCATGATAAATTTCTTCAAACCTTATCTATATTTTTTTCCTGTATGGCTTTCTTTGCTCTCTTTTCCAAATTATTGAATTCAGAAACAATAAACTCAGTTCAGTAAACACCACTGCAGCATGGGAATGACTGGTGTTTACGGCAAGAAATGTTGGCAGGAGGCTGTACATTTAATTGGCCAAAAACAATCTTCCTTGCCACACTCAGCAAGGGAGACCATTGACAGAGAATATTACATGGCTGCACAGGGATATGAATTTTATCTTCGAGTGCTGAAAGTATCTCTCATGAGGGTGCAAAGCGAACAAGTGAGAGATACTTTTAGCACAAGATACTGATGAAATTCCCACATAAAACAACTTTTTTTCATTCATTTTCAAAACATTGAAATAGTGCAATTAAAGTGGTCACCTTCGCAAAAGCCTGTCACAAAAATCGGATATAAAGTTATAAAGGAGAAATATAGACAATAATACTTATATTTTCCATTCCAAAAAAGTCAAAATTCTAATGAAGAGAAGAATCCTGTAATTGTAATTGGCTAATCATGTTAGTAACCATGGTGACACCAATATTCTAACATGTGAAAGATAAAAATAGTATATCTTCACTGCACGTGATGAAGATATGATTTTTTTAGTGAAAGGAAAAATCCTGGTATTTGATCAGTATCTATATAATAAATCTATTATATCTTGGCTCTGGTGGAAGAGATAATCCCTTTAAAGAGGCTTGAAAGAGTGTTTAGCCAAGTGCACATGTGTGTAAACATTACACACCACATCTATAAAAAGTAAGAGCACATGCGTGTCACACATTCTCAAATGCTAATCTTGTTGACTCGAAATTTTTGAAGTTTCGTAACTTTAGTCCCTTATATTTCCGCCTTCGCTTGGTAGATTTTTTTCATTTTTTTGGTAACAACTAAGATCAATTATTGACTGCGTATATAGTCTGACTGTTAAAAAATTCTGTAGTTAGGAAAAAAATTAAGAAAGCAATAATCAAAAAGTAGTTTTATTCTAAATCTGCTCTACAGAATTTTTTTAATCTGAAATATTTTGAAAATCATTCCTGGTAACATATAATATAGAAGTTTGAGAAGATTTCACCCACCTGTTTTCTAAATGCATCATATGGTTGCCATGGTAATAGGTTTTCTGAAATAAATGTCATGTAATGAATCTATGATATTTCTTTTATTTCTGTGCCAAATTTCATAGCAATTAAAGATGGACCAAACAGAATTTAAAAAAGAATTTGTAGAACTTGTCTCGGGAAAATGAACACTATTTCGAACCACCTTAACCCTAAACTGAACACCTACGCTGTTATTGTCTTTACTGATATCAAGAATATGCGTGTGAATCAAAGTGACACCACTGTCAGACTGCAGTTGATTTTACAGCATTTTAGGAGTTCTTTATTGGAACTTTCATTGTGACCTTAAGAGAGAAGAAGGAAAGGAATAGTCAGTATCATCACATTAGTCAGCTGATCCATCAAATAAGCTGATCCAGAGTTGTCATTTATAGGAGCCAGTAGCCAGCGGATTTCGGCCGTCTGTCAGACCACTTTGTGCTGGCTTCTTTTACCCAAAAATGCAAAAAATTGCATTTGTGAGCTCTGTAGTCATTATAATCTGTAGCCATCTACTTCAACCCATTCATCCATCTACTAAAAATCCTAGTGACAACCCTGCATGTGATCTAAGATGCACGGGAAAATACACACATGCAATGACGGTTTTGGTTTTGTTTCTCACTGGCTGAGAAAGTGGTGTGAGCAAACACGAATTACTTTCATCACCCAATTGAAAACCACCCTATCTATAATTTAAAGGAAGTAGAGAATCACACTGTATTACTAAAATAATGTCTTACAGTTTTGACTTCTAGGTATGGTAACAATCCAGCTTCACCCCTGAAAAAGAAAAATGATGAAAATGGAAATGGTCATGAACTGTCTTGTTTAATTGCATCATTTTTCTGCTACTGCTCAAAGTCAGATTTTTGAAATAAAACGCATAGTTTTCTGTTGGATATTTATGAATACTGGGGCAATAATAATCATTTGGGCATTATAATAAAGGAACAGTTGCATTGTTTTGTTCATAATTTTTGATGTAATCCAACTTTAATTAGTGAACTAAAACATTTTCATGAGCAGTGTTAAATAATATTAACATAAAGGGGGGATTTCCCGCAAATTAAAAGGGGCAATTAATAGCTGATTTTTTGCCTTAAAATCCAAATCTCTCTAAACTCACACGTACTTCTTTGGCAAACAGACTGACTAGATCAAAATGGTGGCAGTTCTGCTCTTGAAGGAATTGAAGGATTAGTTTTTAAGTTTTCCCAAAACCTCAAGAAGAAGAAACAAATTAGCAATCTGATGCAATGAGTTGTTGAGAAGTCATTCATTTGGTTCAAGTTTAGGAAAGAGTCACCCCCTAGCTAGTCATTTGTCAAATCTGGATCTTGACCGTTTTCAATAAGGAGACAAGTCATACTTTTACTGGCAAACAGAGAAAGGTTACTTTAACACAACAACTAAAACTGTACTTACCATTCTCTGCCTTGTCCTGACATTTTGAAGCCACCAAAAGGTGCCTGAGGGAACCCACCCATAAAACAGTTCACCCTAAAGAAAAAAGATAGATCTGTTAGGTGCATCCACACCAACAAGTTTTTTTAAAACCGCTTTTCAAACTGGTTCCAGTGTTGAGGGTGAATGGCAAGTTATTAATGAAATGTCGACCTGTCTTAAAACTGTCCAACAGTGCAGTGCCAGCTGACTGCACTGTACTCAGATAGTGGAGCCTTGTGAATGAGAATGAGCGTGAAGTGCAGAAAATAGAGCATGCAGGAACTGAAGTCTCCTTAAATTCCTTTTTTGGTTACTTTATTTTCACCACGCTCTACTGGTATGACTATGCCACATCCTTTTTACCAACGCATTTGGACGCTAGGAACACTCAGCTCCTGCTATAGTACTGTATTGTGGAATTTTAGTTTTGGAGAGTAAATTGGCCTATACACTCAAGGTCTTCTAAACAGCATGCAATGACTCATGAACACTGATACTCTGTTAGCTCTACATTTTAACATCATTCAGTTGCCAGCTACATCAGTAATACATCATTGTTGATGGAAATATGGTTGCGAAGTTTACCTTTTACGGTTTTGAGTTCCAAAAGGAATTGCTTAAGCAAGACCCATTTATAGCAGGTATATTAATGCATTACAGTTCTAAAAACGTAGTTTCCAGTAAACAGTAAATTTGCTGCAACTTCAAGTGTTTATATTTACAGGCAGTCGAAGGGGAGTAAACCTGACTTCAACCCTCCCAGTGAATCCAGCACTGTATATCTAAATGTCAGGATCATTTAATTTTAATTACACTGCAGGAGTTAAAAGCATAATTAAAATATAAAACAATCACTCTAAAGTAAAACAAAAGTTTGCCCAGGTTCTTAAGATTTAGTTTAGTGCAGATTGTCTAAATTACAAAAGGTTTGTAAATATAATCACTTTAATATTTACAAGGCTAAAAAGTATTGAAAAATGTATTAAAAACTAAAAAGTGAACATTTTCGACACTAGGTCATCTATCCTGAAGATGACCTATAGTGTTGAAAACGTTTTGGTTTTTTTGGTTTTTACTTTTTACATTTTTTAATACTTCTGAGCCTTGTAAATATTAATTTTGGCATCTTAAATCCAAGCGAATATTATGGACATAGTCACTTTAATTTATGTAAAAATACTTCTAACTATATCAACTAACCACACTGTCCCAGCCTGTAAACTGTGAGAGATCACTGTGGCTTTCTCAATATCCTTGGTGAACACTGCTGCTGCCAGTCCATAAGTTGTGTTATTTGCCCTCTCAATGACCTCATTTATATCACTGAACTTGATTATTTGCTGTACTGGACCAAATATCTATGAAATGACAAGCAACAGGAAGACTATGCTGTCAATAGGAATACTGCATCTTTGCAGAACATTGAGCATTAAATGCACCGCTGCAAATAAATATTACAATAACCTCTTCTTTGGCAATCCTCATGTCATCTTTGACATCTGAGAAAACAGTTGGTTGAATGAAATATCCCTTGTTTCCATAACGTCCACCGCCACACTCCAACTTTGCTCCTTCCTTTTTTCCGCTTTCTATCAAATCCAGGATTTTGTTGAACTGGTCTTTATCAACCTGGCACAAGAGAAAAAAAGGATAGCAACAGGCTTATTTGTTTTTTTACTTCAAGGGCCAGTTAATGTTGCAGCCTGCTATTTTAACCACCTATATCTGGCTGGAGTAACAAGCAAAAATGAACATGTCCTCTAACAAGGTAAGGTAAGTTAGTTATCCATCCTCATCTGATATGCCTAAACTGAGTTTGATCGTGTATAAGCAGCTCTAGAAGATCTGACACACCAGAAGTCAGGTCACACCAATCAAGCTTGCATGTGCAGAGTTTGTGCATGATTAATCTCTGGTCATGCAACTCGACCTTTCCTCATGAAAGTCAATCTGTCTAACCAGAAAGACAAAAAGACAGGTCCACTACATGTGTACAATAATAGGATGGAGTCAATCTGTAAACATTTCTTACACTCCCAAAACTTAGTAGGTTGCTAAATTACCAGCTGCTCTTTCTGGAAATGAACTCAGCCCAAATTCTTAGCTCATGCTTTTTTTCTAAAACCTCTCGCAAATCAACTTCCAGTTAAACAGAATAACATTTAGACAGACAGGTGGACTCAAGGCAATCAGATTGAGTTTATCTATCTGGCGACATTTCTTACCCTAGCTCCCAAATTCACAACTCTTCCTGTATATTTTAAGTCTCTCAACAATAATATTGACTTCCATTAAATGGGTTATCTTTACGAAAACAGATCAAGTCAATATTATGTGACTTAATTTGTATAATATGGGTTGAACTGTCATTCACCTCAGGCAATTCGACTCAGGCTGCGTTATTGGACAACCCTACCAACCTCTGGCTAGTTATCTGACACTGATATGACTCACACATCACTTCAAACACAATGCAATATTGAAAAGGAAATGTAAAAAAAAAAAAACTAATCAAGGTACCTGTGGTCCCTGCTCAATGTTGTCAGCAAAAGGATCGCCAACTGTACGACTCTTGGCTCTTTCCACACTCCTTTTCACAAACTCGTCATAAATAGTGTCTTGTACAAAAGTGCGGCTGCCTGCATTGCAGCACTGTCCTTGGTTGTAGAACAGAGCTCGATGAGCAGTCTTCACTGCAAAGTCCATATCAGTGTCAGCACATACTATCACAGGGCTTTTTCCTCCAAGCTCCAGTGTGACACGCTTTAAGTTGGATTTAGCAGCTGCTGCCTCAATTATCTGCCCTACCTTTGAATGGAATGAAAATCTATTAGGAAACGTAAGCACCAGTGGTTTTGAGCAATGGAAAGCTACTGGAAAGTGAGTCATTTTTCTCTTTTAACTTGCCTTGATGTTACTACACATTTGTATATCACAACTAGAGAGTCTTGATAGTTTGTGCAATTTATATTAACCACTGTCCATGTATGCGAAACATCCACTTGTAGTTGCCGTCCATCACTCAAAAATTCCTTTGCATAAACTCCCTTATATATCAGTATATCAGTTTATCATTTTTTACAGCTACTACTAATATATTTTTTTTCAGAATGCTTTTTAAATTCCAATGTATCCATGCATATTCAACACCAAAAACCCATAAAAGACAAGCTGGATATTGTAATGAGTGACCTTGCAAGTTTGATGGTATATTAAGCTACAATGGCCGAAAATTAACTTTCTACACAAATATAAGAGAGGAAATAACTTAATTTTAATCTACCTCAGTTGATCCAGTGAATGACACTTTGTTGACTTCCATGTGCTCTGATATTGCCGCTCCAGCTGTGGGACCATAACCAGAAATGATGTTCACCACACCTGGAGGAAAGCCAGCCTGTATGAATCAACAAAACATAATAAAATTATGTACCACATGCATCATCTACACAACTTGATAGAAGACTATTTAATATTCACTTTAAATAACTAACCACATAACTTACATAAATACAGTCATGTAACTATAACAACATACAAAAATGTTTACTTAAGTAATAATTTTTATTGTGCTGAGTTTACTGCTATTTCACAATTATGTAGAGTCTAACCTTCAAGCACCAACATCCAAACCATCTTTTGGCCGGGGGGAGGGAAAGGAGGGGGGAACTCCCCTATGACAGGAGTGCTCGTCATACCTTTTAGGGGGTAAAATTGATGGTTGACAATGACCTAGGGTACTTTAACCTAAAATTACCACTGCTAGAGTTGTCATCGTACCTTTTAGGGTATTGAGCCAAGGTGAAACCTGAGGGTTCTTAATACAGAAGATTTATAGTTTGTTATTTCTGTTCTAAAATTGGTTTCCCCATCATTGCCAGTTAAGATAGCCAAAATATAATGTGGTTTGGCAGTTGTTGCTTGAAAGTGAGATTCTGTATATTTATGAAAATCACACTGGTCTAATTTATTAGGATAAGCACAATAAAAAATTGAATTATATATACTTTCTGCTAAATGAAAAGATGGAGCACTGAGCAAATTACATTGAGCTATAAATTAACATAGTTTAATAAGAATTGCTCTTAGCCTCCCATGCATAAGCAGATTTAAAAAGGGCAGTTTGCAAGGCTAGCTCAAAACTCTTCAGCTAAATAGTACCCAACATAATCATCATAGATATATGTCACCAAATTAAAGCTGTCTCTAACTATTGAAGTAGGTGGGAATAAAGGTCAATCAGAGGAAAATCCGAGTCACCAAGTCCTTAATGTCATACCTGTAAGACCTGATTATCACATCAAATTGTCTTTTTAAGACTGGAATATTTTCTTGGTTAAAATTAAGTTTTATTACCAAATTTTGCATTGAAATGACAACACTAAAAAGCTCACTCACAGATGTTTCAAATAAACAGTTAAAAGATAAGTGTACCATGTTGTAGGTGCTGTTCAAGGGTCTTGTTGTCCAATTACTGATGTTTAATTTCCTTGGTTATGATCGTGGAAGCAATACATACTAATGCCCTGAACAGTAATCAAAATATTAAATCACCTCTTTCAGCAGAGAGCCAAGATACAGAGCTGTCAATGGTGTTTGCTCTGCTGGTTTAAGCACAACAACATTGCCACAAGCTAGTGCTGGAGCAAGCTTCAAGCTACACATGACCAATGGAAAATTCCATGGTATGATGGCCCCAACAATACCCACTGGTTCATGTCGTGTGTAAACAAAAAAGGGACCATCTGAAAAAGTAAAAAGGAGATATAAACTAAAAGAAATGATCACACATACATGAGCCCATCATAGTGCACTAAAAATCACATCATTATTGTGTATTATTATATGGCTAGTGATTGTACACGATATAACGCGCGTTCTGATTGGCTGAGCGAAGCGAAGCGCTAGGGCATTATTCTCCCGTAATGCCCACGGGCCGATTACGGATGATGCAAATTAGGAACAAAAACAACAAAAAGTCATCCAAAGGCCACATTTGTTTTATTAACATTGAAAATTGGTGCCTCTAGAGCAAAAAACTGAAAACAAGACCAGGAAATGTTACTGAAACGTTTGACCTGAGTTTGGAAAATATCAATGAATAGATTATCGTGACGACTTCTGCTTGAACTAATTTTTTTTTCCCTTAGAACCGTTATGTTAGCCATATAATAAACAACTTAATAACCTCGACCGTTCGGTCGTTACGGGAAAAATCTCAAACCTCGGCCTAGCTGTATTGACCTCGCTATCGCTCGGTCAATACGGCAAGGCCTCAGTTTGAGATTTTCCTGTAACGACCTCACTCTCGGTTATTAAGTAGTTATTAACTTATGCATTACTCACCAGCTGCTATGGTTTTTCCCTGTTATCTTATCTGCCCAGCCAGCATAGTATCGCAAGCACCTTGCAGTTACATTCACATTCCCAACAGCATCAGCAAAGATCTTTCCATTGTCCAATGTCTCCAGAGACTGAAAACAATAATTTGCTTGTATTAAATTTTGTTGATTATGGATTTTATTTGTATTTGTTTTTTCGTTGTTTTTGCCACTATATTGGTGAAAGGTGCGAAGGTGAACATGTGAACTTTACAAATTGTTATTGTGCACTTGCACAACTTGCCCAAGGCCCCAACCGTGCTCTAGAGAGAAAAATCCCTCAAACTTGAAGAAAATCATGTTTAGCTCTGATTTTTTTTGCCAATCGGAGATATTCCAGCCTTCTTTACAAGCCTACGTAAGTTGTTGTTAATTAACGCACATAACTACAATGATAATGATGTAATGGTATGAATTTTCATGCTAATTATAATGTCATAAATCTCACAGTAATGCAAATTTCAAAAAATCAATATGTAGAATTTTGCACCTTGGCGATCATTCACCATTGGCACCATTTTTTATATCCAGAGGTGTATACCACAGGAGTTTTAGGCTTTTTTCTGTTCTGGTCACATGACTCAACAAATGTAGTTGTGACTGGAAAATCTTGAAAACCTTTGATTGTAAAAAACATAGCCAGACAGCTAGCCTGTGCAAGTTAGCTGAGTCCAGGATATGAGGGTTGGGAACTTTCCATAGCAACAATTTTAGCTAATTTTGAAGGTAAGTTAGTGCCCCCTTAAAGCCTGTAAGGTGTAGATCTATGCAATGAATAGTGTTTTCTAGTTTTATGAACTTAATTTATTGATTTTATTTCTTTAATCCATTTTCACTGCATGTACAAACACACACAAGAAAAACAAAAGCAGTGGGACAGATCAGACAGTACCACGCATATGGTTCTTAGGTTCCTTAATTTCTAGACTAGTCGTGGTTCTCCGCCCAGAAAATAAGTTAAAGATCTGGTGAAAAAGAAACAATTGAAATTAAATTATATTCACTGGGGTGTTCATTATCGTGAGAAATTGTTGTGTGTGCTATGCCCAAGTGACACGTGCTGGTGATCAACATCAAAATCCTTAATCTCTCAGACAGCAACATATTTTAAAGCATGACACTGCTGCGGTTATCTGAGTCCTGTTCTTCTCAGGTAAGCTGTTCCATAAGTAAGGGATTCTATTGAAAAAAGTTGCCTTGAAAAGTTGGGTGTGCACTCTGTTTATAACTTCAGCTTTTTACTTGAATAGGACCTTACCCTCTTATCAGAGCAAAATTCAAAGTGTGAGTCAGCTGTGCATATGTAGTTAAGCTTGTAAAATGTTGTTAGATACTCTTTAACTTCTCCATGGTACATCAAATTAAAAGAAGAAGGTAAAAACATTCAAGGTGCTTGTTATAGCTTAGCTTGGGCAGGACAAGTTGTGATGCATGCATGTTCTTGAACATCCTCTACGTACTTTATCAAGGTGACTGACTTACAGCTGTACATGTAGGGCTCTAGATTTCTGAGACACAGTTGAGATGTGAACTAAAACATTATTTAAAAAGTTCCATAAATTTACACCACCTACAGCCAGGTAGTCCAAATCTCTCTCAATAAGATCCGCTAGTTTGTACAGCAGCCGGCCTCTCTGAGAAGCATCCATTGTTCTCCATGGACTGCCAAGTTTGAAAGCTTCCTTAGCTGCCTGCACAGCCTTGTCCACATCAGCCTTGAACAAAAAAGGAAAAAAGAGCTAGTTTACTTCCTGATTTAAAAAAATAAAATATTATAAGCAAAAAGGTATGCGAAGAGTCCAGCAATCCAGTGCAGCCAAGCAGCTACATTTAAATTTCAAAAATGTCATAAGCTTCCACTACACAATGAATCATTCACACAGGGTACAGTTTGAATTATCTCGCACACTGTATTATGACCAGAACTTGATGCATGTATTACTACTCAACTGGGCTGGAGACACTTGTGATTAGTCACTGTCCCAGCCTTAAACAAACACTGAGCTGGTAGTAACATAATGACTGTTCATTACGTACACAATGCTCAAAATTCAGTCATTTAACTCACTTTATCACCCTCTGCTACATCACAGATCTTTTCCTCTGTCACTGGATTAATGGTGGGAAATGTCTTGCTGCTAACAGAATCCACATACTCATTGTTGATGAATAGCTATTGAGTGAAGAGAAACACAGTCAGTTAATTAATGATCATTTTTTTAAATATAGAAATTATATATATATAGGTAGAAAAGAGCAACAGTGAACTTCTCATGTGTCCAAAAAAAACCTTTACCAAACGTTTCACCCTGTGGGCTTCTTCAGTAATAGGCTATACTCTATTAAGATTTGAGATCACAGCCCCAGAATCATGGATCATTAGTCACAGGATCAGGATCGCCAACTTTTAGTTGGATCACGGATCAGAATATTGGGTAAAAAAAATTACATGGGATCACTGATGAAAAAACACACCATGTTACAACCCTGATCTACTTACAAACACTCTTGGTGATGTCTGTAATAGAAACTCCCCCAAATGCATTACTTATAACCTGAGTTCCAAATTCAGTGACGAAGGTTCAAACATCACAATAACAAAAGAGGAAGACACCAGACTGCGCAGGCTTGCTAATGGAGGCCTTGAATTGACAACAATGTTGGAGAGAATCAGAATGAGACTCCAGGGGATGACGTCCAATTGTTTTTAAGGAAAGTAGAATGTTCTTTAAGATAGTTTACAGTTAATTCACAGCTTAAACTGGTGGTGTTTTTTAAGGTTACTTTAGTTTTATTGCTGTTTGAATGTTATGATTTTTCTTCTCAATTGCATAAAAAATTAGAAAATTCTGAGATATTTGGGAAAAAAATGACTTAATTTGGGATTTTGCCATGGTTTTATTACCCAGAGTTCCACATGTTTCTTCTTTGAAACTTGAGATGGAGTCTACATCGAGGTTCAACCAAGTGTCAGCAGTGGTCCTGTTCAGCGGTATTCCTCACAAACATTATATCCCATTTGGCTTGCCCGGGGGCTGACCCCTGGGATATCTCCAGGGATTCGTTTTTAGGGTGAAACAAAAGGCTACTAAAGCCCTGGGGTGTGGGGTATAAAAAGCAGACTAAATCCCTCTCCCTAGGGTCACAGACTCCAGAATGTGTGTAAGGTATTTATTAACCAGGAGGTCTCTGTTAGGAAAATTTGTGCCCAAGGTAGTGGGAACAGCCCAATGCCACAGGCAAAGGACATAACTTAAGAGTAGGCTCAGGTAGACATGTTTATGTTTTTTCTGTTCATTTGCGATTCTGCAAGGCAAGCTTAACAGGACATTTTTTTTAATGCATCTGTTGCACACATATTTATGTTTTATTGGGTTTTTATTTATTTATTTATTTATTTATTCCTCCAATGCCTAGCTGATACATAGTTATGCAAATATAACTGTGAAAAGTAATATAGTAACAGGTAAAGATTTACAAAGGAAAAAAAGAAAAAAAAATAGAAATAACACTTATTGGGTTTGGTGCCACTACACTGGACAAATCCCGCGGGTGTACATGTAGCCCCTGGGGAGGTTTTCACATACAAGTACAAGTGCATTGTAGAATTTTTCACAATATTTTGGAGATATTAAGGAAAAATATCAGGAATTTCCAGTTTACGTGATATTTGTAGCTTAGGCCTAAGTGACCACAAAACCGCATACATGCCAACTCTCCCAGATTATTCAGGAGTCCCCGGGATACATAACAAATCTCCCGGTCTCCCATGCGGGTGACCAGATCTCCCAGATAAAAACCACTTAGAACCTTTTAAAGACTTTGCTCCACTGTAGACTGAAATCGTATCCCTGAACTGATAAAAGACATTTGGTCATAAATGTTATTGAGTACATTCAATTGACCCATTTAGTGATATAGTTGATTTTGGAAATTAAACTAAGATACCTCGATTTGATTTGGTAGAAAAAAGTTATTTTTACCCGGGGGTGAAGTGTTTTTTGGGGGTTAGGAGGGGAAAAATCATTTTGGGGGGGCAGGGGGAGGGTGGGGTGTAAGGAGGCTGGGAAAAAATCTCCAGAGGTTGGCATCTCTGAAACCACCCAACCCAACTTGACTCGAGCTTGACTTCTGACTCGAACTTAAGCTTAACTCGTTCTAGATCTCGAACTTGACTATCCTGACGCACACTATCTATGGACGGAGCAGCATTACTGTTAGAATCACGGTAAAATTGTCTACTTGAAAGAACCTTCATCAGACTGCTATAAATAGAAAATTGTTTCCACCAAAACAAAATACACCGCACTTAAGCTTAATTAACCATTTCATAGAATCAATATGTCGATTGTCCGAAAGACGAATCGAAAATGTGGTACGTGACTGGCTCCATGCATGGACCGCAAGGGCTATCAAAGTAATTAGTAACAATAAAATTTACAAAGTCTGCAGCAACGGAACCATCACCTACCTTTGTGAACTTAATTTCTGGATTCCTTATGGCTTTAGCCATTTTGGGCTTTTTCCTTTTATCAGATGCTGCTAAAACCTCGTTGCGCGCACAAACTGAAGGAGAGACACAAGCCCCGAACAACTGCTCCAATTTAATAATTACTCTTCGTTCGCAGGACCACAGGTAGCCCAAGCTCTAAGGTCTGTGTTGACCACCAGCGTACTGGCAAAATTATAAGGTTTTGTATGGGGGAAAAAACGTATCGGATTTGGAGAGAAAATTAGAAGCGATTTTCAATAAAAACTTCCCACCTTAGCTCCTTTGTGGTTCTCCTTGGTGGAGTTCCAGTTCCAACGGTTTCTATCTATCTTTTCAAGGTTGGGTAGTCCAACAGAGAAGCGACCGGATCCGGACGGATACCAAACATGGAGCCCCGGTCCATGGACCACCCCTGTGGACCATCCCCGATTTTTATGTAGCTGAATTTTACTAAAATTTGGAATTGGGTGCCGCTAGCAGTCGAATTTACGTAGGCGTTTTAGTAAGTCTGAAAAGCGCAACGGACAGAAAAGATTGGTTTCAGTGGTTTCCATTTGATACGATGTTCTTTCAGGTCAAAAACGTCATCACGAGTATTCACATTGGTCATCTATTAGTGCTGGATTTAGTTTTGTGGCTTTATTGTAGTTCTGTTTATTAAATTAGGGATGGTCCACAGGATTGGTCCATGCACCGTGGTCCATGTTTTGTATACGTCCACCGGATCCGCTGAAGGAAAACAGCCATAAATTCGTTCCAAAGGTTCCAATCGCCTCTAAATTCCACGTGAACTACGACAGATAGTAACAGAACACATCTGGTGTAGGCTTTCGAGGACCATTAACGTGGTGCCCCAACCGTTTCGAATTTAGGCAGGTGTCTTTTGCAGGTCACATTCCACAGGTCACAGGTACAGGTCACTGTTTCGTCGATTAGTAACTAAGCCAAACAGTCTCATCAGGATCTTAAAAGAAAGTTTGGGTGGTGATTAGGACTAGGAGACACTTTTGGGCTTGTTTATTTATCTGTAGCACGGTGACCTGTACTTTGACCTGTGGAATGATACCTGGAAAAGAAACCTGCCGTTCAAATTTGGCTTAGCCACCCGGGCTAAGAATCAAATTACTTACTCACCCGGTGGCTAACGGTCAAATGATCCCTTGAACAATGGATCAATTGACCGTTAGCCACCGTTATATGGTTACTCGGGTTAACGCACACCTTAGAGCTTGGGCCACCTGTGGCAGGATCCGCTGAGTTCTACTTACAAAGCTGTTAAACAAATAGATTTTCGTTTGGGAGTGCATGAGTACAAGCATATAAGGGGTCCGCCCGCACAGAAGACGTTATTACGTGGTAAGATCAAACAAGTACTACGTTCCCAGTAGTAGTGCATGGTTCAATTTTACCTATATATATTCCTGCCCCTTCGTCCCTCCCGGGCAACCCCCGGGACAATCCTGGGTCTTCGGTCCCAGGATGTGGGGAATTGCTTGAAGCGATCCCAATTGTAGGTAGGGGGCGGGGCAAATCGAAAATTACTTCTCGTTGTTTGTGTGAAGTACGCCACACGATGACACCGGACCCCGTGGAGAATACCGAATACCGATCCATGGAGTTCAATATTTTGCACGTGCTGGATTGCATGGGACGTCATGGCTGCCATGTTGGTGGTCAAGAGCAATAGTCTGTCTCTCCCCTCGGAACTGAACTTTATTTTTATACAAATTCTGCAAAACAAAATTGTATTGTTTTGACCACCAACATGGCCGCCTTGTCACGTGAGTGAAATCAAGCATTTTTTTTTTTTTTTGTGGAGGGCTTAAAAGGACTTGCTTTTAGGCCGCATTTAGGCTCCGAGGCTTTACCCAAAATTTCATATATATCCAAGCACGTGAAAATTCGCGCTCGCTGTGACATTGGTTGTTTACCATTGACATAGGAAAACCAAATGGTAAGCAAAAAACCCCAATGAAAAATTCCATTCAGGATTGGCGTGTACTATTTTCACAACCCCATATAAAAACCCCAACTCATGTAAAAAGAGCGGCAAAAGAAAAGGAATAAAAACGAGTTAATGTGTTGTGTTATAAAAAGCTGTTGTGCTGTTTTGCTGGTCTAAAACCGAACAAACCACATTATTAAGTACTGATTCTTTCTTTCCAAGAACCTTAACCCTTTAAACTCTAAGATCAAAATTAAAATTCTCAATTGTTGCCCCTACACATTTCCTGAAGAAGTAGTAGGGAGAAATTGTTAAAATTTCAATCAAATTCATCTTGTGTGATCATAACCTCAATTCTCGTAACCACTCTGTTTTATTAAACGTCGATATTACGAGGAGAAATTTGATGCTGATCCCTCTTAAGGTTTAAAGGGTTAAAGAAATGTAAAGAAATTCCCAAAACAAGTAGCGTTGGCAAAATCACTTGAATCGTTTGAGGGAGCAATTTGCCGTTCGCACTTGTACATGTCCGTGCAGAGCGAAACTGATGACAGATATTTTTGCAAAATAAGCAAAAATTCGCCTAGTGCGTCCGGGCCCTATGGTGTTAGAGCATTAACAGCCCATAAATGATATAAAGCGTGCCTCACCTGGCGTCATGAAGTTTGGTAAAAAATTGTGAACTGTGAAATTGAACTGTGAAATTGTGAATGAAACTAAACTTAACAAGGGCGGATCGGGTCTATTTCTCGTTTCAGAAATAATACTTTTTAAAAGAACATTACACGTTGGCTCGAAGATATGGACATAAAATTCATATCTTCTCTCCACGACCGTGTAATATCCTCTATAAAGAGGGGGGCAAAGGGTTTATGCGTGACGCGTGATAAGGGCTAAAATTTGTACGTGACGCGTGAAAGTTATTTAAAAAGAAACGTGATTCGTGAATACCTGAATGCATGTGACGCGTGATTTATCTCATGAGGTATACGTGATTCGTGAATTATTTGTTTTTGGTCGTGAAAATTTCATTTTCCTGAGGTTTTTCCAACAATGACTGATTCGAAACGGCCTGAAACGTGTTTGCCCATAGAATCCTTGGCGTCAATGGCATTTCCGTCACGGTCAACCATCAGAACTTGACAGGTCATCATCTTTGACATCTTGCGCAGCCGGTCTTGTGACAGTCAGTGACCTTTGAGATCTGCTCTTGTTGTTTATCGCTGCAGCATGGAAAACGAAATCCTGTCTTCAGCGGTGAACGTGAACGTCAAGATTCTTGTCTCTTTCTTTCTTTGCAAGTCCAGCGGATCAGCTGCTACGCAAGCCATTCACAAGGAGAAGTTTAATGTGCCAGTAGATGCCAGTCATATTTACCGATCTCAAGCAAATTGCCTCAACAAAAGGCCTCGGACAAAATCCTGAGGTCACCACTTACTACACTACACTTTTATGCCTGTGACCTCGGTTGCCGGTTTCAGGATTTTCTAAGCACGCCCACCAAACCCGGCCACTATTCGCTTTGGGACTAGGTAATGCACCTATCAATGTTTAGACGGAGAGGCGGGGGGGGGGGGGGGACGGGCAAAGGTCAAATTCCCGACCCTTGGGACTGGAAATAGTTTAACAATCCTTTATAATATTTGAACTTTTTAAAATTAGTACAAGTGGTCAAATTCCCCAGCGAGGGGACAACAGAAGTGTTCAAATGCCGCATCTTTGCCCGTACCCCCCCCCCCCCTCTCCGTCTAAACATTGATAGGTGCATAAATTTTACTACAACAATACCATCGTAATATACAGCAACAGGAGCCCATCACTAGGAGCGTCCAACTCCCATACTAAGCCTATGTCACGCCATTTTTACAGAGCGATTTATTTTTAGACTATCTTTCCCGTGAAAAAAAGTACACGTGATACCGCATCATCATCATCTTTCTTTTGTTCTAAAGTTTCTTAACTTCGCAGAGAAACTTTAGAACAAATGAATGGTCGAGGAAAAGTTTCGCACGAGAGAATGGGCTCCTGAGGGAGTTCCATATTCGCGGCAAATGCAATCTAAAAATAATTCGGTCTGTGAAAACGCCGTGACAGGAATATAGGGCAGTTTTACGCTCCTAGTAATGGGCTCCTGACAGCAAATGGTGTCGCGTAGCTGGTTGAACTCATCACCTGATTAACACTGGAAGCAGCTGAAACATTGCGTTCTACATCTCAATTGACTAATGGTAATAATGGTAATGGATTTATATACCGCATTTTCTATGTATATATATATTCAAATGCGGTTTACATCATCCAACCCACCCAACCCATGAAATCATGAAATAGCAGAAAGACCAGACCAGCACACCGGGAACTCCATGCCCTACTCTTTCCGATTAGTGTGTGGGTTCTTTAACGTCCCACAAGGTTTACATCTACATCGTGAAACAAACATTTGATTATTGCAGTATTTGATAAATCGGCGTGAACCACAGCGCTAGCCTCTTTCTGGGCATATGAATATAGTCTCTTGGCTCCTTTGTTTTAATAACAGCGGGTAAGGTAAGAACTGGGATTGATGTTCATTTTTGTTGAATTTCGTGATTCGTGAAATTTTGTTAAAACTGAACGTGACGCGTGAATTTTGTTAAAATTTGTGCGTGAAACGGGATCATGACCCCCCTTTTGCCACCCTCTATAAATGCAATTCATTTCAATACACGCGAAAATACGAATCAGGATACAAAAGTCCAGATTTCTGAAAACGTCATCCTGTTTCGTGATATATTCCTAACCTGCCTTTAGCGACAGGTGGATACATAGTCCTGACGTTTGTTTGCCTCTGAGAAAGAGCACACAAAAAAACTGCGCTGCTCAATGTTGTTTTGACTTCATTGTTATTGAACACTTGTATTGTTTCCGCGAAAACTGCACAGGAAAAACTAAAAAAAAACGGATACTACAAATTTTGAAGCGTGAAGATTGGCTCAGTTATTTGTATGCTAAGTACTAATATCGTCTCTATAACGTCAATTGAATATCATTATTTGTGTGTTGGAAAACAAGGGACCGTCAACCACATTTTCAGAAAAGCTGGCACTTTAAGGTCAAGACCCCGTTGTCGGCATAAACTTTCTAACGGGACACGTACTCTACTTTTTCGAGGAGATCTCTTGAAGGAAACTGGCGAAGACTTCATTTTTTTTCGAGAAAACCGACCGAAAGTGTGAGTATTATCATGAGCTGTAGATTTTAGAGACAGGTGTTTAAATCTAAAATGAAAATGGTTGGTGTTGAGGTGATCCAGCATGAAGAATCAGCTCTTAATAACTAATTCTGCATGATCATTGAAGAGAAAACCCAGCTACCGGACATCAAACACAGGCTTCCTTTTCAGGTATACCCTAAAGGGGACAAAAATATTAGCTATTTACTCTCAAACAAAGTACTTAAAAATAAAAGCTGGGTGTGAAACCTTTTGTGCACTACGGTTCTACCCGAGGTTGAACCCAACCAAACATTAAACAATATCTTTCACGTGAATGACGAAATAAAGAGAGTCAGTGCTTTGAGGCAGAGTTTGGCAACTCCTCAACTCCGTCGCGCAACTGCGTTTTCCTATCGACGTTTGACAAACCGAGAAAAGGACAATTTCCTCCGAAAGTCCATAGATGAGTGGAAATGACTTGAAGCAGCATTAGTCAAATGTTGGTCATATAAAATGCCCTCGGTTTTAGAGCCAACTATCTTAAGAGTCATTTACCTTCGAAGCAGAGATGATCTCTCACTTGAATGGGCCTCTCTAATGCAAGTAACTGTTACTCTCGGTGAAAATCGTCGTAGCAGGAGTTTCTTGATCAGAATTTAACATATGTATTTAATACCAACTTCAAATACTCATTAGTTAGTTAAATGTTCGTTGAATTGTATAGCATTTTCTCGTCGTAATAGTTAGACTGCGAGCGGTCTCTCTTTCACCGGCTCAAAAATCTGTGAAACGAACGCGATGTATGCATGATATCCCGGGTGATATGTGAGACATAAGTTTCGTGGACTGTGGGTGCCAGTACGTGAAAAACTGGCAGTTGATTTAAACTGTAAAAAGCCATAAAATTTTAATGCTCTATTTGACGCAGAAGCTCTTTAAAACCTAATTCAAATATGATCGAAAACTCGCGGCCCCCGGGTTTCATTAACTTGGTATTAATGTTCTGTCTGCGGTTTCAGCTTTTTCGTCCGTTTTCTTTTTCATTTAAAGTGCTCATGTTTTCATTATATAACCATGAACATGTAGTATCCTTTGTTTAAAACCTCTAGAAAAGCGTTCACGTTCTTGACAAAACGTCTGTTTTTACTATTGTTCGAAAGCAAAATTGTTACGTCCTTTTTTTTTTTTTTACACAAAATGGAGTTTTTGTCGTTCATGAAGGGCCACGGGGATGGGAAATTGCCTGTTTCTGTATGCCCGTGGGTGGGGAATAGACCGCCAAGGTAAGAAAAAAATTGGAAATCTCCGGGGGTGTGCCCGGGGGGCATGGTAACACGTAAATTTGAACCCTGCATAACACACTAATAGCTCTTACATCACACCACCGAGAATGAGGAACTGCACAACCACTTAGTGAACCAGCAGAACTTGTCACTCAAGATCTTCAGTTAGCTGAAGCGGTATATTCACTGTCTGCCGCTCGCAGGCCAAGATGAAATGGCTGTTTGAACTAACGTCCTTTCATGGACAGAATCAAGTTTAAAGGGACGTTTAAATTCTTTCCTTGGATTCCACAGTTTGTAGCCTTTGTCAGTCGTAAGGAAAGGCGTCTTCGCGATTCTTTCAAATTGGGTCTTACCATCTGGAACGGACCTCGTATACGGCCTCTATCGAGAGATGATACAAGCTAATTCCTGAACTGTTGGCTCAAAAATAAACTGCCACAAGGTAGACATCTGCAGTCACCCCAGTGCTTGTCAGTCTTAATGCGACCGAGTATTCGTTATCAGAGTTTTGGTTTTCAAACAGGGACTTAATCGACGAGGATCTAGGATTCGTGTTCCTTCGGTCTTAAAAGCTTGTTTTGCTTCCTTTTTGTTGCTTAAACACCATGCAATTGTGACAGTTGACAATCTTCATCGTACACGTTAACAACAACAACAACACGCTTTATTTTCCCCATTGAGTTACACTTAATTCAATTATAAAAGGAAAGAAGGGACTGGCTACCTGAGATAACCATAGAGTTAAAGAGGGCAGGCAGCCAGTTTAACAAAAGTGATCATACTAGTTTGTATAGGTAATCACATGATTCCGAGTGCAATTTGGAATAAATAAGCATGTGTAAATTTTTTCAAAGACCAACAAAATTGCACGAGCCCGTAGGGCGAGTGCAATTTGTGGTCTTTGAAAAAATTTACAAGTGCTTATTTATTCCAAATTGCACGAGAAAAATCATGTGATTACTTATTAATAATACACTTGAAAAAATAGACCACTTATAAAGCTTCAGCCCATACATTGACTACTGAGGTACGCAGAAGGCATTGCCCTCGATCTTCCGAAACTTGGAGGAGCTTAGAAAATATCCGGAGATCACCGGAAGTGTTCGGGTAATCTTCGGACATCTTCGGAGGTGTTCGGTTGATCTTCGGAAGTAATCGGGTGATCGTCGGAAATCATCAGAAGCATTCGGGTGGTCGTCGGAAGTGTTCAGCGATCTTCGGAAATCTTCGTGTGGTCTTCGTATACCTTCGGAGGGTTTCGCACGATATTCGGCGATCTTCGAAATACATAGGTTGGTCTTCGGAAGTCTTCGAGTCTCTTCGTTTTAACTTCGGAGATCTTCGTTGTAATTTGCACTCGTGTTACACTTTTTTGCACTGGTGTTACACTTTCTGCACTTTGGTACACTTGAACTGCACTGCTCTCAGACAATCATAATCGAGTAATTTTTTCAAGTGTATTATTACAAATCTAATATTGCAGGCACTTCCTAGTATCCTTCAAATCATTGTTTTTTAACCTTTTCTTGAACATAGATAGGGATGACAACTTTATATCACTATCAATGGAATTCTAAATAGAGAGCCTATGAATCGAATATTTAATTTACCATTCTTCGATTTCACTCACGTGACACATGAGATGTTGGTGGTCAAAACAATACAATTTTGTTTTGCAGAATTTGCATAAAAATAAAGTTAAGTTCCTAACGGAGAGACAGACTATTGTTCTTGAACACCAACATGGCCGCCATGACGTCACATGCAATCCAGCAATAGTTAGTTCTTACATAACGAAGACAGTAAGACCTTTTACAGACCAAGCGTTGGCGAGTACTTTCCGTTCAACTGAAATACTCGAAAACCCTTTCACAGAACAGCACACGTGTCATATTTTGCGAGCAAATTTTCACGACAAATCACGCAAGTAATATTTGCAAATTCTATTCCGTTGACAATTTTGTTTTGCAGAATTTTCATAAAAATAAAGTTTAGTTCCCAACGGAGAGACAGACTATTGTTCTCGACCACCAACATGGCCGCCATGACGTCACATGCAATCAGCAATAGTTAGTTCTTACATAAAGAAGACTGTAAGACCTTTTACAGACCAATCGTTGGCGAGTACTTTCCGTTCAACTGAAATACTCGAAAACCCTTTCGCAGAACAGCACACGTGTCATATTTTGTGAGCAAATTTTCACGACAAATCACGCAAATAATATTTTCAGATGCAAATTCTATTCCGTTATTTATACACAATTTCCGCCGCGGTTTTAGACACCACAAGAGATGTGACAGATGGATGGCAAGAAATGATTTTGATTGGGTAGAATTTTTGAAGGATTGTCTCGTGCTGCGAGGAGACGGAAGGCGTAAATGAAAAACTCTTTGTCAGGCTTTTCGTTCGGTCCCTTTCTCCCTTCGCCCTCCCGCACCACAGAAAACTCAGCCTGATACTCAGTCTTATATCCAGGCTACAAGAATACGTATTAAAGTGCTAGGTGGTCATGAATCACTGGATTTTCAAGGTGCCAGTCGATCCGAGCTTGGTTCAGTTTGACACTAATTATCCCTTGCACTTCCCCGTTTCAACATCCGAAGATTCGCCCTGCTAGATCCCCCCTTGTGCAAATAGTTGATGTTTATGAATATTTTGACGAGTGTTACCCTCCATGTTACAAAAGTTGAAAGTGAACCATTTGTATTCTGCCAATTCGCAGCTAAGAACACTTTGAACGTTCCTTAGTGATTCCACTTGATTCTTTTAAAAGCAAAGCTGAGACAGGTGACATATAAAGATGATTCCAAATATAATCCTTGACTTTTCCGCCTTACAGATTTGTCACGGAATACGAAAGAGCTAGACGACTTCAAGATGCATCCCAAGGGGAATACCACCTGCCAACCAACAGATGTACCAGTTTATCTGACGGGAATCTTTGTCAGCCTTTCAGTCACTGGCATATTAACATCGGCGCTGGGAAACTCACTAGTGTTCCTTGCGGTGTACAAAACATATGCTCTAAGAACACCAGCTAACTGTTTACTTGTAAGCCTATCATTGGCGAGCCTACTTTTCATCCCAGTGCTTGCAAGTTACACCGTTGCTCTCACGAAGAAAGATTGCGACCCGATAAAGCCAGAATTGTGTAAATGGACCCCAAAAGTAGATTTTGCTTTATTTTGTGTGTTTATGGGACATTTGTTGATTATCTCCTTGGATCGTCTAGTGGCTATTAAAAGGCCTATGAGGTATGTTATGGAAAGTAACTTGCGATCTGATGAGGTGAGGGGAGCGGAGGGGCGCTCCATGTATTTCATAAGCGCGCCTGAACCTCCCCTCCCCACCTCTTATTGACGCCCATCGTGCAGAATACCTTGCACCAGTGAAAGCGGCTGTGTCACGGTGAACTTTAAGTTTGTAAAACTGAACCTAGTTAAAACAATGGGGAAGCAAACCTTCAAGCTCTACTAGGCTATTTTTTCCACAAAAGAACAACTTGAAAAAGTTGACCCAATAGTTTCAACTTGCAATCTGTTGTAAGGTCTTGCAACCTTCGCTATCCGTAGCCAAAGAGCTTCATTATTAGCATTGGTACTGTGGTCAACAAAACCAAATCATTATTTTTGGGAGTTCTTTGCTTCCACTCTACCGTACGGCCACAGCTCCTTTTACAATCAAATGTTTGAATGGATGTTTGATTGATGACTTGATTAGTTGACTGACTGACTGACTGATTGAGTGATTATCTGATTGATTGACTGACTGACTGATTGCTGGATTGATTGATTGATTGATTGATTGACTGTTGGTTGATTGACCGACTGATCGATTAGTTGATTGATTCACTGAAGGATGAATCATTTATTTATTTTACTTATTCATTTTATCATTTATTCAACGTAATACTGAGACAACATGATTCTAAAAGCATTGGTCAACTGTATGTTTTCGCTTCTCAAATTTTCAGATACCCAGCCTTGGTGACCAAGATGCGCGTTCTGGCCATTACAATTCTGCTCTGGACAATAGGCATACTGGAAGGAGCTTCTCCAGAGATATTCAAACAAGTGAAACCGAAAGAGGGTCTGACTTTAAATGTGCTGATTAATGGCTGCCTCCAAAGCAACAAAATCCCTGAAAAACGCGAATTACAAAAGATTGTTCCTCATTTCCTGTTTCTGATGTCATTAACGATCTTCGTGCCCAGTGGTTTAATGCTGGTAACCCATGCGTGGATCTTCGTCATCTCCTTAAGACAATACCGACGCATCCGCCAAGTGGAGGACTTCGTGTCAAAAAGACGCCGAACTGAAATGCGCGCTGCCAAGACGGTAGCAGTCACCGTGTTTTCAGCGTTAGCATGTTTTGCCCCTCTACTTGCCGTGACTTTCATAACAACATTCGAGCCTCCAACCGGAAGAACGCTCAACCCCACGAAATTCAACGTCAAGTATATCCTTTTTCCAAGCCTCAAACTCTTGTATTTGCTCGCTATAACTTTGACACCTTTAATTTACGCCTTAAAGAGCAGGCCTTTTAAGGAGGCGTTCAAACGGATGTTTGGACATCTGCACATTCAGTTTAAAAGGGAAAACGTTTTGGAGTTACACAACAACAAAAAGTAAAGATCGTACCTTTAATCTTTAATACTAAGTAGGAGTTTCAAAGCAACTAAATGAATACAATATGTACATATGAACACGCGATAAAATTAACCTATTAAAATTAGCCAATTAAAATAATAATAATAATAACAATATAAAATAGGCAATATAATATCCTTCATGCTTGAGATTATGGCTTTAAATTCATCCACTGAATCAGGAATTAAAGACAAAAGGTAAACTATTCCAAGTTCTTATAGCTCCAGGGTGAAAAGATTATTTATAAGCATCATTCAGTGTGGCAAGTTAGCAAAATGGCACACAACTTGGAAGTCTAGAAGCTCTTGTACTGCAAGATACTTCAGGTGGTAAGGAAATACCAACAAGCCTTTTGTAGATCTTATGAAGCATAAACACTTGGTTAGTCAGTCTACGGTGTTCTAAGGAGTTTTTCTTAAGGCTACCGCACACTAGCCGATTTTTTGTCGCAGAGCTGCAGATTTTTTGTCGGGGTCAATCGGGCTAAAATTTGTCGGGACATCAGCTTGTCGCACACTAGCCGATTTTTTGTCGCGACTAACCGCTGATTTCACCTTCTATTTCCACCATGTTGGAAAAGACGCTTATTCACGTGACTCTCATGACAATTCCTCATTGGTTTAGGTACGCGTGAGCCCCGACAAATTATGTTGGCCCACCGCACACTAGCCGACAAGGCCCGACAAGACGTTTTGAGATCTAGCACTGTCAGATATCGCCCGACAAGCCCCGATCTTGTCGCAGACTTGTCTGAATTCACCGCACACTAGCCGACAAGTGAAGATTTTTTGTCGGCCGACAAAAAATCGGCTAGTGTGCGGTAGCCTTTAGGATTCAACCGAGACAGTTGTTTAAAGACCCCTGCTGGTGAAATCTGTCAGTCTGGAATTGACGGAAAAGGTGATTTACCAATCTTAGGAAATGGCATCTGCTCCTGAGTGAAGACAGAATGGAGGTAATAATCGAGACTCGGCTTTGAACTTGTACCATTATGAACTCTCATATTTGGACAATTACACACAAGTAAGTGGTTCTTAATTGAACAGTGTGCAATAACAAAAGTGCAATAATTAACAATTATTCCACAAGCGCGTTGGATATCACACGGTTGTTGGCTATAATCATATCTTATTATATGGCATGCTCCGCGAGCGGACAAGATGAGGCGAATTCTAAAAAGTATGTTCTGATTGGCTACCCGAGCGGGCAGGATAGGCCTCTAATTGCCCGCTGGGGATTGCCCGTCTTGTTCCCGCAATATAATTTCGCCTAAGTCCAAGTGGCTGCACGGAAGTTTTCTTTTTCAAAATATTTTCCGTGGCAGTAAAAAGGTTCTCTGTGATTTCTCGGGATGGAACTAGAAAACGAGAAAACCGGAAGCGTCAGCGAGAATGAAAACAAAAAAAAAAACCATCACTTTTGCGTGCAACTGGCTTCCTTCTCAGTGCTTGAAAATAACCAAGTACGAAGATCATTTTTTCAGTGTTCTTTCTGCCATACTAATAAATCCTTTATTGACCAAGCTAGTTTGGTCAAGATGGCTGGATATTGGCCTCGTTCTCTTTTTGCGTTTTTGTGAGAACTTGGCCAATATCCAGTCATCTTGCCTCCCGCTTGGTCAATAACGCATATCCATAATCTATCAAATATTTTCGCTCGCACGCGATTGGTCTAAACGCATCACGTGACTGAATATGCCCCAGCTAAAACTGGAGAATATCCGGTCTTTGTTGAGAAGTTTGATCACAACAATTACTTTTATATAATTCAGTTGTTTAACCAACTACTGAATAATGCTGTTAAGCTCATTGCAAATGGACGCAAAATTGTTGTCCAACAACTCTCGACATTGTTGAGTGTGACATATTGCGTCCGTTTGCATACCCTGTTACATGTTGTTGTGTGTTGTTGGGAGTTGCTACATAAAGTTTCAAAGCAACTAATTAATCGACCAAGGTCATTGATACGCCATCCGAACCAAAGTCTAACTTGTCACTAACAATTCCAAAAACAGACTTACGCTGGAAAGAGACACTTTTCCTTCGATGCACCATATACTTGGATTAGATTATGTTGATGTTTACTACTAATACATCAAATTCTAAACTTTACTTATCGAAGTACAACCATATTCGTTTCGTAATGTAACTATCCACGATAATCTTTATTATTGCTGCATATCAGACTAACATATTGAACTACCTTGTTCACCTTCAAATAGATTTATAATTTAATAAGTAATACAGTTATTGCAATTACAGTCGTCAAAAGACCTACGCGACGAGCCCGAAAAGTAATCTGGGTAATGTTCCCAAAAATGTTAGAAACTCAGTTTGATTCATCACCATGGATACAAATTAAACTCACAGAGGCAAACGTTTACGAGTGTTTCCTTCCATCCTATGGTGCTGACAACGCGAAAATGTAGCCGAATGAGTAAAGCTTTACAACTACCCATGTCCCCTTTCGGTCTTGTCTTGTACGCTTCACGCTTGAAAATCCGAAAAGCTGTATATTATAATTTTAGGTGCACCAGGTCGGAAAAATGTACTGTACTTTGTCACCCAATAAAAGATCATTATTTTTACTATGAAAACAACATAGTTTCACAAGACAGATGATGCACTCCTGCAGCAACGAGTGGAGGAGTCTGCGCGCGAGTTAACAACTGCGGTCCTTAATGAAAAACTCGTGTTTATTCCTTCCGGTAATCATTTCGATGTTACAAGACGCACACGCACTGGTTCCTGTACCAGTCTGAGTCAATTGCTCGGTTTATCTTGTTCGATGTTGGACAATACATTGTATGGAAGAACAGGGGAGAATTTTCCGCCAAACGGAACGGTACAACCATTTGAACGCTTTCCAGTTGTACGTGAAAATATAACAAGAGTTCGTATGTCTTTAAAAACTAATGAAAGCCAGAAGTGAAAGCATTTCACTGAGGAAAGAAGCAGTTCTTTAACCGAGCCTTGTGTACAGCTGTAAATAAGGGGAATGATCAGGCCGCGGTTGTTCAAACGTTGGATAGCGCTATCAACCGGATAAATCACTATCCAGCGGATAAGTAATGGAAAGCTTATTCCACTATCCACTGGATAGATATTTATCCGGTGGATAGCGCTATCCAGCCTTTGAACAACCGGAGCCAGGCGTTGCGTCTGAAGCTTACAAATACTGCACTCGTACAAATAATCCGCCAGTTTAGCTACCATGTACAGACGAGGAACAGGACCGGAAACGAAAATTTCTGAAAATTCCGTCGGACCGGACCGACCGGTCAATGAGGAGCACCCTTTGGAAGTAGACCACTTTGACCCGAACCGAAGCGTTCAATTTACTTTTGGACCGGAATTTTGGCAGAATGGAAAGCGCCCAAATACTGTCGGTATATTCCGAGCATTCCTATCCAAAATAGTCCCCCCAATAAAAACAAAATCCAAGAATTGCCCCCTGAGAGTCACCCCGCCCACACTTTTGTCTTTTAAAGCAAGTAGAATTGAAACTGTGATTCACATGTTTATTATATTTAACACAATTGTAAAAAAATGTAATAACATTGTCTTAGCAAGCACTATGAACAGAGCCTTCCATCACCAAACAACATCAAAAGAAATAAGACCACACTGGAGAAGTCCACCACCTCCATCTAGGTTGAATGTTATCACTGCTGTTTATTTTTTAAACTTGAAACTGGCCTTGGAAGAATTTCACTTAACATGGAGAAGTTCTGAAACAAGAAAGAAAATAAAATTTAACAGGAGTGTATTTTCTCCTGAAAGTACGATCGGTAAAAGAGATGTGCAAAGGTGCGTTTACACTACAGAAAAAAATGGGTCCGGACCCCGTCAAAAAAGTAGTACGGACCCATAATTCTTGTAAAGAAATACTGGCGTTTCCGCGGGGCCACAGGCGCCTATGGCCTTGCGGAAACTCCAGCATTTCTTTACCATGCCATTATGCAGGAAAATACAACAAAAACGGACTGGTAATGAGTAGGAAGCTCTAATTCTTTTAGCGTAACCAAGTTGATCTATCAATTACGTTGGCAGATTAAGCAAAGACAAAGCAACGACAAATAAGAACGCGACAGCTCAATTTGCCGTTTAAGTCGATTTTTAGATCTGCGCGCGCCGTTGTCACTGTCGTCACGTTGTCTTTGCTAAATCTGCCAAGTGACGAAATTCGGTAGGAGTGCTTCATTTCTGACTACACACGGCTCCCAAGCAGTCTCTAAACGTTGAACCGCCCATGACTAGCTGAGAAGACTGCACTTTAACTAATGGTCTTTCGCTTGGGTAACCCTCTTAACCCTAAGATCAAAATTTAAATTCCCAAGTGTTACCCCTACACATTTCCTATAGAAGTAGTGGGAGAAGTTGTCAAAATATCAAGCGAATTGATGTTGCGTGATCTTGCCCTTAATTCTCATGACCACTCTTTTATAAAGCCTTGATACTGCATAAGGAGAAATTTGATGCTGATCACTGTGGTTAAATTAAAATCGGCGATCGTACCTACATTTGGTTAGGACATCACGATTGGGAGGTTTCCAGCACGTTTTGGCCACTTTCGAATTTTGCCCTTGTGGCTTTGTAAAAATTTCGATTTTCCAAAATTTGCCGGAGAAAGTTAAAAATCGGCGATCGTACCTACATTTGGTTAGTACGTCACGATTACGAAGGGGTAAGCCAAACAGTCACCCACTGACCTACTACTGTATTTGAATTTGACTAACACTTAAAAGGAGATTAACTTGTTGACAACTCCACAGAACTGCTTCATAGTTAGAAAAAATATAATTAATTGGAAACATACCACCAGCGCTAGATAGAACAGTCCTAGATATGATGCAATGCCAACGGCAAGGAACAAGTCAAAGATCGCTGGCTTCACTCTAAAACAATAAAATATAATCCCAAAGTTTTTTGTGAACGTGACTACACAGAATGGTCTAAACTGAACAAACTATTGTGATAATGCAATAAGTGAAAAAAAGCTACAGTAGTCATGCGATGCACAGCTCTTACCTGTAGGCAAACATAGTGGTGTCTGGTTTGTCATAAAACACAAATTCAGGGTCCCTGATGAAGACGTAAATTGATAAATAAGCCATCTATCCATGTCACCCATAGTGACTCGTTTTGATTAGCGGGTGAGAGAAATCCATACAAATGTCTGTAATTTTGAGGCTGCGTCCCCCAAAACCATGGTTTGGGGGACGCGGTCACAAAATTACAGACGTTTGTATGGATTTTGATCATATTTGCATGGAAAAGGCGCGTTATAAATTTTTAATTATTATTATTATTATTATTATTTTGAGCTATGTTTCAAG
>OX419335.1:8131773-8169273 GCA_948470475.1 Galaxea fascicularis | reverse complement strand
CTGGTATTTGTGGCTGCTGCCTCTTCCACTTGGTTCCGGACTGCCTGTTTCCTTGGAGTTTATGAACTTCCATCTGTAGTGGATCGCCTTTGAATTCTGGTCGCATGTAACCAACCTGGTGTGCTGTGGCATCCTGATTTTGAGCGATTTCTATTGCCTCTTCCAGCGTCAATGCTGAGCCTTTTTCAATGCACTTGTAATAGGCCTCTTTGGAACGTAGTCCAATTACTATTGCATCCCGAAGTAGTCGATCGCGGGCTTCTGGAGGATATTCACACTGGTCGCACAGAATAGTGGCTTTGTCAATGTACTCTGCAAGGCTAAGATCACCTTGCTCCAGGCGGCGGAAATTTGCTGCTGCTGCAAGTGCGTTGGATTTTGGTTTTGTCCACTCCACGAACTTTTTTAACAGCACACTTGGATCTCCCTTCTGTTCCGCGGTGAGATTCAGTGACTTGATGTGTGTTCTTCCAGTTTTCCCTGCCCAAATGAGAACATAATTTGCTTTCACGGCTTTGCTCTTCGAAGCTAACGGGCCATTCAAAAGGAGTTCACATTCCTCAACCCAATCCAAGCACTTTTGGTAGCATTCGGGACCCGGCGTGAAGTTTCCTTTCGGCGCTGGTAAATGCTCCAATTCAGCCATTGTAGATTGAGAGAACTGATTTTCCCGAAAAGCTGGCGGTGATCGCTGTCGACGTTAGTCTTGGCTGGGTTTGTTAAAATCCTGACACCATGTCAACTACTCCGGTTTGCAAACGTTTATTTCTTACTCAACACACGCTCAATATTTTCCTAAGCCCAAATCGAGCTAAACACACACGCTTATATACTTTATGGAAATCTAGAATATTCTGAAAGCGTCTCTGCATATATTATGGTTCCCGGACAATGCAGACTAATGAACTACGCTCAACTATGCTGCCAAACACCTAAAAGGCGACAAAATGAATTTCATTACGTAAGAGTTATGTAACAGGGTGAGGCTTGGCGTGGTAAAACAAAGCTTTTTTGGTCTCCAGGGACAATATGGCCGCCGTGTGACAAGGGCGAATTTGCTGTCACAAACTGCTTCACATGCATAGTTACAAAGACGTGCGGTACTACGATACAAATCAGTTTGTGATGTCAAATCAGAAACAGACCCCCGCCCCTCAGTAAAAATCCGGTGACAGATGATGCCTAGATTTTGTTAATTTTACAGTCTATGAAAAGTCAAGATATGGCAAAAAGAAAAAGAAAGGCAAACTGCATTTCGAACAGGTGCAAGGATTTTGTTTGGCAAAGAAAATATTTTTTAACAAACATGATCTTAACTGTTTTGTTACCTGCTCCAAGCCATTGAGGAATGGATGGTCCTTTTTAAACAGCTGCGCTGCCCGAGCTTGTAAGCCAAGGTAATCCATCCATGTTTTCACAAAATGTGAATCTACGGCCTAAAACAGGGAAAAAGGAAATAAATTGTAACATGCAACCTTGTGACTCTCATTTGTGTTTACCGATAGAATTCAAGTGAAGGATGATCTTTGCAGTTGTGAACGCAATTTATGCAATTGCGTAAAGAAGCCTAAAAAGAATTCAGGACTTAACGGGGTTTGAACCCGTGACCCCGCGATACCGGTGCGATGCTCTAACCAACTGAGCTATGAAGCCACTGACGTTGGGAGCAGATCAATTGTGGGTTCATATGTTCCCGTCAAAGAGATGAGTGAGTGATGTATATGGCATAAATCATACATGAACTGCGGCAATGAAATCAAGTGAAAGATAATCCTCGCAGTTGTGAATGCAATTGCGTAAAGAAGCCTTCTTTACGCAAATTGCGTTCACAACTGCGAGGATCATCCTTCACTTGATTTCATTACCGCAGTTCATGTATGATTTATTTCATATATATGCATCATTCTCATAGATAGAATTGTCCTTATAAACAAAAAGATGAGCAGTTCCTAAGTAGGGTCAATAAATGCTCACCAAAGAGGCACTGAAGACTCTCATATTCCTTGGATAACCCTGAAAAAAAACAACAATAAACTTGAACTTGACCTTGAACGTGTTCATACCACTATCAAAGATAACTGTTCTGCAAGAGTAACTTGCATTCAACAAGGAATATGTTTCCATCATTAATTTAGCAGCCATCAGATCATTTATGAATGCAACAGAATGTCCGTAAAAATTCCTTGATCATATTTCTTTCTCAACACTTCCCTACGCATTGTAAATTTCGAGTCAAATTTGACATTTTTCTGAGGGTATGGAGTAACTGAGAATCAAACCAGTCCATAATACCAACCTTTGTTGTTAAATTAAAAATATGCCTGACAAGAACTTCAGCAATGAATTCTATGTTGCGTTCAAGTTTGGCATCATTTTCAGAAGATCTGAAAGAGACATCAAAGCAGCAAAATTCTTAATCTATTTCGAGAGAATGCTAAAATTTCTCTTCTTTGTTATCTGAGAAAGAATTCTATGCGTCTGCTACAAGAAAGTTAGGTTCAAAGAAAGTCACTTTATTATTAACCCTTTAAACCCTTATATCAACATTAACATTCCCCGTGTTGTTCGCCATAAATTTTCTATGGCAATAACGAGGAGAATTTGTTAAACAAATTTGTTGCTTGTTGATCACTTCCTTTTTCTCACAACATTTATGTTTGATTGAGCAGTGTTACTGTAAGGAGAGATTAAACATTGGTCACTCGGGGTTCATGCTTTAAACCCTAAGATCAAAATTCAAATTCTCATTTCTTGCCCCTACACATTTCCTACAGAAGGAGTAGGGAGAAATTGTTAAAATATCAAGTAAATTCGTCTTGTGTGATCCTGTCCTTAATTCTCATGACCACTCTGTTTTATAAAGGGTTGATATTTGATGCTGATCACTGTAAGGGTTTAAAGGGCTAAATGACATCAACTTGTCATACATTTCATTTTCAGAAAATCAGTTTGACTGGCTGTGTGCAGCAAGGCATTATAATGAAAAATTCTCAACGTCAGTGGCTTCATAGCTCAGTTAGAAGAGCATTGCACCGGAATCGTGAAGTTACGGGTTCAAGCCCCGTTGAAGTCCTGCATTTTTTTTCAAGCTTCTTTACGCAATTGTAAAAATTGCGATCACAACTGCGACGATCATTCTTCATTTGATTTCATATCTGCAGTTCACATATGATTTGTTTCATAATTATGTATCACTCACCCATGAAAAATACTGTTAAATTAAAAGTAGGTGTCCTGAAGACCTTAAAGATTTTCTACAAATTGCTTTGCTAGGACATTTTATACGGAGGAATTAGAATGTTCATTTGTCTCTTGGGTATACTGATCATGTGCCACATAGATTGATTGACTGTAGTTACAACAAAGCAAACTGATTTTTGTTACCTTTTTTAATTCAAAGTTGTCATTACGGCCGGGGACCTAGAATTCCCCCTTGACAGAAAAAGCACTTGTCTATATCACAACAGCTGGATTCCCTGGCTACTTTTTGCCCACTCCTACCTACATAAAATTGAGGGGCTCAGTGGAAGAAGGGCGTAAGTGACGATTTTGACCGTTTTTTAAATGCCGTCCAAATGAGTTGAATTTTTGCATGCGGTCTTTGATTCAGTGGAAAAACATTACTTTGTGTTTTTTGCGCAAATTTCTGCTTTATTTTCAAGAAAAACCGTATGCAAAAAACACGCCAACATCGCTAATTTCTCAAAGAAATTAGCTATACAGCTAGTCTTGTAAATCCGAGGTGAAATAAAGGTGATGTATGTATGTATGTATGTACGCCGGCATTCTTTGCATCCTTTTTTATTAAAAGCAAAAACAAAAGAAACCAATTAAGTTATTTCTTTCGCAAAACCGATGGAGGGGAAAATATGAAGTTCGATGTGAATAACAATTAAAGTATTATTTCGCTCCCTTACTTAAGTCAGCACAAGAAAGCTGACAACATATTCACCTGACATCAAAGATAGATGACCTTCCCAGAACTTGAGGATCAACATAATGAGATAGAGTACCAGCAGGAAGACGCTGTGTGTGCAGTGAAAATCTCTCATGTTCCCATGATAACGTCTCTTCAGCCAAGTTAATCTTCTTGTGTATCATTGAGAAGTTCATTTCTTTAAAAATTTCTTCAGCAACCTGGCAAAAAAATTTAACTATTGTCACCCTAAAATCCTGATAGACATAACAAAATTATCATTTTTAAAATGTGTTACTAGAAAATTACAACAAAATGAGTTACATAGGAATGATTAAAGCTTACCGTTTTGAACTCCTGTTGGGATAAAAAAAATAATGTGCAATCAGTACAAGGTGATACTCTTCCCTGGCGGCAAAACATTAACTAAAGATGTTTGACAAAAAAACACTACCGGTACTTTCTACGATCATAAAGAAATCCAAAAATTTATTAGTGACAAAAATAATCCTCTTGTAATCCTCTTTCCTTTTATTTCACCTTGTAATTAGTTTCTTTCTATATCTTTACGTATTTTTCAATAGAGTAAAAAAGATAATGACAAAAAACCAGCATACTTGCTGCACAGAGGTGGTCTCTATCAAAAGAAAGCTTTTAAACTTCTCTCAAAATATCCATAAATTCCACTGTTGTGTGAAGATGGTCCAAAAACAGCATTTTAAGTTGTCCTGGAAGCTTCACGTGAAACATTTTATGAAGCATTTCAGCAGTGTAGTGCAAAGCAAGTAGGAAAATGGTGGTGGAACTAAATAAATTATTTAAACTTGGCGAACACTATGAAAAATACCTTGATCTTTTACTCAAACAGAATACAAGTAAATTGGTTTCCTTCACCTCAAATGAGCAATCAATAATAATTTATGGCAATCCAACACAGGAGGAACGTGTCCCAAATACTGTACCTCAACTAAGGCAAATGCAGGAGAGCCTTCTTTTGGAGGTTTGGAAACATGTAGAAACAGATTGTCTGTTTTGCCGATACTGTCCAGACATAACACATAATCAACATCACTCAGCACACTTGTTTCTGCAAAGAGACAAAAAACCATCACAGATTCTCATCTCAGTGCTCGACTTTCAGGAAAAAACCTTGGGGCCAGCTCGCCCCTAAGTTTTCAGATTTGGTCGCCAGCACAAGTATTTTAGTCGGCCAAGCATGAAAATTTAGTCGCCAGCGAAAAAAATCTAGTCGCATCTGCGACCCCAGCGGTCGCAACGTCGAGCTCTGCATCTTAAACATTTTACACAGTGATCATGACGAAGGGAAACAAAAAGAGCGTTAACACAACATGACTATCACACTGGTGAAGTTCATTCCAGCTCTCTGTGCAATCGTGTTTCTACATATTTGTTTTGGACTATTACATTTTACGGACATACACAACCTTTGAATGGAAATTCTGGAGCAAGTAACAAAATGGATGTTAAGACTGAATGGGCAAGCTACTAACTGTTTTTTTTTTTGTTCACACATGGGAATCAAAACTATTTTCTATGTTTATAGGTGTTGTTCTGGTCAAAATGACTTGCTCTACTAACCTGGGTTATCTAGGTTGTCTTCAAGCCAACGCTTAGTGCCCTGATAATTAAATTTCCCAGCACCAGATAGGAAGAATACTAAATTGTATCTGTTTAACGTTAAGGCTTTAAAGACTGCAGAATGCACAAAATCAATTCAATTTAATATGGACAAGACTATTTCAATCAGTTCAGGGATATATTATTATTCAGTAGTTTATTTTGTTGTTCAAATTAATAAGCGGCAGCAGCATCAACAGTAAAAGAACAACACACTACAAAAGAATGAAATACATAGGTTGGTTTGACAGTAAAAAACAGTCCTTCAGTATACTATAGTCTTGCTTTAAAAATTGTATAATTATTATAAATGACATGAACAAGTTCAAGGTTTTGTGGTTAATGTCGTGACTAGAATACCTAGCACATTTTTTCATACTCCTTCTTAACTTGAATTTTACTTCACAGCAATCTAGTTACTGAATGGTTCATAACAGTATATAAATTACTACTGCATATGATAATTACTCATTTATAGTGCAGTTTTTGATGGATGAATTTAGGAGTCTTAAAAAAGGATACCTTGCTTGCATTCTAGAATCAGAGTACAATCTGAGAAAAAAAAGATGTAAAAAATAATTTATAACGTAACTTGAATACAGCGCGCATTCTGATTAGCCAATTGGTCATTTACTATTTGCCCATGGGTGCATGCTCGCTGATGACATTTGACGTGCGATCATTGTGGAAAGAAGAAATGGCGTCAGAAGCACATCAGTCCTAATTTTCCAAGACATATTTTCCTCCTATTAGAAATATATGGTGGACCTCTGTAGAGCTCAAAATAGGAAGATATAGCGCTAAGAATTAATCAGCAGTAAACAAAGGAGGATTGGAGGTTTTAAAGCAAGGAAAGATCATTTCCTGTCTGCACTGCTTTGATTTCAAAAACACAACCTGACTTCTGCTCAAATATTGAAGCTGAATTGGATTTTATGAGACCAGGGAAGATGCTACAGGATGGTAAATGGTGTTTTGAATGTAGCTTTTCTTTTTGAGATTTGTTTCATTGGCCATTTGAGCTGAAATAGTGTAACGCCTCTTTTTTGGCTTGGAAAAGTCGTGCCGTTTGAACTGGGTTGGTCACTTTCAAGAAAATCAAAACAAAATTGAAATGTTTTTGCTCCTAACAGCAAAATTATTGTTGATTTTAATAACATTTTTGACTGGAAAAACTGTTTGTTGATCATTTTGTCTTTGTTCATAGTTGTCTTTCAAAAGTGAAATTGTGTTGACATCAAATAGTATATTATTTCGATTTGATCTTGACCAAACTTGATTTTTGCAAAAACACAGGAGTGGTGTTTATGATTATGTTATAAAACAAATGGTTAACAGCTCAGAGGGCACAATTGAGTTATGGTGTACCTGGGAGTTTGTTAAGCACTCAAGAAGCTAGAGGCCTTGAGTGACTCTTACACTTCTCTTGTGCTAAGCAAACTCCCGCATGCACTATAACTCAATAGTGCACGCTGAGTCGTTTATCATTTGTTAATTAAACTATGGATAACACCTTGATAAGGAAAACACAAGAAATAGGCAATGGTGAACACAAATTTATAGTTCCAGAAAAGTTGAGAAACACTCCAATATGAGCTCTGAGGTAAAACATGTCACTATTGTACCACTCAAAAGTTGACAGTCCCTTAAGTCTTGATCCTATACTCTTTCCATAAAAACTGAACATTCACCAGTGAAAATCGCATTGTGAAACTGCTCATTTCTCAAATACACTGTAGAAATGTACCAATCACTATTCTATTGGGTTCACGAATTAGCTGGCAATATATACTTGGTACTGGTCTGGACCCAGCTACGTTTCTGCTATGGACAGTTGATTTTTTGGCAGGAAAAGTGCATCCAGAGGGAAATCATCTTGAATTGAAATGACATTTAGATGCCGGATGTTTTCAGTAACACAATATTTTATGGTCTGTTTTGTGTTACAAATTATGTGATTGTTTTGTGAACTATGCAATCAGATGTGATACGCATAGCCTTGTTTACAATCAATGTAACATACAGGGAAACATCAACATCTTTAGAACATACTGTAGCACATACAAAATAATTATACGGACTACAGAAACATAGCTTACAGAGCCCCTTCAAGTCTGGAAGAGATCGTGTCAAAATCAGCAAAGCTCGTTTCTAGTATCTTATGTTATACATCTGTATTTTTGTAGGATGAGATGAAAATGATTCCAATTCAGATTGTACATGTAAAGTAAAGGATTGTAAAGAAATGTTAAACAGTACTTCTAAATGGAGTCTTGAAATGTTGCAAAGTTCTCTTCCATTCAAAGCAATAAACATGCACAGAAATGGCTTTTTACAAAGCTGTTATTCTCCTTTCTTCACTTGGCTCAGCTGAGGTTACAGAAAAACCAAACTGAATACAATTCAAGGAGAAAGGGATCATTAATTTTCACTTCTGGGAGAGCAAGGAGGCAAAGTTGAAATCCCCTGATAGTAAACTACTGTGTATGGGTACTCAGGGGCACTGGGGAACTTTCTCACCTTGAAAACAACCTTGCCAATTCTAACAGAGCTACAACCCCACTTCCATTGTCATCAGATCCAAATGAAAGGCTCTAGGAAGAACATACAAGTACATATAGTACTGAGGTCATTTTGCTGCATTAGATCACACCATAGTCACTGGAATGAAACAACCAAGGTATTCTGTATTTAACACACTCAATTTAGCACACAGGTAGCAAACTTTGAAGCTAATTTTCCAAACCCTATCCTACCCTACACTGTATGAAGGGCTTTATGGGACAACTGTGTTTAAATCCAACATTAAATTTAATACCATATAAACAAAGCACATTAAAGTAAAGTTTCAGACTAGAGGCTAAAAATGTAGTGTTTCAAGACTTGACAGAGTCTCATGTCTTCTTATGCAAGGTTAAAAAAAATAAATTAATGTTGAAACTCAGTAACTGGAACTTCACTGTAGCAATTACACGTAGCAGAGGTGCCTACTCTCAGAAGGTTGAAATTTTGTAAAGTTTGTTTGTAGCAGAAACTGAAAGCTGAGGGCCCACTTGGGAGGGGTATTCACATCAGAGGGAAAAGTGTGTCAAAGCAGGTTCAACTGTAAAGTTTCTTCAGCTCACCGGTGCAATTCCAAAGGCATCATAGTGAGTAACGATAGCAATGGTAGGAAGTTGTTCATCAATTCCCATCCCAGATAACTTGCCCTACAAAGGAAGTCACATCAACACAATTAAACTTGAGTAGCAGGTAAATTAGACTTTTAACTACAGATTGTTTTTTCACTGAAATTGAGCAAGCCTTGTGAGAGTATAAAGCATGAAAATGACAGGGGTGGGCTGTGACAAGAGCCAAAGCTAAAAATATAAAAGTATGAAATAAATCTGGAATTTCTAGGAAAGCAAAACACCTTTCTATGGAAATGGTATGGATTTCTCCAGGAACACAAAAAATTAATAATAATCATTATTATTGCATTTATCAAAGACCAAGGAAGGGTATGGTACACCGTGCCAAGTCAAGCTTCCTTCCCAAAGTCATGAAAGTACACCTTTAGCATCCATTTTCAAATTTTATTGACAAAAGAGGACAGGAAAATCAATGCAACAAACATGTACATGTATAAGGAAAGCTTTTGACAAAGCTGTTACACTGTAGTTTCCTTTCTTCTCTTGGCTCAGGTGAGGTGCCATAAATCCAAACCATGTGTGATTCATGGAGAAAGAATGACTGAGTGATTTGCTAGAGAGTGAGTGTAGTTACATGTAGGTAGATACATGTACAGATGCATTTTACTGCCAGTCTGATGACATTTGTGACTTACTGGTTGCATCTTTGTTACTAAAAAAAAATAATACACTGTATACAAACCAGGTGGTCACAGGTTATAGCTCTGCGGTATGAGATAACTCAATCTGGCCGAACGAAATGCCAAAGAATTCCGATAACAAACGAGCGATATATTACAACTTGCCTAGGGCCTCTTTCTTATTATTTGTTGCTTACTTTTAACGATAAATCCACAACGGAAGCCAAACGAACCCCCAAAAATTAACACAGAAAGCTATTTATATATGTACTACTAGAAAGGTGAAAATTGCACGCCTGTAACAAACATTACGTAATGGAACAAAGAAAATCGTAAAGTGTAAGATAAGGTGCAAAGGAACAAGCAAAATTAATGAGAATATAACAAAGCGCAAAAATCCGAAATTGTGTCTTTTGTTCACAATCCTTGTTTCTGTTTTATAAAAGGTGGCCAATTAAAGGTGGAGATGTTCTTTATAAGAAAGCCCAACAATTCACTTCTCTAAAGAAACAGGTACAGGGTGGAGAAATGGATTAGGTGTACAGTTTGTAGCATGCACACACTGGTAAATATGGAACAATGTACATGTAGGCTGGGTTATCAAAAGGAGCTGGTAGCCAGCAAAAATTGCTACTAGCTTCATGTTCCTGGACGGCTACTCTGCTGGGATATTTCTCTGATTCTTTAGTCGTGGCATAATATACTGGTAAAGCCAGTGACAAACTTTACTCAGTAGGCAATTTGATATGTAATCACAGCAAAATATGATTGCCAGAGAAAATCATGAGCGAATTTTGTCAATGACTGAAGCACGCAAACATGGCAATCATTTGTCACTCCAATTTTATTTCCAGGCATTTGTGATAAAATTGCCAAAACTAATTGCTTGACTAAACTGGTGATAAGCAGTAATGAGAATATAAAATTGCAGGAATGAGCCCACACAACGTAAATGCCAGCAAATTTAATCACCAATGTCTGACATACCAGATACCAGCGATTTTGTATGCTGATAAAGGAAATCAGTGAGAATTGCCATCGATGCACCCGACACACCATGCAATTTTTATTGATTGCCACAACTGGCATATAAAATTGCCTAGTGTGTCACCCCTTAAGATGGAAAAATGGCAAATTACTTCCATAATACAGCTGCCTCTTCAAAACGTTTTAACAACCCTGTTATAGGTCAACAATTCCTAATACTGTACCTGCAAACTTGTAATAGCCATGTCTTTAATCTCCTTGGCTTCTCCTTCATTCACAACCATTTGATACCCACTAGTTGATGCCACTCCAAGCAATGCTAAAAACAAAAAGTAAAAACTTTCAAACCACACAATTTCAAGTCAACTTGACAAAAGCTACAGTAATTTGTTACATATATATATATATGATATATATACCTCTTACTAACTGAGTTCAAAGTCTGTATGGTAAGTTACTGACCAAGTTTTTTCCCGTTCGCTTATGGCCCAAGCACGAAGTGCGCTGGCCATAAATCAACAGGAAAAAACAAGGATCCGTAACTTATAGTACGGACCAAGAAAAGGACGTTAGCGGACCGCACAGTGAAGTATGGCCCGCTAAATTGACCAATCACAGCACGCACACTAACTGAGAAATATAATAAACATTTTTTATTTTTTGAAAAGCTACAGTTACTGTAGTGGCCTTTCAAAATAACTTTGGAGTACACCTATACCTAGAATGCACTGCAAACATAAACATCAGTAAATTAAATGCTACAAAGCAGTACTTTCCAGCGACCTTAAAAAACTAGACATTGTCAAAGGAAACATTCCCACTTACATGTGTACACAGTAGCTGTTATTTTACTTTGTCAAGGTTCATGAATTACAGTAAAGTTCATAGTACATAGAAATTTTCTTGGACAATTCTGTCCAAGGGGCAAAGGTATAATGAGGTTAATTCTATGTGAAGGAAACACCGGGAACAATGTCCCCTCCTCAACGTCCCTTACTCCTTGCAATCAGTGTGTGTGTTCTTTAATGTCCCACAAAGTTACATTGTATCAGGAACAAGGGTTGTAAGACTGGACCTATGTTTCATCATCGTTATCCGAGGAGACTAGAATGTCTAACCATTTGTTTGCAGATGCCATTACAAAGCGAGCACTTTCTCCTAAGTAACTTAAAGACTGAGTGTTGGTCCGGCTGGGTTTGAACCCACGACCTCCTGCACGATAGTCCAGTACTCCACCTGCTGAGTCAACCGGTCAGTGCTGCTCAGTACCTTCAAATGCAGAACCAGCCTGATCACTTGTGACAGCTGTTGCAATGTCTTTATAGATCTCAGTCAGCTCCCTGTCTTCATATGCAAAATATACAGCCACCGGCACCTCTACAGTTAATAGATCCCTCTCCAACTGCTGCCACTCCTGACAGAGAACAACTCAATCAGTTTTATCACCAAGCAATGTGAAAAATCTAGTTCTTCAAAACAATGATTAATTAGTTGTTGCAAATTGAACTTTGTTTCCACTCCAGATTAGTTTTTATTTTCCATTGTTCATCGCTCCATGTTATGGTATCAAACTGGACAAAATTGAACTGGAAGGACAATTTTCAAACCAAACAAGTTTCATTTTGAACTTCAACATAGGCAAGAATTATTCTAAAACAAAATGTTCACCTTAGCTGGCAGCAGGTACACTGTATCATCTCATTATGGCCATTATTTTAACTGCTTAATACAGCATTAATAAAATATTAACACCAATCCAAGCCATCTTTTTTAGAACTACAGTGTATGTGTACTCAATATAGATAAATGTAAGTTATTTTCTTAAATTTTATTGCTTACTCGTCAACTTAACAAACTTTTTCAGAACAACTTTCTTTTAAACAGGGGTTTCAATAATAATTTGAAATACAGTGTACAGTTATTTGTAGCTGTCTGAACTAACTACAGTAAAGTAGGTGGCAGCCTGACAATTTTTTGAAGCAAAAATCTAGACAAAGTTGGCAGTCATGAGAGGTAAATTCTGACAAAGTAGACAGCTGTTTTAGCCAGTTGCTTCTGACAGAACCCGTTTAAAATTTACCCCCTTAGAACACAAACACTTTCACTAGCAAAGAAGTTCAAATGTCGCAAAGTTCTCTTCCACTCTAGGCAACAGACATGCACAAGAATGGCTTTTTACAGAGCTGTTAGTCTCCTTTCTCCTCTCGGCTCAAGTGAGGTACCATGAAGCCAAACTGAGTGCGATTCATGGAGAAAGGGGGTGTGACATGACTATAAGTACGGTATCACGTTCAGTATCACTACTAGTGCACTGCTTCATATGTATGCAGATGTTTACCTCCATCTGCTCAAGAGAAGCAAGAGACATGTTTTTGGGTATCAGAATCAATAGAGCCCCTGCTCCAAGGGTTTGGACAGCTTCTTTAAATCTCTCAATTGTGAGATCTGATAACCTGGTCACCACGCAGCGCCGCGTCAACATTTCTGATGTCAATGGACGTGCCTCCATATTCACCAGTGAACTACGGGAACCTGTTACAAGAAGAATAACAGCATTCATTTCATAATTTCCCCACCAGTTAAGCATACAATTTTAAGGGCAGGGTGGTTACATACATGTATAACCGCTATTTGACAAATTTAGGTCATTTATGCTCATAAAACTGAAATAGTAATGAAGCTTGAAGATGCCCTCTATCTTAAAGGTCGGTGCACACGAGGGGACTAGTCCCTGCGACTGGTCCCTGCAACAAGTTGCGGGGACAAGTCCCATCGTGTGAACTAGTCATTTTTTACGACAAATCTAGTCGCAGGGACCAAAATTTGGTCCCCGCGACTTGTCCCACGAATTCAAACTGGTTTGAATTAGTGGGACAAGTCGCTCAAAACCCTTCGTCAGCACACACGATGGGACTTGTCCCTGCGACCAGTCCCTTCGTGTAAACTCTTCAAGGGACAAGTCGCAGGGACTAGTCGCAGGGACTAGTCCCCTCGTGTGTGCCGACCTTAACCCTTTCACCCTAAGAGTGATAAATATCAAATATCTCCTAGAAAGATCAAACACTTTACAGAACAGAGTGGTCACGAGAATAACGGACAGGATCATACAAGATGAATTTGCTTGATATTTTAACAACTTCTCCCCAATTCTTCTATAAAAAAATATGTAGGAACAACAAAATTAATGAGAATTTACATTTCGATCTTAGGGTTTAAAGGATTAAAGGGGATGCCAATCATTCCTCCAAGTCTGTATCATCAGTAGAATGCTGATCGTCATCATTACCATTGTCTTCTCAAACTCATTAATAATTCATCAAGTTAAAACAAAGGAAATCACAACCGTGAAGGGGGTTTGGATACCCGGTCTTAATTAGCATAGATTTTGACGATTTTACTTCTCCGTTAATTCCTTTGTTTTTGTTTCAGTTGAGAAGATATATCAAACACTCGAGAGAGTGTTTCATCGGCCATCCAAACACCTCGAATTCCGTCAAAAATACTCCGCTGCGCGTCGTATTTTCAACTCTCTTCTCGGTGTTTGGATATCCCGATGAAACACTATCTCTCGTGTTTGATATATTACATAATCATCATTATGATCCTCATCAAGTTTAATGCAAGGGTGTGACCAAAAAACCCTTTTCTGGTTTTCCAGATGTCAAAGTAATGTTACCGGTAGTATGATTCAATTCTGTGCACCCCCTTTTAATGAGTTGACAAGTACAGTAAAAGATGCCTTGGCTCTGTGTGGCAGTACTACATGCTTTTTAGTCCAGTAGGTACATGGTAAACAGTTGAGCCAGTCCAGTGTTGGCAGCTACATGTACATGTAGATGATCATGACAAGCCATTTTAAATTACATTGTAATGACCACTGATTTCAAGTAAGTAAATTTGCTTCCAAGTGACTTGGAATCAAAGTTACAAAGACAGAAGTACCCATCAGTGCTGGGTGCCATGACGATGTTGACCATGAAGGTGGTGATGGTCACAGTTATGAGCCTGAGGATGAAACTCGATCATTATTACCGACTGGACAAGGGCATGGCATTCAATGTGATGAAGTCATTGGGAATCACATTACACTTATTTTGATATCCATCAACTGAATGTGTTGGAGGAATGAATGGAAAAATATTTGGCTTGAGGTTATGACATACATGTACTGAATGCAATGAGGTCCATGTCCTGAATGAAAAGGTCCAAATAATAATCATTGTCTGTTCAGTCTTGAGCTAACTACATGTAAGTCAACAAGGAAAACAGTACTTTTTTAAAAAGGTAAACTGCAAACAGCTTTTCTCATGAAGCTAAATGTATCATCAGTGTGACTTCTTAGAATCATCATGTCACAGCTCCTAGCTGTAATTAAAGTTGGTCCTCACAATCTGGATTTTGACATAGCTCATAATTTAATTCGGATGGCATTTACAACTTTGCGAAAAAGTTCTGGATTTATGCTATGTACAAATACAAGCTTGTCACTTTTACTTGAAAACTCACAATTGTGTTTTTACAAAGTTCAGGTGGTGCAAGCTCTGGCTCAGGTCAAATGCCGTACTTTGACATGAGCCAAACTAAACTCAGTCATTAACTTTATGTCAAGTATGGCGTTTAACCCATTAAGTTCAACTGAATTCATTTGGATCGGTTAAGGTGTTCGTCACAGGTGGCCAAGTGGGCATAATGGCTGAAGACAAAGTTTGGGTCAAACACCGATGTTCACATGAGTTGAACCAAATGCATGATCATGTTAATGTATATCAATGTACAGTACAAGTCAGCCTCAATCTGTTTATTTTCATGATCCACTTAAGTTTGGCTGAATTAAGTTCGACGTTTGACTCAACAGGTGAACTTAACCAATTTGGGCCAACCTAAACTGCAATTAAATTTCGCTCATGACAAGTATGGCATTTGACCTGGGCCTCACTAGTTTACAGTAGCTAAACTGAATGACAAATCCAAAAAATGGCTGTCATGTTAGTTAAAACCAAATAAACCGCAAACCACAGAAGTCTTAAAAAACTAAAAATCCGCGGACTTTCGATGGAATAAAGAATAAATCCGCAATCCGAAATTCCAATGCCACCCTTATTTTGGCCCATTGTCAACTTGAATCTAGTTAAACTTACTGTCACAACCTCCAACCACAGTTAGGCTGACATATCAGCCAAGTTTCTAAGCCTGCGGCCTGCGGCCTCAGGCCGTGCTCAAGACCTAGGGCACAATTTTCCCCAAACGGACCTCCCAGCCGGTGAATAACGTATACATACGCTCGCTAAGCATGACCCAAATTCTTTCCCATCCAAGTCTTACAAAGCTTACACATTTGACGTTCGTCTGTTTACTGAAGGTATGATTTGCAGAGATTTAACACTTATCCTAGTGACTCGTTCACTACTTAAAACATCATTTAGTAGAGCTGTGTTATTTACTTATAACAGTCGTACCTGTTTGTGTCTGATGAAGGTCAAATTGCTGCATTCTGAATACGGGAAAGTCATGTGCCCCAATTACTGGGGATGCAGGTCCGCTTAAGAGAACCACAGGTACTACAAACAGTACTGATATTGACACAGGAAAGTTCCTAAACAGCTCGAGGAAATCAGGCACGTTCTCCCACATTTTCCAAGTTAAAAACGAAAAAGACAGCAAAGAATTGTCAGTAATGTTCCGTTAACAATGTCACAAAGAAATCGCGTGAAGCAGCGAGAAGCTTGAGTGAACACGTGTTGTTGCAGGGTAAGCGGTTTCTTAGTGGGCTAGATTCCAGTCTTCGGTGACGTTTTCGTGCCACAACAGGTACAACACACAGGCAGCCCAGACGTTGTTTGTGATTTACATACGTGACAGTATTGCGCCATTTAAAGAGAATGTATGAAAATGGTTCAAAAACTGCTCTAAATTCAACTTGTAGTCAAGGATTTAAATAAAAGAAGCTTACCTTAGTTTGCGCTTGTGTTATTTTGCCTAATTTTGGCGAGCTCCGAGCATTTTAGTGGAATTTATGGAGCTTTGAGTGCGAACCGTTGGCCGACCAGGTCGCCAGCCTTTCGTTTCTCCTTACTGGAAAGCAAACCGGGAAAAGTTTAAATCGTCAAAATGGCTTTAGAACGACTTTAGAACGACTCAGCTGCCACAAAGACTTCAAAATAACACAAGCGCAGACTAAGGTAAGCTTCTTTTATTTGAATCCTTGACTACAAGTTGAATTTAGAGCAATTTTTGAACCATTTTCATACATTCTCTTAAATGGCGCAACTGTCACGTATGTAAATCACAAACAACGTCTGGGCCGCCTGTGGTCGGGCTGGGAACGAGATCGACTTACACTGTTCACTATTGCCGGGTATTTTTGTTTGTTCATTCCAAAAATTTCCAGATTTAGACATTGCGGATGTGCACAGCCTACTAGATTGGAAAAGAAGGGCACACAGCAGCAATTGCAAAACTAGTTGTGGGTAGCCTGTGATGTTAAGCAATTTGTGAGGTATTCTTGTCACTCCAACCCACATCCCACAAGCCTTACACTTTCTTTTCTTGCTTTATTCATGTGGGTACTTGAACCTGAGAATTAGCTATGCCAATTGCTAACGAGGCCTAACAAGGCCAAAACAGCTTTACATGGCTGCTAATGCTCAGGCTCAAACTATATTTGGTAGATTTATGGGGTAATGCCCACTACCACGTCGCCTTAATGCCCAATCAGTGGATTTCAGCTTACCTAGACACATTAATTTGTTAGGTATTCTTGTCTCTCAACAATGATAATAGCCCACTTCACTGTGTGCTGAGTGACCTAGCCTTTGAATAGAAGTGAGGCTGGGCATGACCCTGTCTTTGCCCAGGGGAAGTACTCTGGATTTCAAGTGCCTGGGATAATCAAAGGATTTTTGTGGGTAGGAAAATTTGACAAGTACATTTTTCTATGTCTTCTGGCTTAAGTAAGGAATAGTTCTGTGAATAAAGTGTTGATACATAGGGTATGCAAAAACTCAGTTTTTTTCTGGTGGTGAAACTTTTGCAAAAATACCGGCCAGGAAAAAACTGAGCCAAAAAAGCACCATAGTTCGGTTAGGCTTTGGGCCCTTTGATAATTGAAGGGCCCAGAGCCTAACCGAACTAATTATAATTATTATAAAATGTATCAGGCAAAAAAATATTATTGATTGGCAACTTTCAGCTGGGAGTGCATTCAAGGAATTTACCATTTTCGTTGAGAAGAGTGCTCGGGATTTTTGGCAAAAGGCTAAACAGTCATGTGGCTTGCTGTTGGTTTTTATCAATTTTGATAGCTGGTCAAGGGCACCACTTTCACAAACAGACAACAGAAACCCTCATGTTCGCCATTTGACAGTTGAGTAGAGCCTCTGCATAAGACAGACTGCATGCACTGGTGACTCATTTCAAAATGCAAATATTAAATTCAGTGACAGCTAAGGAAACTGTTCTTGAGAGAGAAATGGCCTCAACGTAGACATATCCATAAGAAAAGGTTGGTAGTTAAATTAGTATTTTGAAACAAAAATTGTCTTCCCAATGCCCCCCCTCCCCCCCCCCCCCCCACTTACCTCACACACTCCCACAATCCCTCCCACAAAATATTTGCCTGAAAAGTCCATGGAAGAAATGTTACTTTTTACTTGGCTAATGATTTAATTCTTCAAATGAAGACTGATCCTCCCAGTTGTAATAATTTTTCACATTCACAGTTCACATATGATTTACTTCATATATATCATCCACAGATTTAATTCTTATTATTCCAAATATACAGCTGGTGAATGCAATTTGTTGTTTAATCTCTCCCAGATCTTGGTACAAGAAGGAAAGCATAGAAATAAATAATGTCTATATTTACAACCAAGAGTTACATGTGTTATAACTTAATATCACAACAGAATTACTGCTCGTACAGGAAATTCAGATTCCATTAAAGTACATGGAAGCAAGTCCGAAAATCAGCAAAAAAAATGGAATCTTTTCTGTGTACTGATTATCAGGCATTTCAAATTAAGGTCTGTTTGTCTTTTTAAGCCTGTTATTCAGTTCTGCAACTTGTAGTTCCACTTTGCTGGGTAACTGTGGGTCTGAAAAGTACTCTGTAAAAAAGTCATCAGAATACAATTAACACCTTTAATGCTGTTAACATAATTTGGGATGAAGGAAAAATCAATTGAAACATATGGTTAGGACACACCAAAATATAGGCAACAAATAAATTTTATTATTTGACGACTGCCCTCTGTATTATTTCAATTAAGTTGACATTACAAACTTGTTTTCATGTACCTTTGGTTAATTTTCAAGACATAGAATACAAACTTTTGACTCCCATGTTTGCTCAAAAACCTTCAGCTTTGTGATCAATGAACTACGAGGAAACAATAATGTATTTAAGAGGCAGGAGAATGGTGATCAAGGTTCCAGAAATAATTTTGTGTATTCCTGAAAACCTACAACAAAAATAAGCTCTTTTGCAAGACATGTCCATCTGCACTTGTAACCAACAGTACTGTTATCACTACCTTCCACTTAATTACTGTACACCCCAAGGGGGGGGGGGGGGGGGGGAGACTCAGGATTTCAAGTGACGGGGATGATCAAAGGATTTTTTTGGGTTTGAAATTGTCAATTCCGGGATGTTTTTGGGTACGAAAATTTGGGAAGTATTTTTTTGGGTAGCTTGATTTGAGTAGGGATTTTTTGGGGGTATAAAAAAAGTTCCGGTAGTGCCCTGGGGTAGTTCTGGGAATACAGTACAAACAAGTGTGTTTGGTCCAGGGATTTTTTTGGGTTTTGACTTTTGGCTCCATTCGATCATCCCCATCACTTGAAATACCAAGTACCCCCCCTGGGCTGTACACTAGCTTCACACCAGTTTCACATTTGACAGAGGTGACTGGCAAAAGTGTTTACACTTACTTGATGCAAATTCTCGAACATTTTCTGGTCTTTCTTGTAAGATACTCCTGAAAAGGAAACAGTTCCATGGGGGTTTACATATCAGCCACAAGTAAGAGGATTTCTTTCCCCTTTTTCCTCCTTTTTCTTCATCATTTACAACACATCTACAATAGCTACTCAAAACTGGTGATAAAATTAATAAATGAATGTTAATAATTAATAAAAATGTGTAAATAAACAAACAAAGTAGGAAATAAGTAAATGAGTAAATTTATGAAAAGAAAGGGTACACAAGCACAGCTCAGTAACTACATAATGCAACACATGTTTACAGATCTGATTGATAACTGGCATGGATACATCTAAAGTTAAATAATTATATAAATAAATAAGAATAGATATTTGAAGTAACTTGGCTCATCAAGTTTCCAGTATTTAAAACATCTCAGTAGCATTAACCTGCAATCAGGCATTCTCTTTCCTTAAGCGTGTATGGAAGTCAGTGGCAACGACTTTTGTGTGCCATGAAAAAAACTTCCCTGCTAACAGAGGCCCCTTTTCCTTTGTATTCCCTCAACTGACAGGCATTCCCTCAACTGACATTCAACTGACATTCATCAAAAACAAAGGAAAACGGGCCTCTGCTAACAGGGGAAAAAAATACACCTGATTGCAGGTCTTTATAAATCTTCATAATAATAACAAAAATTGTTATTATTTAATGATTTATGCCAGAGTGGGGAGGGATGAGGGAACTCAACTGGGCAAGATTTGTGGGACAGGCTGTGTGGAAATCTTTCCCTCAACTGGGGTCTAAAACCTTACATAACTCCATTTCTAGTTGAGATACTATAACTACAGGGTGAGTACCTTGTATGTTTGGGATCCTTAATAAACTTGCTAATGATAACGGAGACTGTATGAGTTTGTATATTACTCCAAGAATCTCTATATTTGACATTACTACTTTTATCTCAACATTGAAAACATCATAAAGTTAGCTAAAGAAGATCCTTGCTAAAATATACATTTAAAATGTTTTATTGTGGCTAGTCCACCTCTCAGATGCATGAAACTTCGTGTAAAGCGACTTTAAAAAGATATCATTTTCATTTATACGTACCAAAACTGCTTGAACCTGATTTCTTTTAGAGTAAAGTGTACTCACCCTAGAAATCCAGTCAAGAGACACGACACCTCTGGATGGTCCCTCAAGTATCTTTCGTTTCCAAATCTGGTTGATATCTGTACCCAGACAGAACACAAATTGTTACAAAAATTAATGTATCCCAGTCTATCTTTCACAGCGATCTTCTTCGAAAAATAACAGAATTACCTTAAATTCGTTAAGTTTTTGCTGCTGCTCTGGCGTAAGAGCTCCTGTATCGTTCTGCTCCATCCCATTTATACCAAACATCTTTTTCTCCTCCATGCTTTGGCTGTTCATCTCCACTAACCTTCCTTGTGTTTTGCTTACTGTTTCTTGCTTTCTTTGCCGTAAAATGCCGTACAACCGGCTTTACCTACAGGCGTATTTATCTACTAGTCCTCAAACAAAAGATTAAATCCCCTTTTGAACGAAAACAGGAACTTCAGGGTTTACAAACACAACTTTGTTTTGATAATTCCCTCACGTAGACAAGATCAAGTTTGCTTAGGAACCGCGTCAAACTTAATTATTACTTTCGTGGGTGGGGTGAAGAACTTCTGTTCCAGTGACATTCTTTTGGCTCGTCAGGCAATTTTTCCTCCCCAGCGTTCCGTTCAGAGGATAGGAAAGATTGCGTGACGAGCCAAATGTCTAAAGGCTGGCCCTCGATCCGCTCTAGTGGAGGTAAAAATAAACGGGGCCGACTCCTGTACCCGAAGGAAACAATCTATATTTATTACTAGGTGTAGCAACAGCAACTCGCACTTGAGCAATCCATAATTTTAAAAGTTAAATTGAAAATACAAGTAATATATTACGTATTCAAATACTCCTTTTTTCCTTGAACAATCAGGGAATGAAATAGTCTTCTGATATTGTAACTTTACTTCTAAATCTTAACATGTTTTTAAGAATAAGTTAAACATTATTTGCGTGAAGACTGACGATTGATAAGAGAGAACCTTTCTTTTATTAATACTATTTATCAGGAGCCCTGTATTTATTTATTTTTAGTAAAATCCAACAAGTGGTCTATTATCAATGCTGCGTTCTGATTGGTTGAGCTACTGTAGGCTATTTGTTATAGCCCACTAGTAGCGAAAAGCGCCGGCTTTGAAAACCAAAACAATGGCCGCTGAATCGCGTTTTCCTGAAGTTTCGGACGAGTATTTGAGCTCATTATTACATAAATCTATACCAAAATCTACAAAGAAGTCAACTAAATATGGAATGAAGATATTTACAGTAGGAATGCACAAAATAAATTTGAGCTGTTGACAAATGTTACCGTAAATTTGCAACTACTATTTCTATCGTCTTTGTTTTGGCGGCAAATAAGAATTAAAGTCTAGCTTTAACTAGCGAAAGATGTTTTGTCTCGATGTTTTTTTGACCAACTAGGTGGATTTTACTAAAACAATTATTCTTCTCGCCCTCATGGCCTCTGAGTCAATAGCCCATGAGGCCTTTGGCCTCATGGCCTTTGATTGTACTGTAAATGTAATAACTGTGTATGATTTCTGCTGACAAATTAAAATGTAGATGTAGGGGATGCATTCAACCTCGGTAATACATCAGAAGACAGACGAAGGATGCGTGTACGCACCACAGTGAAATCTTACTTGTTGGGCATCTCAAATGTCAGGAATGTGCTTTCAGACTCCTTTCACGGGTAGCGTTTTATTTCTTACCCTTTCTGGATGCCCAGCCCATAGTCTTGAACTGAATAAAAGTTATTTTCCTTTTGAAAGTCACAGAGGAAGGCGCGCATCTCCTGCAGCTACAACTCGAGAAGCGAGAAGAACATTTTGAAATTCGTCTCCGATTACTCGTTCGTCTTGGAGTTTTCAAAATACGGGCGGTCATTGCAGTCCTCTCGCGGTCGTTTCACTGTGATACCTTTGTAATCAGAGCCAAGAAAACGCCTATGCACTAAAAAGGACACTTAAATGAGTCTACACTGATTCAAGGCTGATTCTCTCCTAACATTAAAGTTGAATATGAAAAATGAAAACAAATAGAAAGGCTTAAACACCGTGAGGGATCCCGTCATATAACAAAATTGCGAGTACTCATGGATGTACAAAAGTAGTTTCATTTGTTTATTCAACTTCAGTACCTAACTTACGTATTGTTATTTCAGCAAACCAACGTAAACCAGTGCAACACTCCTCTCTCGGCCAACATTTTGCTTCTACGCTAACATCCTGTAAGCCAGGAAGACTAAAATGACTAAAATGACCATGAATTTCGTCTACCTCGAACGTATAAAAAGCTACAACCACGAAGGGCAATTACACAGAATTGGTTTCAAATTTGAATGTTTTTTTGGCTGCCTTCCACTTCTGGAACCGGAAGCACGTCCTCGGGTAAGCTCCTCATGCCGTGTTTTTCTTGTACGATCCATAGGTAGTCCTGAAATATGGGGCGGACATTTTCGTGAGTGTTCTCCCAGCTCCAGTACAAGTGAGTCCTGTTGACAGCTTGCAGGTGGCCGTAGCTGGAGGGGCAAATCGAACAAAACAAATTTCTGTAAGACCGTTTGCTTATCATGACATGACATGTCGTCAGTTAAATTCGTCACAAGTACAGTATTGAATTCGAATCTAGCACCTGAACCATACGTCTTCGAGACTCCACTAAGGAGATATTTTTTCCACTAAGCGATATTTTGAATGTCACCGTCTGAAAACGACAGTTCTTGTCATAAGTGAAAAACAAAATGATATCTAGTGCTAGTGTGTAAAAATGCTCGTCATTCTAAGTTACAACCAAAACCAAATCCAGTAGCTGCAATTCCAGTAAGTGTAGCTTTCAGAGAGAAGCGATTTTACTACTAAATGCCGGGGGATCATTTTTTCCATAGTACAAAAGGACGAGAGGAAGACAACTGAGGTCTCGGGCGACTGAAGACGGTTAAAATCAAGTTCGCCGGATATGAGTCATTTTGTAATGGTAATAGGACTGAGTGGAGTCCAATTCGGTATGTAATCATACGAGTGATAACAAAATCGGACGACCGCGCAGCGGAAGATTTGTCTATCACGAGTATGATTACAGACCGAATTGGACGACACGAAATCTTATCACCAATTAATCATAAAAATTACAATTTTCGAGAATAGAGAAGGAACTCGTCTGGTTTGTTGGCATAAACATTTGTGCCATAGGATAAACAAAATCACTACTGCCTTCTAGGATCCAGTCACTGTTCAAGGGAAAAAATTATCCATTTTGAAGAAAGCCCGAATTCAAGAGTCTGTACAGTGTTACTATGGTGATTGAAACCAAGGTTGTGATTGGTTGATTTCAACTACAACTTTGAATGTGATTGGCTTGTTGACCTGTCCGATAACAAACTGTCCGATAACAACTTGACGAGTGAATTAGTGGAAAATAGGAGTTTTTTAAACCAATCACAATCGAGGAAGTTGTAATTTTTATGATTAACAGTCAAATAAAACAGCTTTACCAGTAAAACTAACGGATCAAGTACTCCGGCTTCACTTCCGTAAAACCGAATGCGCATTTGTGCAATACTTTCCTTTCGATTGAATATAGCATGCATACGATTCCTAGAAAAGCTGCCTCGACGAATTGGCCTTGCATAAACATACATTACAGCCCTCCCCTCTCCTTAATCTACCAATTCGAGTCTTCAGTCCTCGAAGAAGGAGCAGGACAATACTAACCCGTAGTCTTCAATGTATTTTGCCAGAGTTTTTTCAGGCCCTTTACCGCTAGAAAGCTTTTCTTTTGAGCCCGCGGAGCCAGCCACTATGGTCGTACGGTAAGCGGGGTTGATGTACACATGGTCAATGGTCTGATTGTCCACCTTACCGCCGTAGGCTGGAATTAGTGTGAAAAGAAGAGAGAGGATCTTCGATCTGATATTCATTACTTGGATTGACCGCACTCCGGGCACCTGTTATCCGGCAAAATACATCAAAAGACTTTGTGAATTTAGAGAGGACCGGAGAGGCGCCATCCGCCACTCTCAGGTAAATGTTTGTTTCGCGTTGCTTGAGGTGAAATGATGATAGGCTGTCAGTTGATCTTTCCTTGTCGCTCTCAGATGCAAGAGCGTCTCAAGTCTGTTAAGGTGTAACACTGAAGTTCCAAATTCTCAGCTTGATTGATTTTACGATACTCTTAACAAAGTTGATTGTTTTGCCACATCATATGCTAGCTATGCTCGGTGATGACTGAACTAAACAGAATCTGACAAAGAACGGACGGCAATGGCCAGAAGAAACCGTCACTTTAACCGTGAAACCGCTTTCTCATAATTCAATGAGCGAACAAGTTATGTTTTTGGGGAACGTCTACCAGATAAGAAGTAAGAAAGGAAAGTTTATCGTGGTATGTTCGTGCTCTCTACGCAATTAATTTGGTAATGTTGGGTTGTAGTTGCCCAGGAACTAAAAACAATCGCACAAAGCTTTTTGAAGAGCCTCTTTCTTATCAAATAATAGGTCATTGTTTCGTGAAAACTGACACTGTGATCTCTTAAGGCCCTTTATACATTACCCGACAAGGGACGAATGGCAGACGCGCAGAGCACTCCTCCCTCCTCAGTTCCCTCTCTAATGTCCCCTCCAACCTACCCATAGTCGTAGATGTATTTTGCCGACATGTAATCAGGTGCGCGGGTCCAGTTGGAAAGTTTTTCATGGGAGCCTGCAGATCCTGCTACAATCACGGTCTTGAACTTGGGGTTTACATAAACATGATTATCCGTTGGTTTGTCCACACTTCCGTTGTATGCTAATTTACACAAAATAAATCATGTTACTTTAAAATGTCTATTTTTAGCTATGATAACCAATGCAAAAGTTGCGACAATAGTGTTATGTCTAGCTACCAAAACAGAACGCCCGGCACGTGCAACAGTCACTGGAAGGTACCAAGGAGACAGAACTGTATCAAGAAATTGTAGTGTATTAGGACAGCGGTCGTCGAACATAGATCCGGGAACTTTAGGTGTGCGAGAGAGGCGAGAGAGCGAAAAAGGGTGGACTGACTGTACTCGGATTAAAGTGTACCTTTTTAAGCCTTTGTGGCGTGCCTTTGTGGCTTCACTACACTACAGTAATAAAAATACATGGGTGTTCGGAAGTAAGGAAGAAAATTTACTGATGCGAACTTAGGCAATATGAAAGTGATATTCAAAATAATGCGAAAAACTTCACACAGAGCGGACCTCGCTCTGGAGGGGACCTGGAGCTAGAGCGTTTACACCCGCGTGACCAGCGGCCATATAAAAAGAAAGTATTAAAATAGAGTTCAATTCCCAGAGAATTATCCTAGCGCGCTTACCATTTACACGATCCATCCGGGTGGAAATTTGAAGTGTAAATATTCAATGCCGCAGCTGGTCCAAGTGCAAAATGGATAAATCATAAAATGTACTAGTATGAGTTGGAAAGCTTAAAATAACAGAAAAAGTGCATTCATTTAGCCGATGGCCCATAATTTCTGAAACGTCCCAAATGGAATGGTATGTACCATTTGAATTTCCAACCAGAACCTCCGGGTTTTCCGAGTAAATGGTAAGGACCCCAGGAACACCAACATGGTCGCCGTGACGTCATGTGAAAACGCTCTATAAGACCTCAGTCTAGTTCATCAAGCACTGATAGGAAATGAGAATACAGGAAATGATCACGAGGGATCAGGTGTAGGAGCTGTAAGGAGAATACACATTTTGATACTGAGAATTAGGGGTTAAAAGTGGCCTGAGATAAGTAAACATCTTAATTGATATACTTGATCTAAACTTGGGAAATGTTCTATTCAGAGGTAGTTCCGAATGAATTAAGCTAAGATTAACCCTGAAAATTGAAAGCAGAATGTTGCTTACTTGGGTACAGCCGCTGGTAATTATGTGCGTGGCCGCATAAGTGTAAGTCCACGCCATATTTGTGAAGAAGAGGACCAAACGACGAGAAGTTTGTCTCCTCCATAAACCAAGACTGCAACGAAGGAAAAAACGACTTGAACAAATCAGGGGGAAAATGTGCAAAGGTAAAACAGACAAATGTTTTTTATACCTTGTGAGCCAGAGAAACAATCCATGGTGTCGTGTCTCTTTGCTTGTTAGCCTTAAGGGAAAGAAAAGGGGACTGCGGTTAACGATGAAAAGGCATAAAACTAATTAATTAACAAATCAAATGTGGCTTAGCTTTGTCTGTGCTCCTATCGACAACGATATTTGTCATCACAGTGGTCAAAATGTTGTGGACTCTCGAGGCGCAGATTAAAAAAACGATAGTATTGCACTTAGACGTCCCAGAAAGTGACAAGAAACGGTAGAGTGAAGGTAGGAAGGCTTTTTTTAGCTAGAATATTAATATTTCCACCTCTACTCGGTTCGTTGGAATTCTAGGTTTTTAACGGTCAATTTTTTATATCAACTTTTGATGGCACATACCACGATTGGGCTGCCTGTGGCCACACAAACACCAAAAACAAAGGAATGGCAGTAAGAAGAAATTGAGATTCCACAATGAGGACTTTCTATGAACAGAAGATTTAAATACCTTTATTAAATCAGCTTCAAGCCAATTGAGTTGTCTTTGTATTTGACCCTTCAACAATGACAACAACAAATGATTAAAAACTGCTTTTTGTACATACGTTAATTTCAAAATTAAACATAATGTTGAAAGCTGTAATCAAAATTAATGATATGACCCTGATCATCAGCATCATCCGGCATTATCACTAAAGGTCCTTACTTGCCAATCAATCGGCAAAATTGTTAATGACGTTAAGTTTTAAAATCTCAAAACAGAAAGTAACTAAAACCTTCCGAAAACATTTGAGTTTCACTTTTAAAAACTGATCTGTCATTCCCTCATTCAGTCGTAATAACCGCTAAAGTTTTTCTACCTTGATAACTTATTACTCTTGATTTAAAAAGTGCTGACATTTGATATCCAAACATGAATGATTTCATTGATTTTCTCGTACCTCATCGGGATAGTAGTGGTAAACTTCCGTATCAAACGCCACGAAGTGAATAAGGCCCATATCCATACTCCACCTGGGGACACAGAGCTTTCTGAGATGACAGGCCCAAGAGTAAATGCAAGGGATGTTACTTTTGATAACTGACTTTTGCTGTAACATTTTTACTGTCTAGCTCTTTCATCAGGTGTCGTTGTCACTATTTTACACTACCAAGTCCGCGTTATCCATTCAAGAGTCCGATGTGGGTAAAAGGTTGTGATATTCTTTATAACAGTCTTATAAACACGATGTCTAGTTCTGTTTCGTTCCCGCCAGCCTAATGTACATAGTGCGAACGTAAACGTAGTATATCAGTTTTTTCAATGAGAGTATTTCAACAAACAAACAAACAAGCATAAAAAGATGAACTACCAAAGACTAGTTTCACTGCCACTTGTCTGGCCAACACCAAGCTCCATGTTTGAAAACCGGTGAATATAGTGGGTAAAGTTGTCCTTTTTCTAAAGAAAAAAGAACAAAGGATCATACTTGAGTGATTATGTTATGTTTAAAAAATGAGCAGCAGTGCTTTATCGGGTTTAAAAACACGAGGCGTAGCCGAGTGTTTTTATACCCGATATAACACGTCTGCGAGTTTTTTGAACAGCTTCAAAATGTATTCACTTGTAGAATAATCGTTGGGTTTATTATTATTTTTCCGGATAGAATCGGCTGTAATGTTTCGCCGTGTCCATATATCAGATATAAAGACACTCATTAAACATTAATTTCTTTTGTATTTCCTTTACGGATTATCAAAGAGTTTTTGAAAGATTTTAAAATACTGATTATCATAATTGACTGAAATCAACTTCGGTTTGCTGGACCGCGTTTTAAATACTACTTATTAACTGAGACTGAGGTTATTAAGGCCGGGAAATCTCACATTGAGAACTTGATGTATTGACCGAGCGATAGCGCGGTGAATACCAAGGCCAGGTCTGAGACGTCCCTGTAATGGCCGCGCGGACGAGGTTAATAAGTTATTTATTATGTAGCTTTTTATTGAAATAAAAATAAACTTAAAAAAGAACTGCACTGCACCGGAAGTTGAATTTTAACAAGATTGCTTGCAGTCGGTTTATCTCTCGAATTTCTCTTTTGAAATATATAATCTCTCCAAGGCTCAGCGGGAAAAAATGACGACGAGAAGGGCCGTGATCATGAGTTTTGTCGCTTGTGCTTAGTGTGCGAGAATCGCCACATGACGAAAAGATTACCAAAATTTTATAAATCGAAATTCTGGAAATGAAACCAATGTATGTAAAATAGTTTTCGGGCCTGAAACGTTTTCGGAAATGTCGAGAAACGCGCGTCAAATTCTCCGAATGTATTTTTCTCTGTTGAAATCCCACCGCATGCGTGTCTGATCTCAAAAAAGGCCCCGCACCTCACCAGTCTTTCATTTGACAACACCTATCACGCTTAATCTCATAATCCCTTCCCTAGCTCCTTTCAATGATTTCCACTTAGGGCGGGAAGGGGCATCTGCATCAGTTACAAGGATTTGACCTGACTGTAATTGAGTTTAGAGTAATCAGTTATAATGATTTACCTCGTGGTTTCCTGGCAGAGCCATGTAGGGTACCTTTGTAGCAATTGGCTGGATAGCATTCATAAAACTTAAAGTAAATGAATCTGTAAGAAAGACTAAGAGCAAAACTATGCAAATGTGAAGCACAAATGAAAAATGCACGTTTCGGTCGGTTGTTAAGTCAAAGATTCCAGTGGAGGAGATACAGTTATTGAATTAAAGCAGGAGCCCATGACTAGGAGCGTACAACTGCCCTATATTGCTGTCACGGCATTTTTACAGACCGATTTATTTTTAAATTGAATTTACTCCCTCAGGAGCCCCATTCCGTCGTGCGAAACCTTTTCTCGACCTTTCTTTTGTTCTAAAGTTTCTCTGCGAAGCTAAGAACAAAAGAAAGGTGATGATGATAAGGTATCACGTGTCTTTTTTCAAGGGAAAGATAGTCTAAAAATAAATCTCTATGTAAGAATTCGCCCTTGTCATACGGCGGCCATATTGTCCCGGGAGACCAAAAAAGCTTTGTTTTACCACGCCAAGCCTCGCCCCCACGGTTTCGACTGCGAGGCTTGGCATGGTAAAACAAAGCTTTTTTGGTCGCCGTGTGACAAGAGCGAATGCCATGACATAGGCTTCGTACGGGAGTTGTACGCTCCCAGTGATGGGCTCCTGGTTTAAACTTACTCATCTCCAATTCCTCCTTCCTCTTCGTACATGTCGTACGCCATGTCTACAGTGACCAAAAAAGTTGGTTATTTGCCTTACCACATAAGCAGCACATAGCCAAGTTCCTTATGGAGTGTAACATTCTAAAAGCACTTGTCAGCTCACAAGTATTCACCATTCCCAAGAACACTGATCAAGTTCTTTTGAGCAGGTATAAATCAAGTTATAACACGGAGCAGCCACATTGAGCCCGACTCAGTGACGGTACTCCAATGGGTCTTTTGGTTACACTAATGTACTAAGGTATCTGTTTGTTTTAAGTTATATGACCATCACCATCATTATTATTGTTAAATTACGCTGTTATTCGAGTCACCCAGAAAAACGCATATAGCTTTACCTCCTACATGAATCACAGCGTCATATCCACCGCTATTTGCTTCTGTTTTGAGACGGTCAAGGCTGACGGCATTAGAATAACCCATATCACCATATACCTAGCAATAAAATCACAAATAGTGAGAAGCCTATAGCATGGGCGTAGCCACGATTTTTCAAAGGGGGGGGGGCCACTGTGTCAAACACAGGGTACTCACCAGATTGTCACCTGAATATTGTAGGTTGTTTGCTTTAAAAAAAAAGGCTTATAAAGGGGGGGGGGTCACGGGCACCCCAGGACCCCCTAGCTACGCTCTTGGCCTTTAGCTACCAAAGGACACAGGAAAAGGTAGCGCGCGTTTGAGAACGGGGGAGAACGTCTGTCATAAATCAAAGACTGTGGTCAGATTTGGGCCAATGATGGCGTCTTGGAATGGCACAAAATGATACCTGGCAAAAGTGAGCTGCCTGATGTGCTAGCGTGATTTGTTGTGGTTTGAGCTCTTAGTAATGAACAGATGCGATGATTTCTGCTCCCAAGTCCTCCGCAGGTAACGTAAAGTTGCTATCGAATGTACGTTAGCCTTTAAACGTCTCCTATTTGCATGAAAGTATGACAGTAGTAATAGTCGCGTAACGCTTTTATTCCTAAAAGAGTGCGTTTTTCCTTATCTCGTATCAAAATCTCCGGACTTTCACTGATGAGAAGCTGTAAATGCCATTGCATGACCGGCTGACAGTTGTGTGACGACAAGAAAAGAATCCTTGTACTTACCGCAAAAACTAAGTTGCCGTCTTTGGTTGAAAAAGACATCACTTCACTGGTTCCATTGTCTGGGACACCAACTTGATAGTAGTAGTGTGTGTTTATTTCGAGACCTGTCAACTTAAAGAAAACGGTAATCGTCGATGCGAAGATCGCGTGACAAAAATCTGACGGCTCAGTGCAACACACGAGAATAATATTCGCGGGGAATGGTTGCAGAGAAACGACAAGGAATCAAGTTTGAATTCAAGGGCCCATTCTCAGGAAACTAAGGAACATTCCCCTGAAATTTTTTTTCTCCCACTGTGTATACTGTACGTGGGAAAATACCTTGCGAATATTCGCCTCGCGTTTGCCGACTGTGGTGTTTTATTTTAATTAAGTACTTGTTGACAAAGACTTAAATTTGATCGACAACTGAGAACTGAACTTTGTACCGCAGATATGATTATGTAAATACCCGGAAATAAACACAAGTTGATGGATCTTTTATCCTGTGAAACCGAAACTATCCATTTTCATAAAGATTGCCAGATTAAACACCACTTCACTGCGATAACTGCTATTTGTAATTATATATTTACAGTCTCCGGTTAGACAAATGCGATCAAAACCAAGCTGATTATTAAAATGCTTGGTATTATCCCAGCTACCTCAAAAAGATCGAGAACCTAGACCTTCCTACCTTCACGTTATGGATGGTGAACCTATGCCCCGGACCTTGAAATACAAAAGAGTCCCCGGTAGCTTTCTTGTCTAAATTGTCGGGACTCGTTCCGTACATCACGACTGTCTCAGGCTTTTCATTTGGCGACGGTGTCACATAATTGACATTTCGCTCACTGGCAATTCCTGTGAAAGCGATATGAATCTGTTCTGGTTTGTTGCCATCTGCTCCTCCATTGGTGAAACAAATTGAGAAAAGGAAGAGTAAAACAAACGCTGACGAAGCCACTGGAAGCCGCATTGCAAACGTGAAAACATGCACGGAGCAGTGGAGACGTTAGTAGTTGGTGAGCTGATCGATCGCGAGATCTTCAGCGCATGTGATGGTCATATGAGGATGAAATGTGACACCCACTGCTGAATAAATAAGGCTCAATTGCAAAGTGCATTATTATTTTCAGTTCCAACAGAAATTACATAAAAAAGAAAAAAAAAATCCTGTTTTCACTACTGCAATTGAAAATCAGACATAGAAAATAGAAAGGAAAATTTCACACCAGGAAAGAAATTGAAAAGTACTTCAGTAAATCCACACAGAACTTGGCTCCAACGTAGGGTTTAATACCAAGACCGTAACCAAGGGTGTAACTAGGAATTCGCCCCGGATGCAACCAAAGAAGCATCTACAATGCACTTCCATTTATACACTGGCAGTTGTAAAGTAGTGATTGGCTACAACGGAATTTCTCGTTTACAACATTAATCACTTCCAAAAGTTACACAGGTGGATAACGGCTTCTAACAGGTTGAGTTACAGCTTGAATGCGCGCTTATTACAGTTATGATCTTACAGAACAGTTTACGCTTCAATGATTAACGACAGGTTGTGTTTACGGATTATTGAACTTAGAATCCAAGACTAAATATTTTCTACGCTGGCTTTTTTTTATATTTTCAACAGCAAAAGCAAAATAAACCAAATACTAATAAATCCTCTCATCACATTCCTCCCACCTTAGCTCGAAACCCTCCTGGGTCGAGCAATTAAGAAGAAAAAACAAGTAATTAGGAACGAAAAGAAATGCGTCGCGATAATTTTTGTTTTGTTTCGGCGTGTTTTGAAATTGTGAGTTTGATTTTTTTTTAATTTTGTATTTTGTTTTGTGCCTGAACCGCGGCATAAACCGAGCTACCTATTATAGCGGTTTCGGGGGTTCAATGGTTTAAGCAAGCAAATAATTATAAACGAGGTAAAGAAAGCTATTCTGAATTGATAGCAATGTAAACGTCATACTACATCTGTCATGAGTACATGTTCGAGAAACACTTCTCCTAAATGTTCGTTTCGAGCTTCTTGCGCAGCTAACCAGGTTCGAAATCCCTTGTCTTGTCAGTCTAAGGCAGTCCAAGAGTGCTTTAACTCATTTATCGGTAAAGAGGCGTTATAGGACGGCACAGCAATGACAGGGGCGTCTGAGAAGTCGTCATTCATTAAGAGGGAAGCGACTCGCGGACTGTAATCAGGAAGTCGTTGCAAACGGCGAGCGCGTTTGTTTAGTATGTTAGTGACAGGCTCCCACGAGTTCTGACTCCAAGAAAGTCCTAACCATATGACCAAAAACTGTTGTTCCCCATCTTTAAATCGTTGTTTAGTAACTTCTCCACTGGGTAGCTAATGTCAGCAGCGGGGCTCAGAACATGGGAGTGAGACTGAGTGACATTCTCTTTACCAGCAGTAGCGGTGGACGGGGTTCTAAGGAGGTTTACTGCATGATCCGCCGATTCTCTAGAGATAGTCAGGTCACAGTTCATAGGTGAAGTAGTGGTCTTATTCTTCGCTTGACTTTGTACTTCGTTTCGAATTGCACGCTTATTTATCTGAGGCAGGAGCTCTGATTGGGGCTGTTCTTTGCTTTTAATCGTCATAGTTCGTTTGATCTCGGATGGATTTCCTAGTTTTGGTCACTGGACTGTAATAACAGCGCTCTCTTTGTGACGCCTATTTAGTTTAGTGGTCTTGCGTTTCACTGGCTGCTTTGACAGTGTTGAATGATGGGACGTCTGTTCCAGGGGTATCTACTTCTTACGTCGAGAGGCATGTCTAGGAGAAATGTTGCTAGCAATAGTATTAAAGGCGCCCAAATAATATACACGTTCCTGCGGTTCCTGGGCCACTGGAGTCCCAGTTCGTCTGGCTGGACTGTAGTAGCGCTGTCTCTCATTCGGATCAACTGTAGCGTGCTCAGCTTGAGTCTGAGCCCGTCTGGATGGAACTGCACATTTGCGTTGAAACTGTTTTGGTTGCTGATCACGGCGATGGTTTCCATTGTTGTGTGTATTGTTAGGACATTTATACTGATAGTGACCAGGTATGTTGCATTTGTAGCAGACTGGTCGTCTAACTTTAGTTCTCGGGCTTGCTTGGTGGCAAGTTCGATCGGAAGAGTTCAAGATGTCCTTCAATCGAGCACCTATGCGCCTTTCTAAATCTTCCATCTTTTTAGTTACTTGGTACTCTAATTCTTGAATTGCTTCCTTCATTTCACTCAGTTCTTCTTTATTACGATTTGTATTAGTTGCAACCATGGCTACGTGGTTATTAGAAAACTTCACGGATGCAGGTTCCTTCAACTCAATGGTCAAAGCTTCAAAGCTGATTTGTGCAAGATGGGCAAGGAAGAAATCTCGGCCCAGGACTCCTTCGTATTCGACTCCCTCGATTACTTTAAACGCGCATGGATATTGTTCACCAGCTATCTCGACGGTAGTCTGCAAGATCCCGCGTATATGCATGGACTGGCCATTTACTGTCTTGATTGAGTCTGAGGAACTTGGCTTGAGGGGTGGTAGGTGACCATCATATAACTCTGCCAAGTGCTTTGCATCTAATACTGATACGGCTGCACCATACCAGTGTCTGCGAGGCAACGTGTAAGCTTTCCGTTGAGGTCGTTAGGTCTACGCATCCTAGCGGAACTGGCAATTCCTTTCTTTTTCAATAGCCTGGTTGGTTGGTTGGCGTCGAGGCTAGCAGACTGTGGTTGGTTACCCTGTACTTTACTGGGTGCTGCATGGTATACCTGTGCTAACTTAGTACTGTTATCCGCATGGATTTCAGTGATGGTTCTTACTTCCTGTCCAACATGGCTGGTAGGTGTGTCTTTCACATCAGTAACATAGTCCGCATTCATGACTGGATTGGTAGTTGCAGGTTCGGGGTTCATAGCAGCTGGCCTTCCTGTGGTAGATCCTGCGTTGCTGAATCCAGGGCGGTCTGTTCTTTCCTGAGCTACGTTTGTACAACTGGATTTCTCTGGTCTGGGACTGGGAACCTCAATTACAACTTCTTGTGGTCCAAACGCATCTACCAATGGTGGTTGGTGAATATTTGCAATCTCTGTATATGCAGGTGGCTCGGCATTCTCTAGTGATCGTCCGGCAGTCATGGGAAAACTTGGGATCGGGTCAACATCGTCATAGTTGTACTGTACTGCTGGAAGTCGTATCTCATTTTGGGTTGGGGCTGGTAGGTCAAATAAATAACCTAGGTCGCTCCCTTCCTCTGATAAATATTCTTCATCCCTTGGTGGCGGTAAGTCATACATATATCTGGCGCTAGTCAGTCAGCCACGTCAACGTCTAGAGAACGGCTGAAACTGTTGTTTACAAGTTGGTCCGTCCAAGCGCACTCGGATTTGTTGGATAGCTCGTAGGTGATGGCTCGTCCATGTCTGTTGGAAACAAGGTGAGCCAAGGGCGTGAGAATTGGTTACGACGCAATAGCAATGGATTGATGTCCTCTGGATGAGAGAGAGTCTGTTGTGGCTCTTCTTGAAGCCGTTCTGATTCAAATTGTGTGTTACAAGGTGACTGCAGATGATCGCCGATTAGGTTATCTTGGAGGTCTTCTGTTAGGGCTGAGATGTCTTGTTGAGCTGTATTGTATTGCTCGTGGTTCACTCCATCGAACCAAGGATACCCCTCGTTTTCGTATCCGTAATCATAATAATAATCCCATTTACCAAAGTACTCTTGGTCACAAGGTTGGTTTGCAATGGGCTCAAGGTGATACCCCCTTGTCAGATCAGCTTCTGGTGCATTACCATGATCAAAAGCAGCGACGCGGTTTGTACGTGATGGTGGCGGTAATGCTTGAAGACTTGTTTGAGGGTCATTTGAATACCGTACTCTCCTGTCAGGAATAGGTAACGCGTACCTGGGTACTAGGTGTCGGCCGCTGTTGTTCCGTTGTGGGCAGCTATTCTGATAATGGCCGGACATACCACAAGAAAAACATGTAGGTCTCCCATCTCTTGATCTTTCGTTATTCTGGTTGCGTGGTCCCCGTGCACGTTGTACGAGACCATTGATGCGTGCATCCACCTGTCTATCCAAACTGGTTATTTGATTCATCAGTTGGTCTTGCATACGTTTCATAAGCTCCGTGAGACGTTCTTCGAGCTTATTTTGATCGTTCTTTTGGGGTTCTGAATATGCAGCTACCTTCTCTTGTTTGGCAGTCGTAGGTGTGATCTCGTTTAGCTTCTGAGTTAACGAATCTATCTGTTCTTGAAGCGACTGTTGATGCGGGGTGTTAAGAGAGGCACTGGTAAAAACTGGTGTGTTGACGGGTGCTTGTTGATTGCGATTGATGGCTTGAGTCAAGCGTTCAATGTGGTTACTTTCCTTGTTATTAGTCATTCGTTGTGATATTGAATCCACAGTTCTGGCTATTTCTTCTGCTTGTAAAAGAGTCTCTAGCATTCGTTCCAAAACTTTGACTTTCAATGGCTGGGTCAACCCTTCGGTAAAATATGTCACTTTGTCTACTTCAGCCATATTTAGACCACTGAACAGTTCGTGCATATCGTTGATATAATCCGACAGCAATTCATTTGGGCCTTGGTGTCGAGCCACCAAGCGCTGTCGCTTAACCCACGCACGATCCTTAGTGGAATAACTTTTTAACAATGCCTGCTTTAGCGTGTTGTAGTCTACTCGCTCTTCAAGCGGTAATTCATTCATAAACGTTTCCGCTGGTCCGGCAAGGTTGTTAATACGATGTGTTCTGGCAGCATTAGCAAGTTCCACGGATATGAAAATGAAGATATCAATCGCTGGTTTGAAAAACTAGAGTTAATTTTGGAATCCAAAGAAATACTTGTTTTCCAATTAACGTAGGGTTTACACGCGCTGTTGAAATTGGTGTTTGTGAAATTCCTGTTGTCGGAACGCTAGGTGTATTGTCCTCACTGTTAACACTGAGGTGACGTACTCACAGGTACCGGTTGACCACCTATTACAAAAGCGTTCTCCGTACAGTTCTCTTTTTCTTTTTCTGTTCCTTTTTCTAAATGATTTTTTTTCTCAGCAGGATTACTGAGACACGGCGGGGCTAAAATACTGAAACTGTCCTCGCTATTGGATTCTACGCTGATATCTACGGATTCCAAGTTTGTCTTGTCAAACCCTTCAAAGTCCGTTTCACGGGTTTCCAATGGTTCTGAACTAGTTCCTGGTTTATCAATCGGTCCACGCCTTAGTTCTGGGGCTATCGTACTTTCGTCGAAAGGCAAATCGCACTCAACACAGGCGTCTACTTTCGACTTTGAAGTAGTATGTGCGTTTTTCCGGCTCCTTAGGTTGTAAGGTTCTTTTCTTTTCCGGAATAAACTCGGCGTCAATTTTCTTTAAAAACTCGCTGACTTACTTGGGAGTATTCTTCTTTACTCGCTCCAAGTGGTTACATCCTGTTTTGTGTTGTTCCTACGTCTCCGATAGTTCTGCCGGAATTACCACGCTTCTCGACCAGAGTGAAAAAAGGCTTTTGCCTTCACAAACGGAAAATCAGACGGAACGGGAATACTCTGGAAAACTCTTTGGGAAAGGCTTCTTCCTGGGAAACTCGCTGGCTGCGGGAAGGCCGGAATCTATTACGACAAAAAACTATCCTCGAGACAGTAAATCCACACAGAACTTGGCTCCAACGTAGGGTTTAATACCAAGACCGTAACCAAGGGTGTAACTAGGAATTCGCCCCGGATGTAACCAAAGAAGCATT
>OX419335.1:8121773-8126773 GCA_948470475.1 Galaxea fascicularis | reverse complement strand
GCACGACGACATCTCGACCTCCATAACTTGCAACTGCAGCAAGCGCTAGAAGACTTTCTGTTGCCCAAGTCAACTGATCGCCGAACGAAAATGCAAGGACAAACTTTCCGCATTTGGCTGTTATTTTCAATTCCGCCTCTGTGGTAGAAACAATGGCAAACATCATTACTGTTTCTAAATGAAATATAGTTACCGTCAGAATGTCCGGAACCATCTGATAATGTGTAGCGATCGACGATACACCTTTTCTTTAAGAGCATTGAAAGCCACACGAAAAAGAAAACGAGCACTGCAATCGCGATTTTTAAGTATCTTTTGCATGAGACAAAACCCATTTTACAGTTGCATGTTCGACGCCCTTGTTTTCCATTCAAGCCCGAATAAGAATCGCGCTCAAAATATGCAGCTTGATTGGCCAGAAACAAAAACTCATCGAGCATATAAAACTGCTGTTGACGTAAGTAATATTAGGCCTTGTCTAAACGGCCTTCTCAAGTGCTTAATATATAAACTGATGAAGGCAAAATACTTTTGCGTGTGGCTTTTTAATGCTCTTACTGAAAAAGTGTATCGACGATCGCTCCGCATTATCAGCTGGAAGTGATAATATTTTATTTATGAGCAATGATGCGATTCTACCACAGAGAAAGCAGTAATAAAACGGCCAAACGCGGAAAGTTCAGTGTCCTTGCATTTTTATTCGGCATTTTCGTTGGGCAACAGCAAGTCTTCAGCTAGCGTTTGCGGAGGCCGAGATGTCGTTGTGCCATTTGTCAAGCATTCAAAGTTTGACGGCACAAAGATGGATGACAACACAGGAATCCCAGGAACGTTGTCTCATTAAGTCGTAGAGCTGTGGTCCCTGTGGCCCGTTTCTCGAAACTCCCGAACACTTTTCGGGCCCGAAAAGCCATTTCTAAAACTGTGATCTACTTATTCTAAAAAGCTGGTCTTTGACTATGATTTCAAGATAGGAAAGGGCAACTTTGTTGCAAAATTTCATGTCTGGAAACGTCTTCGTTTTCACGATACGAAGGAAATTATGGCACCCGTAATAGGCCCGAAAAGTTTCGGAGGTTTCGAGAAACGTACGCTAGGGCACTGAGGTGTCTGGACAGCGTCCTTTTTAGTTCCCGGGAACGGTGCCGCGGAACGGGCACTTAGGCTGCGTTCACACTTGGTGCCCGAGCACGGTGCCCGAGTACGATTCTTGATGGGCACTAATGTGAACACACCTTTTTTCAAGTACCCACGTCAGAATTCGGGCACGGTGCCCGTGCCCGAGTACAAGGTCTCGACCTTGTACTCGGGCACTGAACTGGGCACTGATTCCTTGTGTGTACACGTTTTTCGTTAGTTCCCTGGCACGTTACCCACAAACCACTGCTTTGAGTACCCACAATTCCTTGCTATGCTCCAGGGTGGTGTAGGCTTCAAAATGGCGTTCGACGGAGTGAATCTGAACATATCAACATATCGGGTACCCAGTGTCTGAACACAGCACCATTTTGTGCCGGTGCCCGGGCACTAGTGCTCGGGCACCAAGTGTGAACGCAGCCTTAGTTAAAACAGCAAGAGTCTTGTGTCATTTTGGTGACGAATCACTCTTCTGGGACATCATCGACTTACAAGCTTTCTTTCAGCCACGTGCAAAGTTATGACAGCAAATCTTGACAGCGGTATTGTTGTTCCTTTGTTGAAATATGAACTCCATCCATTTTTCAAACTTCACCCCTCCAAGTCCGCGTCTGCGCTGAAGAAATTGTTGATCTCAGTATCTGTCTTCTATGATAAACAGTGAATTCTCAGCAGAGGTATATGTTGCCTAGTTGCTAGATCGGATGATGAGTCTCTGGCTGTGAACGTCTCCTAATTTGGATAAGATGATCCTTTCCGATTCGTAGAAATGACACCAAAGAGTTAAGTTCAAAATATTCTATATAGTTTTAATATAGACTGACCCTGATTCTTCAAGAAAACACATGAAGAACAATAAAACTACGCTGAAACTAGTAACAAGCAAAGCTTAGAAAGTGCGTGCAAAGTTGCTTAAGTCAAATTTAGCAAAGGACACAATTAATACAGCATATAAATAAGCATCAGGCAGGCTGTCTAAATCAAACTCTCCTTGGATTGGAACAGTCGAAGAAACATTTTTCCAGTGCAAAAAGCGGTATGATTTCCGCACAGCTCCACGAGCATACAAAAAAATTATGAACACGGCAGTGTTTTAAAAAACCTATTCCTATGCCCCGAGTGTAATGAAAACAAAAAAAGAAACTTTAAATTTGAGTAATAGTTCGGGTGCACTGTGGCTCACTGTCCTTCTGAGGCTGTGTTCGCTTTGGAGTATTCACTTGTCTATAAATTGTTTTGTTTACTCTTTTGAATCACCTGTTGATTCGGCATTCCCAAGTGATGGTCCCATCCACCAATTTAAATCAGCCATGTTTTCCGCAGCATAGATCCCCTGGTAGCGTAGTGGTGATCACACACCATGGGGGACCTGGGTTCAAACCCCGCTCAGGGTATGAGAATTTGTCGATCCAGAAGATCGGATGTCTGTCTTAAGCGTATTTTGGAACTTCTACTAATATTTCACCAATGCTTCAACTGAAATGCTCACTCGGGTTCTCCGCCAGTTCCCAGGACATAGGGCGCTCTGATGCATGGTTAAGAGAATTCAAATAGAAAGATAGATAAATGGAGGATGGATGGATAGATGTGACATGTTCTCGCCGTGTAATCAGCATTACTTTTTTACTGTTCCTTATCATAGACCTTCACGGTTAAAGACGCCATTTTGGCGGGAAGGTAAAGTGTAATTATGAATACAACTTTTTGTTGAGGTCCAGACGTTTCACCGTTCTTTTTGTTTTTTTACAACGGATTCGCATACAAACAATAATTTCTGTTGCGTTTGCCTACCCTCCAAGATGGCGTCAAACACCGTAATATGGTCTATTTTAAAGCAGGTTAGATCTTCTACTATAGAATTAGGCTGTTCCATTTCTCAACGGCAGTCTTTGCTAATACATTTCAGTTCTTTAGAATCATAGGAACAACTGAATTCCAAAAATGAATAGATATATAACAAAAGTGTGTCAAAGAAAGGCTTGCTGTTTTGATATCTCAGGAAATGATTTGTAAAGTTTGAACGTCTAATATTTATATAGCGTTCAACAGCCGAAAGTTTCATAATCCTCCCAGCTTGTGGTTGTACAAACGTAAGTTTTGACAAAACAAAAAGCGTTTCTTTGACGCAAAGTTCATATTTTTATTAAATAACAACTGATCAGTTACGAAATTTCCTTCCTGTGGCGTTAAACTGGCAAAAAATGTAAGCAAATAAATGAAACTCAATCTTGCAAATGTTGCGGTTACCAATCGCTTCGCAAAAAAATCATTTCAGTACAACTCGAAGTCGAAAGGGCTGTCGGCCAAAATGATCGGCTTTATTCTAGCATTAGCTTCTCAGTGCAACAGAGAAAGAAAGACGATTGACGTCAATTTTAGCAGCTGTTTCTCCAATGATGAAAACATACTGAGAAAGAGGATGTACTATTTAGTTATAAAACTGACCACTAATAAAAACAATTATATTGCCTGTGTGAACAACGCAACATTTTGAGAAAATTAGTATATTTTGGACAAGCAATCAACATAGATGACGAATCAAAATCAATCTTCATTTTTTGCCTTTGGGTAAAATAAGCTGATTAGTGTTAATCCCGCTCGTAAAAAGTTGCTTTTAAAATTTAGATGAAATGAAAATTAAAGGCTTTTAGGTCCACACCAATCATGTGAAACCGAGTAGCTTATAACCGAAGCGGAGCTCAAGGCTATGAGCAATCATAACTGATAATTGAGAGAAGGGAAAATTACTTTGAAATATACTGAAAGGCAGGCATTTTGGAAAAAATAATAAATTTAGTAAAATACACTTCCAAAAATGAAAAGTATTTTCACTGGATTAAAGTGGTCGGCTAATGCTAGCCGACCTCGTGGGAATAAACCCAAATTTGTGACTGTTCCTTCAACCATTTTTAGTGTCAGCCCCCTCCCCTCAATTTAAGAGGCGGATGCTCTGCGGGCCCTGAAAGGTGACTAGAAACATGGTGGAGGTAAAGCCTGACATCAAGGTGAAGTATAAAATCCTTTTGTTTCTTCCTTTAAGATTTTGTTCACTGAATATCGAGAGAATATCGAGTTATAAGAACCTGTTTGACATGATCACACACAAACGAACTGAATTAAATTTACCACAGTTTTTTAAGTAAAAAAGGTCATAACAAGGTTAGATATACCGCAATCAATTTTCGCTGACAGCTTCTCTGCTATAGTTCAATGGCACTCTCAGTCATTGATGCCGCGTCAAACACGCGTTCTGCCCTCTTTATACACGCGTACTGGCCGCATTTTTGATGTTAGTAGTCAAGCGCGCTTTCAAACTCGATGTTGCGGTAAAATTCGAACTTCCACCTCGAGCCCAAGTTCCGCTTGAACCGAAATGCTTTCTCTTGCGATGACAAAGTATATGACGGATGGATTTTCGAAAATCTGGTTTCAAAAATGAGTAGACAATAGGATTTATCAGCGATCCGAGTGCGACGGTAAACAGGGAAATGAAACGAAGATAGTCTGGAATGAGATCTGCGCGTCCTATTTCGTACAAGATGGTCATATATTGGATCGGAAGCCAGCTCAACACAAACATGACAGCAACTATGATGAATACTTGTGCGAGCTTTGCTTCTGAAGAAAGATTGTCTTTCTGATTCATTGTCTTTCTAACAGAGGCTGTTATTTCTCTCTCACGCCTTACACTTCGCTTGACCTGCTGAAATATTTTAAAGTAGCCCGTAAAAATTAGCAAGTAGGGTAACAAAACGCACAACGAGAGTTCGCTGATGACAAAAATCTTGTGCGCAAGTTTTGACGTGTCCGTGCCCCATATGAGAGGAATCAAGGAAATCGACAGAGAAGCGAGCCAGCTTGAG
>OX419335.1:8034273-8114273 GCA_948470475.1 Galaxea fascicularis | reverse complement strand
GCGTTTATGCCTGGTGAGATTGCTGAATGAAAACAGGCACAAGTTGACGAGCAATAACGTATTTTATTGTGTGTTGTCAGCCAAAGTTGTTAGTGATTAACGTGTTCAGATATAACATCTGGAAAATTACAGAGTTCAGTCATAGTTATCTAGGGACTGGTTACGAAACCCTGGGAATTACAAAAGCAAGTGGCACGAATCCAGCACGACTTGGCTTCAGACGTCGAATTTAACTCAGTCGAACTAAAAGCTGTTGCTGTAAACATGCGTCAAACGATAACAAACCGATTTTGCTGACCATTAAAAAGTATTATAATTTACGAATTTAGCTCGACACGGCAGTAGCACGACTTGGTTTCAAACGCAGCGTCGTGCCACTGTCGAATAGGCCATATTCGTATTCTCGGTATTGAACTGGATCTAGCATGAAGTGGAAGCTCTTGCGGGGGAACCTTTTCATATGTAAATGTATTCCCCCGCAAGAGCCTCCACTTCATGCTAGATCCAGTTCAATACCGAGAAAACGAATATGGCCTATTTAATTCCATCAACTGAGTTCGACACGGGAGTAGCACGACGTTTGAAACGGGCCTAAAAGACAGCATTAGTTCGTAACTTTAAACTTGTAAGTTATTTCGCGTCCTTGTTTCACAGCCGCTTTTCGCTTCAAGTCTATTTCCCGTTTGTTTATGAGAGATCGATAATGTATATATTTGACCCTACCCAGTTAATACGACCAAATTTTCATGGCCTGACGGTGGTCGTATTAACTGTACAAGCCTATGGCTTTGAATGTCAGCTTTCTAGACATATTGTCGGAACACGTCTTCCTCCCCATGCAGCCAGTCGCTCGTTCTCTTCAACATCTCTAGTCCCCTTTGTCTCTTTTCCTCAACGTCTTTTTCCTCTGGCTTTAGCGTTAATTTAGAGAGTTTTTAGTGTATTGCTTGCTATTCCGTCTCGATCAGCGGGGCTCTCAGTCGAGCTCAGTTCACCCTCGCTTTCTTTCCAAGTGCCTTATCCATTGAATTTCTCTCGCTTTTTCGGAAAACTTGTTTTTTTATGCTGCATGAATATGCTGCATTGTTACAATGTCTCAACTACCAAGAACAGTGTAGAATATAGAATATGGCAAGGTTTTACGATCTCCTCCAATTTGGCGCGAATACCAGTCCTCTGCATCTTTGGCTTGTCTTTCAAGTACTTCACCTTACGCATACACCTTATTCCAAAATGGATTTTTTTCCTCATTCTTTGACCACGTCGGTAATCCCACTTCGCAGACAACTCCGCGGCGTTGACATGTGTTAACGAAGTAGCACCTAGTTGAAAGGCTGAAGTGGAGCCTTCTAGGAATGGAACTGGGGGAATAGTTTCGATCGGCTATACCCAGGGAACCAGCTTGCCCAATGTAAAGATTAGAGAAGAAATAGTTACCCTCAGGCGACTGAGACATGTTTTCACCGAGAACATGTGTGCTAAATGCCAACTGTTTTTGCATTCTGAGGCAACACGTTCTCTCAATTCTGATCTCCATCGCGAATAATTAGCGCGGCTTATACAAAAATGTAATGAGAAAAAATTATTGGAAATATTTCCGAAGCCACAAAAGGGGAGTATGAATAGAAGTTGAGTCACACTAAATTTTAAACATATAACTAACTGTCACAAACGCAAGGGGGCATAAAAATAATGCCCATTTTACAGTTGTGTGTTCAGTGACCTGACCTTTGAGTAGAGACGAGGCTGAAGTTGACGATGTTTTGAAACAAGCCTCTGTCTTCCTCTTTAAACTAGTTAGCATAACAACCATGATTTACACGAGAAACGCAGTGTGGTTTTGAGGAACGAACACCTGAGAAGTGAATCTGTTTAACGAACGGACAAGTTTCAGTTAAATGACAAAATGAAGCAACGACTGATTTCATAAACTGTAAAAGTTTAATTTTTCGGGACTACACGAAGAGATATCAAATTATTAAAAATAGTTGTAAAATCCTGATCATTCTTTCGGATCAAAGCTTCTTTTGAAAATCAGCTTGGTTGTTTCTCTTTATAACATCAAGCTTTAGCTTGCTCTATGTCAAGTTTTCTACAAAAGCTTCTACCAAATTTCTTCAAGTCTAAGAGATATACATTTAATTGGTTTTTGAAATCAAACTACTACGAATCGACACAAATCGGAATCCTGCACTCGGCTGTCAGCGGTGTAACAACTAAGCTCGAGTGTTCCTCCAGCAGAATCACGGCAGGTCTAGAGAAAACAAGGATAAAACATGAACTTTCGCTTAAAAACAGTAACAACTTTCGCGAAAACAACAACAAACACGTTAACAACGAGAGCACAGCTTCAAAGACAACAGCCTGAACAAGGTCGACACGTTTTTTGTAAGGGTCCCTGTGGTATTTCACACCAATAATTGGTCATCGGAGGTCTGTTTATGCTAATGAGTATCCCACACGCGCATTTTTTTGGCACTCAGTATTTTTTTTGAAATCGTTCCCGCAACGTCTTGGACAAATAACAGTATAATCTGATAAGCAAACAAACTAAAAAAATACAGTAAAAACCCGCGTATAAGAACTTAAAATTTAAGAACCTGTTAGGCTTAAATTTTCATTTTAAACCCCTTTTCATAAAAGTTTCAATAGGTTCTTATTCTACAAAAATGAAAGCACAGATGAAAATCAGCAGAAAAATATTTTAGTCTAGGTTTCAGTAAGTCAGTAAGATTCAAAGAATGAACTAAAATGAAAATCTGATCATTCTCTTTGCCAACACTGGATGACAATATGCCCTACAGTAGTTTTCTGTTATTATGTGCTGATCGCTAGTGCCCCTATCAAATTACCTAAGTAGCCTAAAATCCCACTAAATACCGTTTCGATAAGACTGACCTTTAAGGCTAAGTTGGAAAACTCTAGGTTCTTATACGCGGGTTTTTACTGTAGTTAATTTAAGGTACTGTCTACAGCAACAAGCAAATTAAGTAAAAGACTATTTCCTAACCTTCTGGAATGGGATCCGCCCCACACATGTCTTCGGTGATTTTGTACATCACTGTGGCAGACAGATCTGTAAAAGGATGAAAACCATTTGAAATTAAATTGTCGTTCTCCCAGAGTGGTGAATTTTGTTTCCTTTCAGCCCGTTTGGTCAACTAGTACTTACAAACAGAAAAAAAAAAGAACCGGTTCGATCGAATGAATCCAAAGAATCTGGACAATAAAGTTGGTTCTCTCCAAGCCTCTTGGTTTTCTCTAAACATTGTGTATCAGGGAGGGGATCAGCGCTGGGGGACACTCTGAGTCGTCCATCACACACCTGCACATCTGGCCCCGGTTGTTCAAAGGCTGGATAGCGCTATCCACCGGATAAATATCTATACAGTGGATAGTGCAATTAGCTTTCCCATTACTTATCCGCTGGATTGTGATTTATCCGGTGGACAGCGCTATCCAACGTTTGAGCAACCGGGGCCTGGTGTGTGTATAGGGGGAGGGGGCGGGCGAGGGGGGGGGGATGAGGGGTTCTATGATAACTACGTATACACTCTAACACCTCCCCCAGAAGTCTACTTACGGGTCTCATAGTAGTCATAGACGGTAACGGCGGCTGGTTTGGTTTGCTTCACCACAGCTGACTGGAAAATCTTGAACGAGAACGACACCTTCTCGATCTCATCAAAGTACAAAATCACATGTTGTCCTTCGATCTCATACCGCTTTAGTCCAAGAGAACGTCTGTTACTAAGCTGGAAGAAAACGTACGCAAACCATCAGAGACGTCTACATGTGTTTTTTCACCTTTTCTGTACAAATGCGTAAGCCAAGGTATTTATCAAATCAAACAAAGCGGAGTTGTGTGCAAACATTAAGCCCGCCGCACACGTGAGGAAAGAGCTGAACAAAATTCCTCCCGAGGCAGTTAGCTCAGCCGTTTCCTCACGTGTGCGGCAAATTTTCGGTGAGAAATTCGCCTCGCGAGGCGATGAGGAAAATATCAAAAAATATCAAACATGTTTGATATTGTCCTCACGGCCTCACGAGGCGAATTTCTCACCGAAAATTTGCCGCACACGCGAGGAAACGGCTGAGCTAATTGCCGCGCGAGGAATTTTGCTCAGCTCTTTCCTCACGTGTGCGGCGGGCTTTACACATCTTCAAATGAAGGATGATCCTCGCAATTGTGAACGCAATTTATGCAATTGCGTAGAGAAGCCTCATTTGGTTGGAGCGTCACACCGGTATCGCAAGGCCACGGGTTCAAACCCGTTGAGGTCCTGAATGTCCCGTTTCTGACGCGAAGTATGTTGTTCGTATGTTATGCTCGTGTACCCTCTATAATCCGTTCATCCAGTAATAATCAGCGTACGAGATGGTTAGATCTTACCTCGCGCAAACTCTCCTCATCAACTTGGTAACCAGATACAAGTTTCACATCAATCACCGCCATGTTGGACGAATCTTCCCTCAGCCACCTAAGCCAGGAAAGGAAGAGGAAACTCAGCGCTAACAGATCGCGTGGAGACAGACTTCAACTGAGTTACGTACGCACTTGGATTACGGCAGTGCAAGTTCATTAACAGTGTGTGTTCATTAACGGTATGTGGGATTCGTACAGCGTCGTTTAACGTACTACATACATATAGTACTAGTCGTTATTTGTTTTACTGGACTCCTTTGATAAAGTGTCTCATACACTGAACGGTTTTTTCATATCCTGTTAAAATATTCGTTATTTATTTATTTATTTATTTATTGAAGGACTGCTCAAAGAGAAGGGGAAACATTATTCACTATGCTTACCTACCAATAATAATTACAATAACTTTTAATTAACAACTGCATCGCCGGGGATGTCCAGGGGCTTCAACTGGAGGACAGCCAGACCCAATCCCGAGTACGGTTCCCATGGTTGGCAATCCCCGCAACCCAGCCACGAACTCCCGCGCAGGCACCCAGGTGCCCATCACATTGTCTCAAGCAGGGGAAAATATGTAGGGAGGGAAGGGGAATCTTGCCAACGAAGCTCCAAAATGGCTGCTTCACTGAAACTGCATGACTCACGTGAGTATGCGCTAATAACGTCTACCGCTGACCGCTAAACTTAATTAAACTGCATTTAACGACATTACTATCGTAATAAAGTCATATCCTACTTGGCAGAGATAAACATGTCCAGAGGCATGCACAAAAGTTCACCAGCTTCTGTTGTCAGAGGCTCGAACACATCTTCAGAACGCTTGAGTTTGACTTTCAAATCAAACGCGGGTTCCTCCTTGACGTCAGGGATGTTGTACGATACATCAGCCTAAATTAACAAAGCATTAGCATCTTGAGCATCAGCTTCTACATTCTAATTACTGTCTGTCCTACACTGCTTACAATGATAGTTACAAGAATTTGGCGTTAGACCATTTCCGAATTACCTCAGGCCTCATTTTGAAAGCGAGTCTTGGTGCTCATCCTTTCATATGCAAATCAATTTTCATTCACACGCAATTTAAACTCATTTTCATGTGAATGAAAATTGATTTGCATATGAAAAGAGCACCTAGACTCGCTTTGAAAAGAAGACCTAAGGTAATTCGGAAATGGCCTATTAAACAATATTCTCTTACTTAATTTTTTTCTCTATTCTTATCACCTGTCTGCCTGACAATGTAATGATATTGCAAGGGAAATTACTTATTGGTCATTCCTGGGAGTGAAAGGGTTAAACAGCAAAGAGGGAGGCGAAAATTTTTAAGTGCAAGAGGTCATCAGAGTTACATGAAAAAAAATAGTGTTTAAAATTACACAAAGCCACAAACCTGCATCAGAGCACAGCCCTCGCCTTGAACTTCTACTGGTAACTTCTTAATTGGAAGAATGCTTGACGGGATCTGCGGGATGTAAACCATCATTACTACATCACGACTTGAAAACGCACTCAGTAGTACGTGGTGTTGCCCTTAGTATGATAAGCATAAGAAGGATGGACAGAAAATGCCAACAGTCTAACTTCACACTTCTTATGACAAACGAAAATGCTGTGCGATATACGACGAACTAAGAAAAAAACAAGACCGACAAGCCGAAACCTCAACTGAGCAAAGGTTGCCGTGGTACCTCTTGCAAAACCTGTTTTACTGCTTTCGCTTGTCACTAAACATCAGACGACATACTGATACAATACGATAGGCGGTAAATACAAAGGTTGAGTTTCTGTAACAGCAATATCACGCGGGGACATGCGCAAGAGAGGAAGGACGAATGTGAAGGGATATCTACCGGCGGTTAGCCAATAAAACAAATGCAACGCCAGCGACCGAAACAATTTCACAAGAAATTGTAAAACATTGTTTGTTGTCCGTTTTGAGAGAGTCGATTGACAGATAACTAATTTAGGTTACACATGAACTAAGCAGAGGTGCCCATTTCAAAGAGGTAACTCTCTCTTTAATGTTCATCTTGAAGAGAGTCTGTTTGCATAAAGATGGTTAAATCAGTGACGACAGAAACAGAACAGATATCAATTTAAAGGGGCAATGTCACGGGAGTTCTGGTTATAGGTTTGTTCAAATAATTGAGTAAATACTTTTTCTATTACATGGACGGCCCTTGTAACAGAAAGAGGTCGATTTCAAATTATTTCTTGGAAAGAAAAGAGATTGGTATTAGTTTATGGCGATTTTCCAAGACACAATATCAGAACTTGAAAAAGTTAGTTGCAATATAATTTCCCCTCTTCATCCATGGCCACGAAGAACGGCAAATAGTTTCGATGCGCATATTGAGTACTTTATGAGTAAGCTGCAAACATCCAATGTTGCAAATACATCTTTGGATTTGTCCAAACTACGCAACAGACCCCCTCTATGTAAGGCGGTTTGTTAAGAGGAAAGCTGACAGTAGCCCCAAAACAGGGCTGTCATTACGGGGCCGCGACTGGGGACATTCTCTGGGTATTTTGAAAGAAAACAGGAAATTGATAATACCACCATGGCTGGAATTCATGGCTACGATTTGCATATCTTCAGTACGCGTACTTCAAAAACTAGACAGCCCTGAAGGGAACATTCGCCTTAAACTTCGATTCCTTTCAAAGCTAAAAAAATCCTTTTTGTGGAAAACAGGTCTCTTTAAATTGTTGTAGCTAACCTCAGCCCTTTGTGAGACTAATCTGTTGCTGTCTGTGATGTTGAACGGTTGGCTGAACTGTAGGGCATTCTCGTTTCCAAACTGAACGTAAAGTGATGTGGTGCTAGAATACACCTGGCTGGCGTACTTGCTTAAAGCTTGCAAGGCAACGCATGTGTCCTACAGAGATGATAAGAAATGCATGAGTGGTAACCATTATACGTGAACATAATCCTTTTTCTTATTTCTACCTTATATTATTTTTTTCACTTTAAATCCTGCATGATTACCCGGGTGTCGGTAGTATTCACGGATGTTTCAACAACCTGAGCCGAGGTCATCACAACGCATGTTTTTCTTTTCTTCAGGGGAGCAGGGTTGTCGCCAATGTGACCTGTTTGTTGTTGGTTCTCTACTCTGCTCCGAGGGGTTTTTCTCTGGGTACTCCGGTTTTCCCCTCCGCTCAAAAACCAACATCTTCAAATTCCAATTCGATCAGGATGCCGGACCCCCCTGAAAACCACTTCGGTGAGTGGAGCTTTCTGGGTAAATATCATGATTTTTTTTCTTTGTTCAGCGTTAATCTGAGCTTAAAATGACAACTCGTTTTCATCTAAACTACATCATTATCTGAAATTTAACAAAAAAAAAAACAGGAGAATCAATTCCTGTTCTCCACATATTAAAACTATTACGGAGAATTTTACGGTACTCGTTAGTTATCACCTTGTATTTTTTCATGACCTGATTAAGCCGCAGTGACATTTCAAGAACAAGTTTAGTGCTCGACAGCCTTCGTGAGTCTGAAAAGCTTGTGGATTCCCTATTTATCTATTGTTTATGCCCTGTGTGTGTACTAACCTGTGTGGATGCAAAACCTCCCAACGCATTTCTCTGTTTAGTAAGCCACCTGACAATCGACATAGCTTCACCGATCAGCGAGGGTTTATTCTCAGCAAGCAGGACATAGGTCATTAGGGCATACGCAGTCATTTCAATGTCGGCTGCCGGAGCACGGTGATATGGCGTCCACCGGAAGAATTCGCTTGGTGGTGTAGTTGGTGCTTCCTTGTCCTTTTCCCAATGCATCAATCCCTCTGTTTAACAATATTAACATTAATAATAGCCCAACGATTAATTTTCGTGCGCTCTCATTGGACGCAGCTTGTATCAGCGTTCAGTTAGTAAACGGGGTGCGATAGTACCGGAAGCGCAAGAGGAAAATAAATAATAATAATAAAGGGATGCGAAAAGAAGGGAGGCTTGGACCAAACCTAATACGCGTCCCACACTGGAGGCTGGCTATTGGACGTCCAATAAGACATTTGTTGCCCGCTAGCGTTAGCAACGCTTCAGAAATATGGTGAGGCTCCGGTCGCAAGCACCACTTAAACATTACCTGCGACTTCACTGCTTTTACCAGGTAAAATAAGGTGAAATTAGTGGAAAGCGACTAGTTCAGGGTACAAACCTTCTGTGATGGCCTTGCTTTGTAGTTCTTTGAACAGATCCATGGCACTGTTATCTCTAGCCAACGCAAATGTGTACGCAAACAGAGATAACGTGTACGAATCAGTCAGACCTGAAGAGGCAGCTCTTAAGCAGTTCAAGGCTTGTTGGATGACCCCATCCTGTCAAAATAGAATAGAACAGTATTGCTTGAGTTCTTTGTTGTGATGTAGCTACATTCTACGAGTACATGAGGCCTTTCATTAACTCCCGCCTATACCTTAACCCTTAAATTGAAAAAAGCAGTCTGACAAAGTCCCCCATAAAGTGTTGTAAAGCGCTATATAAATCCTCATTATTATTATTATTATTATTATTATTATTTATTAACTCCTAGAAGTGATCAGCGCGTACCTTCTCCTAAAAATATCAATACATTGTCCAGCAGACAGGTCATGAGAATAGACAAACTAAATCAGCCAGAGGGTGTTCTCGTGATATAACCCCAAATTCTCTTAACTAATTATTCACGGTTTGGAATTTTGGGATGCAGTTCTCAGGGAAGTGTATGAAGTCATTTGTTAGAGGGCCATCCTGAATATAAAAACTCCTAGCTGTGTCCTGGGGAGCAGGAATGGCGCAGTGGTGAGAGCACTCGCCTCCCACCAATGTGGTCCGGGTTCGATTTCCGGCCTTGGCGCCATATGTGGGTTGAGTTTGTTGTTGGTTCTCTTCTCTGCTCCGAGAGGTTTTTCTCCGGGTACTCCGGTTTTCCTCTCTCCTCAACTACCAACATTTCCAAATTCCAATTCGATCTGGAATGCACGGACATCTTTGAGTTCTCTATGATGCTCCGTGGGTGAACAAATTACATTTTTGTCCTACCTGAGGCGAGGTTCCAGCTTCCATGAGGGACACAGTGACGAATGCAGTTAAGGTTGATTCAGTTGTAACTCCACCCTAAAAACATACACCATACGGAACAGATCAACATTATTCCTGCTTCAGTTGCTGGTTTTCATGTGATTTCAACATATTAGGAAGACAAGTCTTCCAAGAAAATTCCTCGCCAATATATTCCAAATTAAAATGTTTTGAAATTTGATCAAATTCGTGGTAACCCAGAAAGACGATGATTCTCAAACTGCTCTAAAATAGTTATTTAATGATTCGGAAGATAAACTGGGAAAATTGATTATCCATCATTGGGTTTATTTGTTACATACACTGGCCATTCCAAACGCTATGTTGATTCCACAGAAAATTCTTGTTATTTCCTAAAACTTTTTTCAAGGAAACTTTATTCTGAAAAGTACCAGTGTCCTGACATCAGGGCTGTGCTAATGACCTATAGCGGGACTTGGTGGGCCATGGCAACTTACTTAATCTTAGTTTTTGCACAAAATCTGAATGCTGGGCACCATGGAATTCAAAGGCTCTGAGCCTGTGGGTTCCCTAATTTTTCGTACAGCAGAGCCTTCCAGATATCATCTTCAGGTTTCTTTTAACAGCTAACTCCTTTGTTTCTGAATATGGTTTGTCAATGCAAAGGTACAGTCGATCAAAACCAATATCATAACCATATAAAAAGGAGCACCAAGCCCCAAGCAGTCACACTCAAACAGGGGTGTAGAGACCAAGTAGAGTTAATTATGATTCATCTTTTCCTCTTAACATTTTGAACAAGGGTGCGCTCCACTTTGATTAGAAATGCAAGAAACACGTAACAAATAGCGTCTAAAATAGGACGTACGAATCCCATTTCCTTGAAACATTTCGGTTATGGTCTTCGCACAAGTATCCCAGAATTAAGCATTAGTAGAGGATCACTGATAACAAACCTTCAGACGTTTGTTAAAAAGCCTTCCATACTTGGGAAAGCAACCATCAGACTGTTGCTTCGTGGTTATCCATTTGGAGGTCTGTGTAAGTTCGTCTTCATCAACAAAGATAAAAGGACGCGCCTGAGCAAACGAGCGCAGGACAAAGGCAGTCAACCTAAGAGGACAGACAATTACATTAATGAATGCTGGCGGTAAGATGTAGTTAATTGTGAAATCACAAAGCTGCCTGCTATCAGGTGGCTTGAAGACGCTTTTGGTAAAAAGGTCTGAGATTTCCCTGTAATGGCCGAACGGACGAGGTTAATGAGTTATTTATTACATGGCTCTTTATTGAAATAAAATTTTTAAAAAAACTGCACTACACCGGAAGTTGAACAGTTTGGCTTATTCTTCCTCTCAAGAACAATAGAACTCGTTAACCGATGGCTCCTCGTCATTTGCAGTTTTAAATGCTATTATTGAGAGAAAAGGTTTTGCTATAAGTTCAGTTTGATGCTGTCCCTACGAGAAACACCGGGTGAAGAAACATTTTGGTAATGCCCGCGGTCGTCACAAGAAAATGCGGCCCGCCCAGCAGCCAATCAAATTGCTCGTACTATCGTTGCCACGAGTGATGGAAAACTGTTGTCCAAAACTTACTAGCACCACGGAAGTTAACATTACTTTAAACCATGTTTAAAAGTCAGCATACCACATGTTGCCTTCTGGATCCCCATTTCCAAAAGCGCTGTAAGATCCATCAGAGCGTTTGTACCAAAGCTCTCTTTGATATCCTAATAAAAAGACAGGAAAAACATGGCACATCGTTAACCAGCACACTCAGCAATAAGAAAGAAAAATCTTCGAAATCTAATGAGAGAGCCAGCAGGGTTGTGCTTTCTCTGTGCCCCTGGCGACTTAAGTTTGCCTTTGGACGACCAGGAAAGATTAGTTTTTGCACTAAACTTATATGCTGGGCGCCCTTGTTTAGAGAGTTCGGGTGCCCAACTACTACACTTAGAGCACAGCCTTGACAAGCCACAGAGATTTCTCTTTTACGATTATAACTGAAGTTAACTTTGACAAAATGCTCCTGACAGACTCTACAGAGAATAAGAAGGAAGACTTATTCAAAGAATGAAGACATACGGTGACAAACATAATTGACGATCGTACTTCACCGAGTCATATGGCCCAGGGTTCAAACCATTTACGACTCTACTTTACACAATAGGGCCATTTATACGGTAGAAAATAAGACGCGTCTAAGACGCGATTTAATTAAGACGCGAAATGATCGTATAAATAATACAAAATAAGCGTTCTTGTTTTATTTTAGACGCGACTTAAAAAAGACGCGTCTTATTTAACAAGGTGTTAAGCTGTCCTTATTTTGTCCGCGTCTTAAATATGACTTGAACTTCCTCGCATAACTACTTTCGCGTCCTAAATAAGACGTGAACTTTAAGAGCGTATACGTAACAACATATTTTTTTGACGAGTCAGCTGCCGAGCAAACTCACAGTGCTCAAAAAACCAGCAAGGACACTGACAAAACAGAGGAATATGTGCAATTCAGCAGACGAGAGAGAATTATATGCAGGGAAATGGCAATGGCAGAAGAAGTATTTTCATCTGTATTTTTAAATATGTTATGATCGCACCAATCCCTCTAATGCTTTCTACCGACTCTTCTCGAATTTCTGTTGTAGTTTTTGTATGCAACACCGTGTTTATGAATTTTCTACACGTGGCTGTATCAAAAATGAGACGTGAACCACTTATATGTGATCTTGGAACCTTAGGTAGAACGCGAACGTATAAACGGTACAGTTCGCGTCCTATTTAAGTCGCATCTTAGATAAGACGCGTCTTATTTTCTCCCGTATAAATGATCCTAATAAGGAATATGAAGCGGTATTTTCTAGTTTACTGCTGACGTTTCTTGTTGGATTCATGTAAGCGTAGCGCAGGGCCCTCATTAAGGGTATGGGAATGGGTATTTTCTCTGGACGTTCAATAATTTTTGAAATACCCATCTGAGCTAACCAAAGCTGGTCGCGACCTCGTGAATTTTTTTTTTAATCATTTAAGTGAAAATCTAGACAAAGTAGGTGGCGGTTTTCGAAATTTCTGCGTCCACGGGCTACTTCAGAAGTTAGTGAAAAATAACCCTGGTAACGTATGTCACCATCATTAATTAGCCTCGCTCGTGTTTTATTTATACCGAGATACCGGGTTCTCCGGTTTTTCACTCTCCCAGAAAACTAACATTTCCAAATTCCAATTCAATCCGGAATTCGAAGGCAACAGGTTTGTCAGTCATATAGACTGTTAAGTGAAACCCTTGTTAAACAAAGTTGATTTGATTTGTACCGTTGCAGAACAAACATCTACTTAAATGCAAACCCGGTTGACTTTATCGCGTGCTAAATGTTGGATAACGTGACAGTGAAGAGGCAAGCTCTCTCATCGCGGTCTCACACACGAACGGTGAGCTATGCAAGAACCGTGGACACCTCGAAACTCTGGTCCAATCCCCTCTCGACTCTCAACTCACAAAACGTTCAATGCCAAACGCGAACTAAATTGCACGATACCCACAAAATGAACATCACAGTTTGTTTCTAGGCTCAATGTGAAAAAGGACGGAAGAAACAATATTACAATGTGTAAAATATATTGTGTTTTTCTTTCTTTTTTTTTCATAATGACCACAAATTTACAGGTTACCTGTTGTCATGATGTTCTTGGCTTTGTTTTCCACTGTGGAGGTTAGTTGTCCGACAGTTGACAAGTACTTCATGATGTAAATACTGGGTGCAAAGTTCACCATGTTTTGTTCTCCGCATCCATAAGGAAGTCTCAACAAGCTTTCCACATTCAGAGTCGGTCCCATCAGATCGCCTGTCAAAAATCATGAAGAATGAGAGGGAATTCGAAAGATTTTTTCACGACCTTCACCTTTCCAGCTTCCTATAGGAGGATCTTTCTTTTGCTTCAATCGATATATACATCAGCATAAATAAGGAACACTACAGATAAATGCACACCAGAAGTTGAAAGCATTCAGAATCGATTTGAGCGTGAGAGGTGGACGTATCAATATCAAGATTTTACAAAGAACGTACTCTATTCACCCACACAGTACAATTCATAGTAAATGTCACAGGTTTTAAAAGCTAATATCCCGGACAAAATGCAACATATCTGACTGATGTTCACACGGGTCACCAAAAGCGATGTGCTCTTTTAGCAATGGTGTCACCATATGGTAATAAGGCAAAATGTAAACAATGACGCCATCTGTATTCATGCCGGCAGACGTATTATGATGTCCAAAACCAACATCATTTATGAATGTGTTTGCTTCAATAAAAGATCAGATTCTATCTTGCGACCTTGTTCACTTCTTCTAGTTTGCCTCGAAAATTTTTGGCCGAGAGAAAAAATCAGTTCCTTGTACTGAAAGAATAGCGATTCCCCACTTACCAACAGTGGAAACTATGGCATAAACAGAACCAGGGACCACATTCTGAGGCAGGGCAATCTCGATGTTATCTCTGAAGGTGGATTCACCATCTGTTCAAAAAGCAAGGAAACACACAATAATTAACGACGTTGCTTTGACTGGGATTATATGGTCAATGGATCTGTGGCCAATCGACTTTTTCACTCACTATGCAATTGAATTTTAATTTGGCTTTCCGTAACATGCAACTGAGGCCTAAGAGGTAAAATTAAGCGATCACAAGATCAAAATCTCCACCTGAAGGAACTGCGTCTGAACTCTTCTGTGTTTTCGTAGACAGTAAAGCTGCACAAGATTATTCCGTGCAGTCGTTAATGGTTACCAACAAAGGCTGACGTGGAAACCTTACAAAACATTGAGGGTAACCCGATCACGATGAGATGGAACAATCTAAAGTAACAAGTTTTTTGGGGATCAAGTTAACTTAAAACGGTTTGAATTTCTCTTCATCAATACTATCTCCAAAACCTATTCTATTAAAAGCAGCCCAGTGACTAGTGGTTCACAAGTTGTACTAGCCCAAACCAAATTTCTACCAGTCCTGGGCAAGTTACGTAACTATCACTGAGGCTGAGTACAGCATTCTTAAAATATTTCTGGTGTTTACGTTTCTTTGAGTTTCACAGTACCGAACAGTCGACGAACAACAGATAGAAATCTTGAAAGGTCAACTTTAAACAGGGGAATACAGTCAATGTACCTTTCCCGAGGCAGGCAAAGCTGTTGTAGGTATACTCTTGACGGACTCCTTCAGGCTGAGTAAAGAAAGAGACATGGATCAATGCAAACAAGGTCTTATCAACAACAATGTTAAATCCAAAGAAACGATCATCATAAATTAACACCAGTGCATCCCAGGAAAGGTGTGGTTGATTTTCAATGAAGCCGCTGAATAATTTTCAGCAGCCGCTGAATAATTTTCAGCCTCAGAGTCTTGTAGTTCATGTAACAGACTGAATGTGCTAAAGCTAAATTTTCGCACTGAATGTACAAGAGTGCCACAGGTAAATTTTCGCTTTTCCACAGATGCCGGTGAACTAGAATTCATACCCAACAAATCACACTGTAATTTTGTCATGATTATGATTATGGAACTGATTTAAATTTGTAAAAAATTCCATACACATTTACTTGAGCAAGGAATCCACTATAAATCCTTGATATTCAAAATTCTGTCCCGTTAACGTAGTTCGCCATCGAAAAAGAAAAAAAGATAAACGCCACAAAATCCATGAGTGAAAAAAATTCTTGATCGATAGTACTCTCACCAAAATTACAACCATCCAGGAAACAGATGAACGGTGATTTGTAAGAAAAAAATGTCACGACTGAGAACTGCAGAAAACGCCTAAACTTGTATTGCAGGGAACAAGGCCTACCTCGACAAGTAACTTCCTTATAACAGCATCACTGACACCAAGACTCGTATGTTCGACGCCTTGTCCACAGACAGATGTATCCAGATCTTTAGCAACAACCGCTAGAGGAATCTGCCCCAGCTTCTTAGGAACAATGCTAAAGTGCACAGACTTTGCTTCGTTACTGCACACACAAATGTCATAGGAAACATTTGAAGTTATCCTGTAGTCGAACGAGTTTTCCAAGCTAAGACGAATCTGTAGGACACAACCGTCCAATACCATTTTAGTCAGTACGTGGAAACAGTTTGTCATAAACATTCAAGACTGACGTATACCCTCTAATGCCCCAATCAAGACCCATCATCCCCCTTTCTGCCCCCACGGGTAATGCAATGCCAACAGCCTCCACTGTTCAAAGACACAATGTTCATTTTTTCACACTCCTTCATTCGCCACTCACTGCTACTGCAGAGATCAGGGCTCCAGCACAAGCCCGGATTTTTTTTTTCAGGCTTTATTTTCATAACTGCAGTAATCACTTACCTCTTCAGCCTATTACTGTGAAAATCCAAAAACCGTGATCACTAGAAATCTTTATAGAATGTCATTGTGTTTCAAGTAAAAAGCCAATCGTGCGCGAGAAAACTAAACCACAAACAGTAACAGTAATTAGTTTATGGTTTCATGTCGCTGCTGATTGGTTGCTGCACAACTGAAAATGTCAAAATCAAATCAAAGTGTTCACGGTTTTTTGGATTCGCACAGTAAATTATTGGGTTACATAACCGATTGAAGCTTTCCAGGACAAGGCCCAGCTGAGATGTATATTAGTGTCTAAGTATTGAATTGGCAGCTTTCGCCCTAGTAGATTTTCCTTCCGTGAACGGTGGTTGCCATTTTTAAGACATTTAGTTTAGCTTTCATCTTTTCACGTTGCAAAGGAAGGCAGAGCAATGTACCGAAATGAAAAATGCGTGACATAGCGATTGCTTTTGCTCATTTACCAATTGCTTTGTGGCTTTCTCGCTTCCGTTTCCATCCTCGTTTCTTAAGCTCCCTAGTACCAGGCATCACCACCTAAACATTGAATCTCTAACGCCATCTTTTTACTCATTAGCACACCAGGCTCAAATATCCCTGTGTTTACACATCAACTCAGTTCAAGTGAGACGCTGTTATGGCACGTACATGTTTTAACAACATAGCCATGAACTATCTCTCGCAATCGTAACTCGTTTCAAATCTGTACAGAACCGTCTCAGGACAGCGCACTTACCATTCTAGAGGGTATCAATGGGAGAGGGAAAGGTTAATTTCCACGATAAACAAAAAAAAGTCCCTCGCGCGTTGAACATTAAACATAAAGGGTTTTGACCTTTTCGGGATCAGAGTGTGTTATCTGGGATTTCTTTGATCTTGTCCGACAAGCCTAGCGGGTTGATTTGATTTTGAACTGCTGATAAAACACTTACCGTGAGACACGTGCTCTCGTAGTTAAAGACGCTCGCTATTAAGGACACTTCCTCACCACGGATCACTGAGTACGGCAAGGTCAGGGACACAAAGAATGGTTGGAACACTTTGAGAGAAGTTGGCTCTGAAATTCCAAGTCCAGATGAACTGGAAAGGGCAAAGGCACTTGCTACCCAGCTGGTAATTGTGTCAGGAACTTTGACTGCCAACACAGTTTTTCCTCTCTCACTGTTATTAAATCAAAAGGGTTACAAGTATTACACTGCAGATATTCTGACACGAACTAAACGTCTTTTATAAAGAATCTATGTTAGAAAATATTTTCCCTGGTGCGCGATTGGTCTAAACGCATCACGTGACTGAACATACCCCAGCTAAACACTGAGGAATATTCGGTGATATTCCCCAAATTCGGGTCAAGAAAAAATATTTAAAGGATAATAAAGACAATAACCTCCATTTGGCTCTGAAAATATGCTCAGATAATTTTCTTTGGGCATTATCAGTTCCTCGAAGGTTCTCGGAACAGATAACGTCCGCGAACAAATGGAGAATATTGTTTATTTATAATAACAATTTTATATATAACTCAAATTACAGAAGCATGATTAAATACAAAGAAAGTGGATTTAAAATCGCCGTAAAAATATGGCATTAAAATAAGTACAAAATCTGCCAGCGATATGAAAAATATAAGTGATAAAACTACGATAATGATACCAAGTTAATAAAATTGCTCATTAAATTAAGAGTACGTTTAAAACTTTACCTTTCCCCCAATTGCTCAAAAAATGGAACCAAAACAGGTGAATGCAAGAGAAATACCTCTCGCTGTAACCATTGTTGGACAAAGGATTCATGGAATCAAGGTGTCCTTCACTACAAAACTATATTGAGGGACAATTCACTATAGTTTTAGACAGTTGAAAACTCTTCAACTTAGGCAACATTGGTAGCACAAAGTTTGGACAAGTATGGTAAGGGACACAGGTTAGGACACCATCTGCGTCATCACAATTTCCCAAAAGTGAAAGACCGTCAAATCGCAACAGGTTTTGAACCATATTAAAAAATCTTATCCACTGTCCACAAACATGTCTCACTAAGCAAACTTCCCTGATTGTTCTTAAAGGTGAATGTTCAGCTTGGCTCGTATGTGGTGAGCCTCGGCGCCCGAAGGCAAAATATACCCCCTCTTATAAGAAGCATGTTTCGGCGCATTCTTCTAGGAGATACCCTTTGTGCAACTGCTTATCAAGATTAAGTAACGACCACGACAACGGCAACTGTCACTAGAACGCTTCAAAATAATAACCTTAACCCTTTAAATGCTAAGAGTGATCAGCATCAAATTTTCCCTTTCAATGTCAACGCTTCGAATGTTGTTCCTCAGTTAAAAATTCAATGCCGAAAACATAATAGTTTTCTCCTTAAACCATCTTCACGAGCTGGCCGTCACGGTAGCTAGATTTTAGAATCTGGCACTGTCCTATGGTGGAGGAAGTCTACCAATTCCTGCTTTGTGAATGATGCATATGAAAGAAATCATATGTGAACTGTGGATAGTATGAAGTCAAATTAAGAAAGATCGTCGAAGTGTTGATCGCAATTTTTACAATTGCGTAAAAAATTCAGGACTTCAACGGGGCTTGAACCCGTGACCTCGCGATTCCGGTGCGATGCTCTACCAACTGAGCTATGAAGCCACTGACGTTGGGAGCAGGTCAATTTTGGGTTCATATGTTCCCGTGAAAGATATGTAAGTGAATGGTGCATATGAAAGAAATCATATGTGAACTGCGGATATGAAATCAAGTGAAGAATGATCATCGCAGTGTTGATCGCAATTTTTACAATTGCGTTAAGAAGCCTGAAAAACAAAATCCAGGACTTCAACGGGGCTTGCTTTGCTCAACGAAAGCTCGTGCTGAACGCCAAGGCTGCCGGGACATCCCACGTGAGACTGCGGTAGAGCTTCTTGGTGTTAATTTGTAATCAAACTCATAAACCGGGAATATGCCTTCAATGGGGCTTATTTGATGCATTTAGACAGCACCTACCTTCATACAACACTAATTTCACTGTTAATTAAAGTACAGGTATACTTCATATACAACGTCAACATCAACATCAACAATACAACTTCAATAACGACACAAGACTGGGCAGAAGTTCAGTTCTTACTGGCCATAATGCCGTACACTTCACTGTTAACCCGCTGTTACATGTTGAAACGTTTATCTGAAACTTATGTGCAACAGCGCTGCGAAACAGGTTTCAGCAGGCGTTCAGTGCACCGTGTAACATGGTCGGTTTCGTGAAATGTTTTCGAACTTCCGTTGCGAGACAAGTTTCACGAAAAGAAGAACCGCTTTCTACTTCTGCAACGGTCTCAACGATCGCAGTGATGATAAAAACAAGAGTTTTACCGTGTAACACCAGTTCATGAAACTGGTCTCGCTCGGTCTTGTTACGCTACGTAATCAGAAACCAGAGAAACAACATTTCGAGACGGGTTTCAACGTTCCCTAACAAGATTCGACCTTTTAGGGAGTTTTTTCCAGCGACAACAGCGACAGCTTTCTTTCGCGATTATTCCGATTTATTTAACATGAAAAATGCTTGCGAACGGCCCAGGAACTAAATTACTATAGACGGCGTTAAAGTAAGGAAAACCAAAAAGACTTTGCCGTCATAAGCTCGCATTCTCAAGCAAAAAACATAAAACTTGGCCATTTCACGTTGTTGTTTTGCAGAGGACGGTAAAGAAATGTACCAAAATGCACGTGCAGAGCGATTGTTTTTGCTCATTAAACCTTTTTACAATAACTGAGTGACTTTTCGCTCGCTGATTGGTTAATTTTTATCATCAATAAGAGTACAGAATGACGCAATCGCGGGAGGACCTTGAAAACGTCTCCTACACTTCAGCGCTGTTTAGTTCTCGAAAATAATTAGCGACAAAAAGCATCCAAACGGGACTACTTGAAAGAAAAAATCATCTAAATTGTTTTAAGGACGTTCGCGCTAAAGGTGATGTTACACGAGCCGATTTTTAATGCCGATTTTTAACGCAACATTCTGTTGCGGCAACATGTTGCAGGTTTTTGAATCGCAAGGTCATGCCACGTCAGCCATCGAGCACGTGCACTGAGGAAGAAATCTAGGCAAGTAAAAGGATGCTAACTGTTGCGTTCCCTTCGCCTTCAGTTTACTCTCTTAAATGGTCGATCACCCTTACTTTTCTTTCCAGAAACAGATTTTATTTAAAATTATCTCCACATTGTCCAAAAATGAACAAAAACTCAATGAGATTTCTGTACACAGGACATCGAATCTTGCCATCTTGCGGCTGCAACGAGCTTGAAACTATGATCGCTAAATGCGAACTTGCGCTTTAAAGAACCTCAACAGTCGACTAAATTCACTTAATAGGTCCACTAAACAATATTTGGCAGAGCACATTTCACTTGAAAGACTTAGTTGCAATATTTTTGGGCTTACAGACACTGTGGCCTTATTCGTTAACGAAGCCCGATTTTTTCAGATTTAGGGTGTTCTCCCGGGCATGTTCTCTCCAAAATGAAGTCGGTGACCCCCCATTTTTTTCACATTTCTGACATAACTCATCATCTTACAGTGGTAAAAGTCTCAGAAAAAAATCATCGTTGGAAAATTTTCACGCGAACGTCCTTAAAGGCGAATTTTTATTCAGACTAGATTCATCTGAAAAGGGAAAAACGTCAAACTTTAACGTGGAACTCGATGAATGGAATCTGAATCTTAGAACGGTTCTAAGTACAAGCGGACTGAACTTGGTAATAATTCAGCGAGTTTTAAAGAATTTACGAATGGAATAAAGGTTAGTTGTAGACATTTTGGCTCTGCATTCTGTTTTTGAGTTATTTTATGTAGTTTGAAGTCTATGACACCGTACGTTTCAGGATCGTTTTCGTTCAAAGAATTTCAGGTTTCGCTCGCACTTTTTATACTTAAACAGAGTTAAAGAAAGTCTACGTTTGATCGTTCTGCCTCTTTGTTATTGTAAAACGTGCTCGTGATTTCCACAGCACTTTGACAATGTTATGACGCAATTTATCATCGATAAGAGGACAGACGTATAAAAAACTGACGTCAATTTGTTAAATTGTATTGTCCCTTTCTCGCCGCCGTTGCCGTCCTAGTTGCTAAAACTCCCTTTTGTGTTACATGGTGCAACGCCTGCTGAAACTTATTTCGCAGTGCCGTTGCGCTAACAGCGGCTTAATGACAAGTCAGAGCATATCTTTCTCAACATACCCATTTTTTTATAATCAAAATGGCCATGAACCACTAAACTTCACGGATATATGGTTTTCATTTCTCCGTGACCAAAAACCCCAAAAGAGAAGCCTCACAATTTCGTTATATTTTACGCATAATCAAGTCTTTGTAGATCAAATTTAGGTGTACCAGGCCTATTTCCGTTCCGCTTCTCCCAGAGCCGGAACATTTTCAAAAGCAAGTTTCTCTTCTTCTGAATATCTTTCGTTTTTCATTTGGCCATTTTGACGACTGCAATTTTGATTCAGAACAGTTAGTCTTTGAGCAAGCTACACGTATTGAACAGTTGGAATATTTCCTACCAAGAAGGAGCATTACTTTTATGAAAATTTCGTTGACAATACCCACCGCACTTGATTACTTGCTTTATACTGCTGCTATCACTCGTTTACACGTCTCTCGTGAATAAGTCGGCTCCCAGAAACCTTATCGACGCCCGCTCAAACATGACTATAGTTTGGTGACACCACCGTTTTCATTAGTTAAAAGAGCGTTTCTTACTTGACTATTTCCTCTGTCCACAGCCACGTTTCAGGAAATTCTTTCCGGACTTGTAAAGGCTTTTTCTGAGGTTTGCTCGATTTCCTGCGTTTCGCTGCAACTTTACGCTCAGGCAAAGCTGTTAGCGGGCGAGAAGACATACGGCTGGAAAGTAGAAAAGGGCCGGCTCCAATTCCCAAACGTCGTCTAAAACTGTCTAAAAATGTGATGAATGACACTCAGATGATGCGTCAAAGACCTCGTTAGTTAGGTCAAGCAATTGTGTATCCTCAGAGAGCTGCTTATTTACTTATTCATTTTCGTCCTGAGCTTGTTGATTGTTGTTAGCATTCTTTTCCCTCGGTTAATTCGCTATGATCTTAAAGTCAAGAGTTGGGCAGTTGAAACTGAGGGAGAGAGAGCAGTTTTTAATTATGTGGTCAAACCAAAACCAAATCTATTACCTCAGCCAATCATAACAGACCGAAACAGTGCCATGAGTCAATCACGTGTGTAAATCACGTGTGCAAATCGCGATAGTTTTGGTTTGTCGTTGGTTGAAAAAGTGCCGCGAGCTTTGTTGGCCAATCAGAGCAAAGCAATGCAAACCAAACCAAACCAACGCAATTTACTTTCGATACTCGTTCGAAAATAGCTCAAACATTTAACACGTTTGGGAACTGTTAGACAACGTTAAAAAGATTGTTATACCATGGTAATTAAGCTAAGTGGAGTGCAATTTGGAATAAATAAGCACTAGCAAATTTTTTCAAAGACCAACAGAACTGCACGAGCACGTAGGGCGAGTACAATTTGTGGTCTTTGAAAAAATTTACAAATGCTTATTTATTCCAAGTTGCTCGAGAAAAATCATGTGATTACTTATTAATAATACACTTGAAAAAATTGGGCCACTTATAAAGCCTCAGACCAAACACTGACTACTGAGGTACGCAGAAGGCATTGCCCTCGACCTTCCGAAACTTGGAGAAGCTTCCAAAAATGTCCGGTGATCCTCGGAAATCTGCGGAAGTATTCGGGCGATCCTCGGAAATCTTCGTACAACCTTCGCATTTCTTCGGAAGGTGTCGCACAATCTTCGCAGGTCTTCGAAATGCGTTGACAGTCTTTTTAGCCAATCAGAACTGAGAAATTTTTTCGAGTGTATTATTAGGTCTGAAATCATACGCGTGATTTCAAAATCGGACGAGCGCGTAGCGCAAGTTTAATTTAAAATCACAAGTATGATTTCACACCAAAATTGCAGGACATGAAGTTCAATTACCACTTTATTATACTCATTTTGAAACCACACAAGTCAATATTAATGTTTACTTAATATCCACTTCAGGAAACCCTGAAGTTTGATGGGCCAAAATTAAGGATGCAATTTAGAGCATCAAAATAGTGCAATTTGGGAATAAATTGCACTGTTGAGAGCCAATCAGATTGCAAGCATAAAGAGTGATTTCAAAATGGAAGTAATAAAGCTTGTTGTTGCTTGTTATTTGTTACTAGGTAAGTTTTTGACAGCGATTTATGTAGGGAAGCAATGACAGCTCATTAGATGAAGATTCCCTCAAAAAACACAATTTAAATATCGCCTTTTCCGTTGGGAGAATCTTCACTATAAAATTTAATTCTGCGGATGAAATCCTTTTAGGTGACCAGTGTTAATAACGTGATTAATACCCTGTAGCAGGTGGCTCTTACGTTGAACCATTGGTGTAAATTGACATGTGTTAACATTTAAATCAAAGGTTTTGAGACCTAAACAGCTTGGTTACACGCGAATATGATATACTCAGGAACGGAGACAGGCATACAGATTGATTACACAATCAAACATCAGAACCGGTCAAAAGCGAAGGCGCTTCGACAAACTGTTTTCATCTACCGAACTGCCGAGGTCCAAAATTGGAAAAAACTGATGACAGCAGTAGTGTTGAGTCATCCAAACTCTAAAGTAGTTAAAACGTGTTCGGCGACACCGTTGAATACCTTGACAACTCAGACGTTTTCCATAACCAATAGTATTCTTCAAACATTCTCACCCACTCGTAGCGGATACTGAGCTTTCAAGAAACGAAGTGACTTCAAATGGCTTTGTCACTGGCAAAACATGGCCTTTCTATTACAACTCCATCTCGGTCGTGTGAGCCCATTCAGTTAGCAGTAAACAACCTTTTGTTGGATGGACGCCTTTGTATGCCACCTTTGTGATGCTGGTTATTAAATCTTAACTTCACACGAACGAGTGGCTGAAAAATAAAAGCGAAAAGAGAAGAGTAGCGGGCTCTAAAGAGGTACACAAGCAAAGCATGTGCAGATGAAAAGGTCTTGCTAAGTCTGGTCCACGATTTACGCATTCATCAAATTGATCATAATGACGACAGTGATAACGACGATGACGATAGGAGTCCTGGTGTCCGCAAAGGTTCTTCCTCAGCAAGTTTCTAAACGCCGTTTGTTGATATCAGGAACACATTTCAAACTCACAGCAAAAGAATGAGCTGAACGGCTTTGCCACCCCAGGCTTGGCATAGACATCGCAATAAAGAATCTTCTTAGGTAACAATAGTGATAAGCACACAACAGGTAGGTCTCGCTTGAGTTTTATTTTTCTTGATAATCAGGATGTTCATCTCGTGGAGTCCGTTTAAAAGCCATGTAATTAACTGCAAAGTTCCATATCTCAATGTGCAACTGGAGAACAGTTTCTTGGCATTAAGTAGCAGTCAAACATGCCATCCATAAGAGGAATAAAGGGGGTAGTGTCTAAAGAAACTGTGGTGCTGCGTCGGTGGGGAAGTAGTACCCACGAATTTGGTATTATCAACAGAGTTGATAAATGTAAATTGACCACCGTAGAGGGATTCTAAAAGCTGACGTTTCGAGCGTTAGCCCTTCGTCAGAGCGAGTCGCTCCATAAGAGGCTTACATTCAGGCATTTAGAGACCACCCAGCTGTATAAACAGCTCTCAATTAAAAAAGGGCACAAGACTGAGCTGGAGTTCAGTTCTTAGTGGCCAGAATGCCGTACACCTCATTGCTAATGACAAAGTCAAAGCATATCTTCCTCAATATAATTTTTTTTGATAAAAATGTGGTACACTTTTAATCTCTTCACACGAAATCTAAACTGTGAATAATGACTAACTAAATATTTTAAGCTAACTGAGTTGCAAAATTGTTGTGGCAATTTCTTCTGAGTTAATAATACAAGCAAGAATAAAACAAGAATTGCTTAAGATGCCCCATAGCCAATTTACGCCCCTTCCAAAGGTTGACCATTCAACCAATCTCCCAGTCAAAAGAAAACGTTCATCAGTGGATTGTGTTTCGCTGAAGCCAGAAAGGAGCATTTCCTTCATATCACAATTCGTTGACCATACACACTGTACTTAGTTGTCCTTCTTAATGCTGCTGTCACCATAGTTACTGTCACTTATTTCGAGGAAGCGAGATACACAGATAATCGCGTTCTTTTTAAAGCTTAGAACTGTGATTTTCTCGGATTGCTGCATCATTCTTTTGTTTCAACAAATAGCTCAATAATTTGACCAGTTTTCCCTGTCAGTAAACATACCAAGCCGACTCCTCAATACCTTACGGACTGAATAAAGCTTGGTGACACCACAGACATGGCAAGGTTATTCAACTGTTTGAGGTAGTGAACATATGCCCACCGAATGAACAACATTATTCTTCAGTCCTTAAACCATGCACTCTTCAATAAACCTGTTCTTATAAAATCTGTTCAACACCTAGTATGTTCGTCACAATACCATCACCACTCATCAGTTAAAAGAGCCCATCTTACTTGACTATTTCCTCTGTCCATAGCCACGTTTCAGGAAATTCTTTCCTGACTTGTAAAGGCTTTTTTGTCTGAGTTCTTGGCTTAGGTTTCTTGCCTATCTGTGGGACACGACGAAGAGACATAAAGTCTGGCATGGCCATCTGCGTCGCCAAAGTGAGAGATCCCACCTCCATCATCACTAAAAATATAACGAATTACTCACAGATGAGAATGCTTCAAAAGCCTCTGAGTGTGGTCGAGCGATTACGTAACCTCAGAGAGTTGCTTACAGAAATTGGTGTGGTCCTGTCCTAATTGTTTGTTGTTGTTTATACTTTCGATGTGATCTTTAAGTCACTACTTAAGCAGTTGAAAGAGAGATCAGAAAAACCAAGACCAAATCTATTACCTCAGCTAACCACAACAGAACCAAACAGTGCAATGAGCCAATAAGAGTTCGTAGCAATTACACGTAACTAGCGTAAAACGCGGGAAAATGCACGTGTGCAAGTTGGGTTTCTTTTTCATTAGTTCAAAAAGAGGAGCGAGGTTTGCTAGCCAATCAGAGCGAAGCAATGCAAAACCAAACCAACGCAATTTACTTCGATACTCGTTTGAAAACAGCTCCAACATTTAACACTTTTGGGAACTTTCAGACAATGTTAAAAGGACTGTTAGAGCTTGTTATTGTGTTATTAGTTTCTTAGTAAATTTCAGACAGTATATTAATTTAAGTACTGAAGGAAGCAATGATACCGGCTTATTTTAGATGACGATTACCCCGAGAAAACTAACGATTAAGTTAACCTTGCCCTCATATAGAAAATCTCCGTGGATATTTAAGTTTATTTCTGATGATGAAATCCTTTTGGGTGACCAATGTAAGTTACTAAGCAGTAACCTCCAGTGATATTGTAACTATAATTAATATTACCCTATAGCAGGTGACTATTATATTGGTTTAAATCCATCGAAGTTAACATTTAGTAAATGAAGGTTTTGAGACGTAAACAGCCCAGTTATACATGAGTATGACATATACGAGGACCGGAGACAGGCGTACAGACTAACATTCGCACCGGTTAAGAGCAAACGTGGTCCGATAAACTGTTTTCATTCGTTGAACTGGTCCAAATGAAAATCGGGAAAAATGGCGTCAACAGTAGTGTTGACTCAACCAAACTCTCAAGCAGTTAAAATGTGTTCGGCGACACCGTTGCATACCCTGGCAAACCAGAGCGTTTTGCATTAACAATAGAAGTAGACATTCTCGCCCACTCTTAGCAGATATTAAACTTTTAAGAAATGAAGTGACTTCAAATAACTCTGTCTAAACAGAGCGTTTTTATTATAACTCTATCTCGGTTTTGTGAGCATGTCACCTTTGAAATGCTGGTTAACTTCGTATTCACACGGACGAGTGGCTGAAAATAACGGCGTAAAGAGGAGGGAAGTAGGCTCTAGAGAGCTACACAAGCAAAACATGTGCAGATGGGACGTCTTGATGATGTGAGGTGTGCACCATTCACGCATTCTTGATCATCGGAAAGATGACGATGATGACAATAACAACAACGATATCAATCATGGTGTTATAGGTTAATGTTGCCGATAAGTTTATAACTCAAATCTAAGTCTCAACGTACCACGTACCAACGTACTTTAAGAACACCTGAACGTCTGGATAGGAGCATATCAAACATACCCTTTGCAAGACAATGTTATATGGACTACGTTGATCATCAAAACTCCAGAGACATCGGTGCCCACAGAAAAGAATCGTTATAGATTTCCTTGGATAACGATTGTACTGATCCGTCAGTTCAAACTCAGTGATCAAAACCCTCTTCATCTACTAAATTTCCATTAACACTTTAAGAATATCTGGAAGTCAAAACAAAAATGTGCGCTCTATGGACTAAATATTAACCAATCGAAATTCTCGAGACATGGATGCGCACAGTGAGACAGAAACCTTGAGCAATGAGTAAATCGACTCGGACAGTCACTTCTCTTCTCACTATAACCAAAGGCAACAAGACAAAGAAGCGCTGTAACCTCTAAATATCACACAGAGGCGCGCGTCACAAACGCATGCTCTATGAACTAAATATTAACCAATCGAAATTCGCAAGACATGGATGCGCACAGTGAGATAGACACCTCGAGTAAATCGACTTGGACAGTCGCTTCTCTTCTCACTTTAACCAAAGGCAACAAGACAAAGAGGCACTGTAACCTCTAAATATCACACCACTGCACTTATTCTCGCACTTCACCCACCCGCCTATCAAAAAAGAAAAAGATCTTGTCATGCGACAGAGTAAATTCATGCAACGAAAAAGCTGAGAATTAGATTAGCAAGCAGGCATGAGAAGCCTTACTTAACCAATTCCTCTGTCCATAGCCAGGTCTCAGGAAATTCCTTTCGCACAGTGACTGGCTTTCTTTTCTTTTCTTTTGCTTTCTTCCTGTGCGAATCTTCGTCATCATCAAAGTCTTCCATCGGTCCTGCAAATCCGCCGCCTCCTCCTCCTGCTGCTGAAACTGAAGAAGAACACGCGGCAAGCATTCCCAATGCTGGCTGCTGGATTGAGTCTTAATCGCTAATGGGGTTACTTTGAAATTCCGAAAGTAACGTCAGTAAATGCGGCCGCTTATAAATTCCAAAAGTAGCATGGGACAATGATCTGTTGAGCGAGGCAAATCTTTTGGGACCATTCTCAAGCATCCTTTATGGTACATCAAAGGTAATGTTTCAAGTATTAAGAAAGGTGTTGGTATGTTGTGCCAGGAAATGCAACAAGAGGTGGTAGGATGCAGGAGAAATTCAGTTTCCTTTGTAGCACCCAACAATAGCAGACCTCAGCCACGTAAGTGGTGAAGTGAACAGTGTTTTCGCGTTTTGGCCTGATTCCCGTCAAATGGCTGCAATTTTCGATAGGCTCCTTTTGGCACATCCAGATAGATATACATTCGGCATTTTTGCATGACGGGAATCATCATAAGCGATAGTTGGCGTTCCCTTTTTGCAGTATCAACATTGTTATGTGTATTAAGATAAGCATGTAAATAATAATGATTATCATGATGATAATGATGATGATAATAATTACAATGACAATAATCACTTTATTTAATCTTCAAATCTTTTTTAATCAAATGAATTCTAAATCAACTGAAATCAGGCTATGAAACATGCAACAAATACGTTAACTGATAACTAATAACTGTGTAAAGTATTCATGACAGACAAAAACAGGAAATGTATTTATTTGATTTTTCACATAAACCAGGAAAAGCGTAAAACAACATTCTTTTTGTTTAAAGTTGTTACACGAGTGATATTTTCCTGCAGAAAAATTAATAACTGTCATCATAAGCAGTGCAAGGACCTCTTGTGCCATAAAATCAATGAAATGCCCCAGTCACTGCTAAAATGGTCAATTCTATGTTAGTGCTGCTTATGGCAAGAAACTATCCTGGTGCGTTTGTTGATGTGTGTGTAGCCATATCATGCATCGTTAACACTTCTGCCAGTAATTTTTGTGCGGTCTTTTTATTTAATTGTCCATGCAAATAAACTAAATAAAAGTACCAAGATATGCAAGGAGACTCTTTCAATCAATTTCCATTATAAATTGTAGTTCAACATTTTTTTCTAGTAGGGTTTGGATTAACAATTAGTTTATGAGCTCGAGATTTCCATCGCATGACAGCTGATGCGGGCGCAGCCCAAATCAGCTATCGCGCAAAGAAGTCGAGAGCGAATAATCTAATTGTTTTAGTAATAATCTACTATTCGTTCAAAACTAAACAAGTAAATTATCTAAATTCTCCCCGCAGACACTTTGGAAACGCGAAGGAGCGGCCGCCATTTTGTTGACAAACGCTACTCATATCCAGTCTATCACAGAATAGATAGCGAGTAGCATAGCCAACCAGAGACCGGCATTCGTGATGGAACGCTAGTAGATTTATACTGATGATAGATAGATAGACAGGCAGACTGACAAATAGCAGATACAACGGTCGGACAGAAGGATAGATTTACACAGAAATTCCCCAAACCTATAGATCTCATTTTGATGGTCACACAAAAAGATTTCATCCACAGATCCTGAGGTTACGTACTTAGTATGAGACGGAAAACTGGGGCTGATCTGTTATCAGGTATGATAAGAGTGTTACTTGTTAATTCTTGAAAGTTACTATCCATTCCACAAACTGGTAATATTGGCATTAGGCAGAGCACACACAACAATTATTGGAGAAAAGAATATTTAACCGATTTTGAGGTCCACGCGACATTAAAAACAGGAGAACTTTGCTCTTGTTAGAATTTTAAGTCACTTCTTCAGTGCCAGCTCAGGAAAAAGATAACAAGAAAATCACTTACAGGGCATCGGGTATGAGCGGTAGTCAGGTTCCTCACACTTGGCTGTTTCAATCTCCAGATCAGAGAAGTAAATAACACCACTGTCCTGTAAGACCAAATTATTTCATTAATAATTTTGACTCCTTGATATACAAGGAGTACTCTGAGCAATTATTTGATATCATCGTTACTTATAAGGTACCTTGCTTGCCACAAGGAAGGTTACCCACCTACAGAGCTGTTATTTAAGGCTGTAAGTTATGTATTACACCTGTGACAGCTGAACACCCTCTATGCTGAACTGGCATCATCGGTGATCCTTCCAGCAACTAGTTCATTTTGTCCGCGAAGGAACTAAGTTGTTATGGGTGCAAAACTCAGTGTATCATTTGGCTGGAGTCTTAAAAACAACCCTGGCATGCACAAGCAGGTATTAGGGAGCTTAAGCAACGAGGGCGGCAACAGCAACAAGGGTAGACACGGCAAAGAGAGCGCCACAAAACAATGGGCTTAATAAGCAAAAACAAACGCTCTGCACGTGCGTTTTACATTTTGGTACATTTCTTTGCCGTCCTCTGCAAAACAACAACGTGAAATGACCAAATTTTAAGTTTTCTCGAAAACGTGACCGCATGACGGCAAGTTTTTCTTTCGTTTTCTTTGTATTAACACCGTTCACAGTAATTTAGAGCCTGGACAGCTCGCCAGCATTTTTCAAGTTAAACAAATTGGAATCGCGAAAGAGTTACAAAAAAGAGAAGTTATATTTTGAACTGACGTTTTCGACTGTGTTTACTAAAACACATCGTACAGTCCCTTCCCCCCCCCCACCCCCCAAGAAAAAGTAATGAAATTGTTGTTTTTTTCTACTTTACTTTTGTGGTTAGGTTATCACGTTGTCAACAATTAACTGGAGGCAAGCACACACTCAGACACGCACACACACCTCGCCCTGTTGTAATTTTTTCCAAGTTCTGAGAAAACCATTTTTGCTACTGACGATAATCACAAAACTGACTGACTTTGAAAACACTTCAAATGATGTCTGGGATCAAAAGATAAACCTAAGCGTCATCTTTTGCATTAATTATTAACAACTTCTTATATACAAAAGTAGAGTGGTTTTACTTAACCCGTGACACAATTATTTTTATTATTATACATTGAACTCGCTCTCTCTTTTCTGGTTGGCCGAAAGCGTACAGTGCGTGAATTTTCGAAATCAGTCAAGGTCACGGGTAATCATGCCATGCATGACCGCGGTGCATGAGTTCCAAATATAATCATGTCAACTTCGCGCACTTTGTGTGGCTTGCCGTCGTTGAAGCAGCAAAACAATGTCCAAGTTTGCAAGTAAATGTTTAATGTCGCAACATTTTTTTTCCGTTTAATGTATAATAAAACAATCATTACCGTCGGTTTTTGTGATATCCAGAATAATCAAGGTTGATTATTGTGGATGTGACAAAATGCAACAAACCTTAAATGCTTTTGAAGCATCAAAGTCCTTTCTCCCACCACCATAGAAAGGTGAAATTGAGCGCCTTTTCCGGCCCCAAGGCCTCCACCAACGAGGACGATGTCTGCATGAATAACCTGAATATGACGGTGGCCCAACATCCTGGGAGCTGAGTACGTCTATAGCCTAATATATATTAAAGTACCACAATTAAAAAAATAACTACTATGTCAGGCTTCTGTTTTTGTATAAATCATTGTCATGAAAATCAGCAGCATACAGATGCAACGGGTGCAAACTTAAAATCCTAAAAGGAAGCACATAATTCCAAGACTTCCTTAAGCCCGCCGCACACTTGAGGAAAGAGCTGAGCAAAATTCCTCGCGAGGCTGTTAGCTCAGCCGTTTCCTCACGTGTGCGGCAAATTTGCGGTGAGAAATTCGCCTCGCGAGGCGATGAGGACAATATCAAACATGTTTGATTTTTTTTTTTCGCCTCGCGAGGCGAATTTCTCACCGCAAATTTGCCGCACACGTGAGGAAACGGCTGAGCTAACTGCCTCGCGAGGAATTTTGCTCAGCTCTTTCCTCAAGTGTGCGGCGGGCTTTAGATAACACCTACACAACACAATTTCTTTGTAGACCTTCCTCCATAAACACTCCCAAAGGTGGCTCAAAATGGTTTCGTTATTTTTAAACACCAATTCTTTAATGGATTGATATTACCACAAGTTTTTGTTTGGTTCCTTAAAAATGGTATCCAAAAATGCCCAACTATTTCTCAATACGTCGTGACCATTTTTAACGTAATGTTACCATAACAACACTGCAGCCTCTTAGAAACACCCTTAATTTAAGCTTTATGTGCCTGAAACTCGAAAACGAGTCCAGTGACCCTGTTTTTTATTATTAAATTGCAATCAGCATATCAAGATTCATCTTCTTGCAAAGTTCTAAAAAATTCTGTACAGCAGTTTCAGACGCTCCTTAATTTAAGGTGGCTCTGTTACACACTATCATGGGCATAAAACCAAAACTATTCCAATAATAATAATAATAATAACAATAACTTTATTTAAGTCTCAAATCGTTCTAGCCGAACACGAGTGCTCTACTAATTGGGGAGACTGTAAATCAAATAAACTCTAAATCTAATCAAGTTGGTTTTTGAGGAGAGGGGAAAACCGTAGTACCCGAAGAGAAACATCTTTGAGCAGAGTAAAGAACCAACAAACTCAGCCGACTTATGACGCTGGATGCGAGAATCAAACCTGGGTCATATTGGTGGAAGGCAACTGCTCTCATCGCTTCGACAACCCTGCTCCTCTAAAAACACCTTGTAATTGGACTTTCACAACCAATATACAGGGCTGCAAGTTAATACACCCTTACATCATCAATGGTTAATTCATTTCCTCCTTTTAACAGATGAACACTTTTGTCAACAGCGGTCACAGCTACTTGTGATCCCATTGCTGCCTTGATGATGAGCCTGGTATGTTCTCCAGGATGTCTGACCTTGTCGGCAAAATGTATCTTCACCTGTGTAGTGCAAACATACATGGTAACTTAAAAAAGCAAGTGCACGGGTCATGGGTTCAGTTCCACTTGGATGAAAGTTATACCCTCTGGCCCCTCCCCAACCCCAACTAACCCCCCGCCCCCCGCCCCCACCATTGCTCACGGCAAAGCAGACATGAAAAAAATTGCTGAGTAACAGAGAGTCTGCAATTAACTTGTTTTGAAACAAAATTACTACTAACTGCTATTGAAATCAAGTGCAAGTAGACACTGAAGTTCTCAAAGAAGCTCCCATTTTGTATCACCAGAAAAACAAAATCCAGTGGATGCAAGCTATTACCGGAACACATACACAATTGTGAGGAAAAGTTAAACAGTTCTACATGTATTGTAAGGTGTTCAAACCACAAACATCCAATCTTTGGGAATCATGGCCTCTTGTGCTGAGTGCAAGCTGGTGCAATTGACACAGCTAATGCACTTAAACGTTGACTACAGTTGCATATAGGCCTGAGGAAAGTAGCCCTGTCTAAATGACACCTACAGAAAGCATCATTTATTCTTCTACCTCATTCTCTAGAGTGTCTTTGGTGTCAATCAGCATATTAGCAGCAACCGTTTCCTGGTCTTCTCTCACATAGAACAACAAAATGCGGCATGATGGTACCATGCTGTGTGTTACAACAAACTCAATGAAGCCCTGGGTTATAAACATTTCTTCATTCTTGGTATTATTGAACGTTTTCATGCCTGGAGCATAATCAACTGTATGAAGCTTTCTTCCCTGTGCCACAAGCTTTCCACGACTTAACACCTAGAGATCACAAAAAAACACATTTATTTGGGTCACACAATATTACCTTCAGTTTTTCCATTACAGTTACTACTAACAGTGTTTTAAAAACATAACACCAGATTAAAGACACTGACAATCAAAGTCTTTCTGTCCAATATCAATGCCTGAAATAAATGAATAATATCGAATAATATCGAATATTATCATTCGCTGGATATTTTCCCCCTTTTTCATTGGCTGAGAGCCCACCACGTGACCTGCAAATAACTGCCTACAAATAATGATCTGCTCATGCGTAATATCGTCTAAATGCGTTTTTGCTGCAACTAATATTCTGCTCATGCGCAATTGTAACCACGCTAGAATAAATTATTTAACTGAGAAGGAACCAATTGATTTCTGCCAGCAGCGCACGCTTACCGCTTCCCAAAAAAAAGTATCAAAACAAACTTGGTGATCGAATGATAAAACAATTATTGAACTCGGTTATCACAAAATATCGTGATTTGCCAGTGTCTCGCAGATCAATTATTTGCCTCAGCCTTCAGGCTTCGGGAAATAATTGGTCTGCTCGCAACTGACAAATCACGATATTTTGCTCAACCTCGTCCAATAATTGTTAAATATCTGACTATTTTTCCTCGTCAAAGAATTACAAAATGTCAAACTATTCTTTTTTGGCCAGGGAACTCATAGTCCTAATGTGTCATCAACCTCACTCCCCTCTAGCACATGGAGATCATTTGAATCATACAGCTTTTGTTTAAAACATTAAGCACACAAACTTGTACCCAGTAAACTAAGGAAGATAATCTTACTTGGTAATAGAAGCTGATGTTTTTTGTTTTTGTCTCTGTGGTAAAATCAAACTTCACTTTTGCAGTAGAGCCAACCTGAAAAAACAGTGCATTTACTGTAAGTTAATGAGGTCCGTTTCAAACATTGTGCTAATGCCATGTCAAACTCAATTCATCAAATTGAATTTGGACTTTTAACATGATGTTTGAAGCCAAGTCGTGCTACTGCTGTGTAGAATGGCAGACGTTGGTGACTTAGTTTCAAAGGTCGAAATTAAAAACTACAATTTTAATACTATCCTGTAGCTTCTTGTCACTGTTTTCACAAAATCCATTTAAGTCCACGATTTGGCTTCAGTATAAGGCGCACCATTAGGGTGCGTCTTATAACCAAGTGCACCTTATAAGTGAATAAATACGGTAGGTTGTGTTTTGCAAATCAAAGCAGCGCAAATGCAAAATGATCTTTCATTGCTTTAAGACCTCCACGGTGTTTGTATGACTGTTTAACCTTTGGGATTATATCATTCCACTTTGAGCTCCACAGAGCTTCAACCAATTCTTCACCCAAATAATTCACAGCTTTTGTGAAACTTTCTGAATCCAAAATACCCCTCTTTTTTTGTGTTCAGGGTTGGACTCTAGCCACACCCATCCAATCCTGGCAACTTTCTTTTGCCACTGGGTCACCAAGAAATAAAGTTATTAGTTTTTGCTCCAAACTTATATGATGTATATGTATCAGCCATCTAATACTTCTCTTAATTACTAGATGATAACAAAAATTTGTAAGCCAATACATGTATTAATAGAAGTGGCTGAGCACTTAGGTAAAGTGCTTTGTTAGAAATCTTCCTACGTGTACCTTGCGAGGAGAACTGAACTGTTCCATTTCAATGTAGCTGTTGCTTGGAGAGAACCAGCGCTCTCCTGCATTGTGTGTCACGGTTGCTGAAAATTGATTCTTATAGTATACCTAAACACAATGCAGATACAACATCATTACTACACCCTAATATCAGCAATCAATGTACAAAATTATTCTCCATACATTAATTTTGCTATGGTAATGATGAGGAGAATTTGTTAAACCATGTCAAGACTTTTGTTACTTGTTGATCACTCTCTTTTTTCTCAAAACCTTAACATTTTGTCAAGCAGTGTGATTATAAGGAGAATACAATTAAAATAATTATTATATGGCTCGGGCAGCAGATAGCCAATAACAAATATCAGCCAATCAAATTGCTTTATTGCTGATCCAATATTTTCTAAGTATTGGACCAGGTATTTATTTACCCGTAACGTCTACCCTTTGGGCCAAAGATTGATGGCGTGGCCGGGGTCAGCTAGTACAAGAAAACAAGGTACAAATTTCTAGTTTACAGGTACTGTGAGTGAAGTAGGAAACTGACTGCTTGAATTTAGTTAGGGTAGAGTTCTCCAAGAAAGACTGAGGTATTTACTGTTCCACTACATAATCAGGTATTGTCCCAAACGATCCTGCATCTCTGCTTACAGTTAATAACAACACAAAGAAGTTATCTGGTTTTGTTTCCTTTGTCAGGCAAAGCTAAAAACTGCTTTACACGCTGTAACATGTACACATGATAGGCCCTCAGTTAGAATCCGGTCATTTTTGTCCTGAACATAATCCTGCATAGTCTGATATGGAATGTTGTGAAAAACCTTCAAAGCTTTCTCCAGTACTAGTCATGTAATAAATCTCGTATTAACCAAGCTTGCTCAGGACCATACTGGGAGAATATTGGTGCTTGGTCCATACTATCAAGACTTCTGGGTGATATTCTACCAGTATGGCCCTCACGCATGGTTGATAAGATATATGTACATGTACATGTAAATAAAAATATAGACTTAACCCCTTGTGATAACCAAGATCAGAATAGAGCCCATCGAAGCACTGACCATCAGAATTTCTTGTCTAAAATGTTGTCTAAATAAAGCTGTTGTTGCTGTTAAAATAAATATACATGTAACACTACAGTTCAACCCCTATTAAGTGGCACCCTTGGGGAAATCCATGGATAGTGGCCACTTTAAATGGGGGCTGGCCACTTAACAGAGGTAAAAAACAATGGAAAAGCCCTTATCAGGACTTTGATCATAGGCTGCCTAATAGCGGGTGGCTGTTTAATAGGTGGCCCCTTAATAGAGGTTCAACTGTACACAACACAGGTCTCTTTGAAATCTTAATCATAATGAATTCTGATCTGACCCGAACACGCAAGAATTTGGTCCCTTGTGTTATACTTGAACCATTAACCGCAAAATCCACGATTCCATTGGCAGGAACAGTAAAGCGCTTTTGGAACAACTTTTTGCATCTTGAACCCCAACACCCATCTCTGTCACTTGAAGCATCCACAACAATGTTAACTGGCTGTCCTGTCAGCGGGCTTCCATCAATTAGAGTTGCTTTCAACTAAAACAGCCAAACACACAGTACCAAAAAAATCAATGTGTAAATAAAGAATCACCATTTTAAGTCACCTCTGCCAAACCAGTGCTGTTTGAAACCTAGTGTTTTCTGATCAGATATTTCATTAGAATTTTCACTCAGTTAGTATAACACTTATCTGAACTTACTTACAATTTTTATTTAACCCCAAGATCAAAACTTCAATTCTTATTTGTTGCCCCTATACAATTCCTATAGAACTAGTAGGGAGAAATTGTTAAAAAACAAATATCAAACAAATTCATCTTGTGTGATCCTGTCCTTAATTCTCGTGACCACTCTGTTTTATAAAGTGTTGACATTAGAAGGAGAAATTTGATGCTGATCACTCTTAGGGTTTGAAGGATTAAAAGACCAAAAAAGAATGGAATGCTGAACAACAGCATTACAAATTCAAAAAAGTTTCTCTGAAAGGTCAAATTTTTAAACTACATGTAACTCTTCAAAACAAATGGTTCCCCGGTTCATGAAACTTTTCTGTATTATCAGGGTTGTCTCAAATTTTTGAATTATCCCTTTCAACCCCAAGATTGACCAGCATTAAAATTCTCCTTGTAATTTCAATGCTTTACAAAGCAGAGTGGTCACGAGAATTTAGGACAGTATCACACAAGATAAATATGCTTGATATTTTAACAACTTCTCCCCATCACTTCTATAAGAAAAGTGTAGGGACAACAAATGAGAATTGAAATTTTGATCTTAGGGCTTAAAGGATTAAATGGCTATTTCACCATCTTATACAACTGTACATGTACTAAACCAGGTATAAAGAGTCAGAGGTATGTGTATACCCCAGCAGAGTTGACCCAGCCAAGAACACAAAGTAAGTGCATGGTGATTTTCACTGGCTGTCAGCTACTCTTGACAACCCTGCATATATCCAAGGCAAAATGATCAAAAGTGAGTTCCTGTTTTTACTCTTTTGAAGCATCTTGTCGAAATGTTCTTGTTCATTAGGCCATTTTTGAATTTTATTTTTAAACAAAAAAATTTTGAAATTTTTGGCCATTTCCACGATTGTAGTTTTAATAGTTAATCAGAGTCCCATGGTTGGATTTTAGTTTGTTGTGTATGCAGAACTTATACACAGTGGTCAGCAAATGCACAATTAATGTTTAACAGGAATCAAAAGGGCAAATTTAAGTGAAGAAGTGCAATCGACCTCACACCTTTAAATCAGAAATTTTCTGATGAGTCAATAAGAAAAGGGATTTATGGTAATCCTGTCACGTCATCAGTTGCTGCACATAGCAGGGACAAACTGAAGCAGAATAATAAAAAACCAAGTTTTTCATTTGTCCAGTAATGGCAAATTTTTCTTACCTTCCCAACAAATGGCATGCCTGGTTTAAAGTCTGTGGGCGTAGACAGAAACTCTAATTTTGTGGTTTCTTGGACAATCTTTGTTTCTGTTTCTGTAGCATTTTGGGAAACTCCAGTTGCTGCCTCTCTTACAGTAGCTTGAATGGCAACTTTGTCACCATAATACATGTAGTGCCTATGCCTTGTCCTGTCAACTAGCAAGAGCTTCCGACTGACTGAGACATCAGTGCAGCCATTGATCTGAAAAAGAGACAAAACAAAAATATGTCTTTATATGTAAGAACAGTGTGATTAAATGTTCTTCAATTTCCATGGGTTTGTTAAGCCATGTTCGCACTAAACGTTTATTATATTCAACTGAATTATAATTTAATCCATCATACTCCAATATTATTCAGTTACATGTGTGGTTCTGTTCACATCTGTGAAAATTCAAATAAACGAGACAGGGTAACCTCGCAATCTGAAGTTGAAAACAAAATGGCACCCTATCGAACCTTCATCTGCTTTTCCTGGGCTTATTTTTATTGCGCATGGTGTTTATTTATCTCATGTTGCACCGCCTCTTCACTCCATAAACAATCAGAAGTTTGGTTTCCTCAAACCACCATGTGTCTGCCATTTTGTTTAATTGCGTACTGTAATAACTTCAAACAATCCCCTTGAGGTTGTTTGAAGTAATATTGTAATCCAATAATAATGAGGGACTGTAATATGAACCCATTTCATATTTAATTCAATTAATGTCCCTGTTCCTGTAGTGTAACGTAACTGCACCACACTTACATAAGGCACGTAAGGCGAAAAGAAACATATAGTGAAAACAAAACAATAGATAATGTTATTGAGGGGAACACTGCCTTGCAGCTGGTTAGTCTATATGATTTCTGGATTGTAAAACAAACTGAATGCAAAACAGCACATGCTGGATCAGACGTGAGTATTTGGTTAGCAGGCGAAGAGAGGGGCAAAGGAGCCAACAAGCTTGGGGGAAGTCACTTTGCAGACTTAAATGCACCATGTAGGAGTGACCTGATTTTATTGAAGCACAAAAAAAACAAGGTGCCCAACCCATCTCCAAAGAGAGGGTGGGAGGGAAAATTTCACAAAATGTTAGTAACTACTATATGCTCTGTACAAGAGAACTGCCAAGTGAATCTTGGATGGCTTGCTTGAGCTTTCATAGCTAGGAAGTGTCAACTCAATTATGTAGCTGTACCATGCAGCGGCAAGACCTAAATGTGTACCTTCACAGTTAACAATGGAGTCTTTGCTCGAGCGAAGTCATTGATTACAGTTACCTTGGACATTGACTACCTAGTAGCAGTGCACCCAAATGGATTACTTGTTATGCATCAAGTTCCCCCCAAAGAAATAGCGGCTCACATCCGAAACACATTTCTGGTTTGTTTGTGGTTTGTTTGCAGTCTTTTTAACAGACAAATCATATATCAGCAAAGTGCTAATGATGTGCGACGCATGACGAACCTTTCCATCATCAAGCAACTTTTGCTCAAAAAAGGTGGATGTGGCCTATAATGTATCTAGTGTGAAAGCTTCATACACGTCATGTGTTCATTGCCATGATAATAAAAAAATTATATCTTATAAAACTAGTCATTATTCCGCTGACGTTATAAAATCTGCACTTAACATAGACATCAACTGCCATGCTTACGAAATGAACAGAATTGATAGTTTGCAAGACATCATGCAATGAGCAGCTCTTTAAGTTTCAACAAGCTCTGAGAAAGTGGAAGAAATTATAAAAAAGAAATCAAAGAACTGATGCCTTTCAGGCCATGCCAAGGACTAAATGCTTGCTACGTCCTGCAGATGGAAATGAGCAGAGAATAATACTGAGCCTGAACAGTCATGGCTTGCTGTCAAGAAACAAAGGGTGACACGACAACAATGATGTCACCCCTCTTGTTGGAACTGTGGTGAAACACGAAAGGGAGAGCCTGGTAAATTAAAGGTTTTACAGTTTCTGTTGGCAAGTTAACAAAGATATCCTCACTCTCGGGGACCCTTTTTCGAATTGGTAGTTTCTGGTAAGCATTATTAAGCTCTGAAATTTTGAACTTTGAAGACATTTGAGAATGTGATATTTCCAGCCCCAACGACTCTGTCAACAGTGCAAACTTAAAAAAACAGTCTGTGATTGGACAAGTTTGAAAAGGAGGATTTGGCACAATAACATTCTTAAAAATGGAAGCCAAGCCGTGATTGGCTTATATAGAAAAAAGGAATGTGGTTCGGATGTGAGCAGCCATTTCTTTGGGGGGAGCAATGCGTGGCATCCCAAAAAACTGCTGCAAAGGAGACTATGGGATGTGCTAGTACCAGTGCTACAATGCTAGCAATAAGACCTAACAATGATGTTGCCAAACTTGTGCAAAAACCAGCAAACTATAGACCTCTGACATGTCTACCTTTGCTTAGTATAAATCTTAGTTGACGTTCTTTCACGAATGCCAGTCTCTGATTGACTATGCTACTTGCTATTTATTCTGTTAAAGATAGTGAGTAGCGTTTGTCAACAAAAAAGCCAATTTTACAATTGTGTGTTCAATGACCTGGCTTGTAAGCAGAAGCAAGGTGACCTTCTTTTGATACAAACCTCTCTGTCTTTCTCATGCAGATGTGTGCTATACATGATTTAATACGGTCTGTATCAAAACAAGGCACCTCCAGTCTCGCTTCTACTCAAAGGCCAGGTCACTAAACACACAATGGACTATTTTGAACAGCCACTGCTGTGTTATGTTCATTAGTAACATTGAAGTACATGGCCCAAGCCTTCTACAGTGTACTGATGAAAGCACTTATTTACAAAAGTAACACTAGTATCACATCCATGACATATGAGAACCCTGTTATGCCAATTTTCTCAACATAATAAGTTGACATAGCAACAGTATAACAAGTTACAAACAACACTAATTTCAATAACATCAAGAGATAACTAAAACACGAGTTCTGTTAAACCCAAATTTATGGTATACACTGAATTCCATGCATTAAGATCCACTATAATTTTTAAGAGTTTAAGGTGGCTCTAAATTAACCTCTATGGAATTTTTAATGAATTCACTGCTGGCTGTTCAAAACTGTTCTTCAGCCATTCAGCTGTTAATACCATGCATTTAAAACAACGTAGCCACCCATTAACTATCCGTTCACCATCTGCTTAGTGGCTGTGTGTTTTGACATTTGCACAGATTTTTTAGTGTACATCTGTACATTTTAAGGTGAGAGGTCATATTTCTTTAATACCACTGTATGTACAAGGGTAACAACACAAAGATTGGTGGAAATAACCCATCAAAGTTGACCACCTCAAGCAAATGGCTTTCAATCAAGGTCAAACACAATGAAACACTACCGCCTAGCTAATGTTCAAGCTAAAACGCACCTCCTTTTCCACTGTTGCCTGGTACGTTCTGCGCCAACTATACAGCCGCTTTAGTTTAAACAGAACTGAGACATATCCTTTCACTGGTTGTCCATATGTATATCTACATTCAAAATAAGGGGGCACAAATCACAAATGTTACTAAACTACTATAGCACAAGCTACAGGTCCCCAAAAGTAAAATTTTAGTCTTTAAAAATAAATTTACTTTGCTGAGCTCTAATATGGTATGGTACAACTACGTGCCATAAAAACAAGTCTGCATACTATTCAAGGCAATGCTATTCAATTTATGCTATTGCCAACAGGAAGGTACAGTCTGCCACAATTCAATGCAACCGCACTATATTGACAAATCTATCAACCATCGCAACAATGACAGAATCTGATTCAACAGATGGAAAGATCAAGCTACCAAAATTTTTGTACAATTGTGTCAAAAAAAACTTTTAGCAAAAACAAGGTAAGGGGTTGCAGGGCAGGAAAGCTGTTACACTGTCCAGCAAGAAAACAAAAACTAATATTATTCATGTGACCAAGCACAAAATTGACATCCTGTGTGAGACAACTTCATTTCCTACCTCTTTCACAAAGCTCAGCCAGCACGAAAACATTACGTATTGCAAAAAAATGTGCTAGAGATCTGGACCATACTTCAGACAGAGAGAACAGTTTTTCCTGTAGTAATGGAATGGCCTTAGCCAGTAAATAAGGTGTTGCCATTTCGCACAATAAAATAATGGTTTCACTGTAATACAAGTAACTGAGATTGAAACATGCACTTGTGTCAGAAACTTTCCATTTTAGAATTGAGACATGATAACATATTAAAATATTTTACAGCCACATTAGCTACCTACCAATTCTTCAAGCAACAATGCCACCCAGGTTCATGGCCAAGATCAGATTGTAACTAAACAGATTGTAGGATTTACAAATGTACTGAGAAAAACTAAGGCCTGTTGCAAACGTCGTGCTACTGCCATGTCGAACTCAACTGAACAAATTAAATTCAACAGTAGCATGATGTCTGAAACTGAGTTGTACTACTGCCATGTAGCACAGCCGAGGTTGCCGCACTACACAGCAATAGCACGACTTGTTGTAAACGTCATGCTACTGCCATGTCCAACTGAGTTCATAAATTATTAATACATTTTAAAAGTCAGCAAAACTGGCTTGTTATGGTTTGATGCATGCTTACAGCTACAGCCTTAAATTCGACTGAATTAAATTCAACGTCTGAAACCAAGTCATGCTGGAGTCCAGGTACAGTCAAGCCAGCTAAGCACGGTAGTAGCACGACGTTTGAAATGGGCCTAATCAAGATTACACTGTGCGAGCTTTTTCTTCAAGCTCATTCAAAATAATTCCAGTTGATACATTACAGTTGAGTAACAAAATGGCAATAAAATCTTATCACTTACTGAGCACAAACAGTAGCAGTGATGTTCTTATTATCTCTGTATGCCACAAATGTTGGGGGAGTGATGGTCACTTCAAACTTTGGAAGCACTAAACACAATAAAGAAAAAGTTATCTTATTATTTTTATATTCTGATGTACACTTAGATTATTAATCATAAAATTTAATAGGAAATCGGCTTTTGCAGAACTTAGAAATTAGGCAAATTCATGCACACAAATATGAAATGTGCATGAGGAACAGCATTTCGACATATGCAGCGCTCAAGAAGTGCATCAAATTTTGTTTTTTACTGACCACATGTTGTTTTAGTGAATACCTCATGAAACATAAGCAGCTATTAGGCATACCTTTTTAATTGCCAAGGAGAAAAAATGAAAAGGAAAGGGAATATGAGAAAGGGAGAGAAATAATCCCTCACAAATCTACCAGCCATGACCCTTTTTAAATACAGTGTACACTATGCCATTCTGCGAACAGCATTGATACCTGTATCTCAAGATATGAGAAGTCCTAGAAGTACTAGAAGTCCCAATATCAGTCACTTTTTTATATGACTTTGTTTGTGTATATTTTATTTTTTACAACATTTTTCAGCCAGTTCTAGATGCCACATATGCCAGTTTTTCTTAACACTTCATGTAATTCTTGTTTTTGTTTTAATAAATACATACTGGTATATGTTGGTAATGAATACTTTAAAAGGTGAAGTTACATGTAAATACCTCTGACATTCAAATTAAGTTATTCATTCATTCATTCATTCATCACAACTGAATGTATACAAGGCAAGATCAAGTCAAGGCACCAAATGAAAAACTATGCTTACGAAAACATGCAAACAGGTGAAACAAACTGGGCTTCAAAAACTAACTCAGGTCAACAAATTTTTTTCAATTTACCATATTTATCAACTTTAAAGACCAATGTCTTCTTTGCACCCTAAAAAAAATATATAAACAAAGAAACAATAGTCAATTATAACAAGACATTGATGACAGTTATAGACCAGGTAGTTTGCTTAATTACCACTCTAGTCCGCCACATTAAAACTCAAACAAAAATAGCTTCAATATTGATAGAAATCAGGCTTACATAGGTATACTTTAAATAATAGAATATATACTCTTAAAAGGAATTTTCATCCTGCAATTTTTTTGTTAGTTCATCACGAAGTGATTTTTGGAAGACATTTTGTGACAAGGTGGTAACCTGTTCCCGTTAAATAAATTTAACGGGAACAGCAAGAGCACCAACAACTGGTTATAAAGTATGTTTGTACTGACGGCTCCATTGATTAGTACAAACAACAGCCTGACAAGTGTTGAATTAATATGCAAGAGGATCATGCTGACCTAAAAATAATTAAAATGTAAAAATGTCAAATCTAATTTACTATAAAAATCAGAAAACCGTAAACACTGCAAATACTTCTGGAATGTCCACTGTTTTTCAAAAGAAAATAATACACAATGACTAAACTGTAAACTGTAACATCAATCATTTTTGTGGTTAGTGGTTTCTTCTTGTGGTTTCATCACATGTCTCATTGGCTGAACAACAAATATTCCAGAAATAATAGCTAGGCCATTATATTGATATTCTTGGTATTGAACTGAAGCTGGTATTGAACATGAAGTGGAAGCTCTTGCAGGGGAATGCATTTACATATGAAAAGATTCCCCCGCAAGAGCCTCCATTTCATGCTAGATCCAGTTCAATACTGAGAATACGAATATGGCCTCTTCTTTAGTTAGGGTTCTACACAGTAATACATGTAACAGAATGCACAAATTACCTGATGGGTAACATCAATCTTCCAGTCACCTAATACAGGCTGGCTTGACAAGTAAAACTTTAGACTTGCCATTCCTGATATAAAGTGAAAAAAGAAGGGACTAAGAAATGACCTATTGATTCTTTTCCAAGTTTTAATAAAAGTAAACAACAATCAGTTTTTAGTTCAGTATTTGTTTCTTTACATGTAGACACATTGTCTAAATATTACATGATTCTCAGTGCTCACTTCTTGTTTACTTTAGGCCCCAGCTAAACGATCAAACATTTTCATCCAACATTGTGTTGAGCGAGCATGTTTGACTGTTTAAGCCGCCTCTCTCTCAACATTGCATTAATAAAATGGCTTCCCATGTTTGAACTAGGTCAAACTAAATTCTCATCCAACATTTTGCTTCACAAGCAAATGTTTGACTGTTTAGCCACCTCTTCAAACAAAGCAAGCTTGCGCAGGAAAAAAAAAGCAAAATTAATCTGCAGATGTGTACGTCATATTTTCAGCGTTACGTACCATGCAGAAAGTGTAATGTGGGCTCAGTTTGCTTGATGTTTGATCAAACATTGTTGGATGAAAAATGTTTGATCGTTTAGCTGGGGCTAAACATGTGTTCATGTTCAAGAATAATTATGTCATGTATACATCCCCTGTAAGTAACTTAAAATGCACAGACTCCCCTTACCAACAACAAAATCTAAGTTCTCCCACTGTACAGTCCGCACACTACTTGGATTCTAAAAAACAAATAATAAATATATATTAAAAAACATTTTAATAAGTTGTAAATTTTCTTTCTAAATCTAGCTGACACAAAGACTAATTATTGGTTATTAAAGCTGATTTATCCCATGCCTCAGAAAATACAGCCAATCAGAAGTCAAGAAAGCTGTTGCACATTCTATGATATCCAATGGGCTGTATTCACAGATGCCTTCCATACTGGCTTTGCCACTTGCTTTTCCTGCCTCAAACTGGCAGCGTCTCATGTCTTATGTGTATACAGAAAAATAGAGTAAATTGTGGAATATTTTAAAGCTTCCCACAAGTAGTATTTAAAAGAAAGTAACACCGAATGTTATTCAAAAGCAATTCACTACAAGTAAAGGTTCTCAAATACCCCTGCTTAAATTACATACATGAACAGGAATAATGCACACACTGGTTTGATTTTTAAGACAAATTCTATTGAAATGTAATCAAAACCACAAATTCTGTGGTCAACTGAAAACTTTCATTTTGGCTGACATAAGAGCTTTTCTTTTATGCCCTGCTGTGTTTGCATCAAGAAACTGCTGATATCAGTTTTGAACATGTATGATATACTTACCGTGACAGTAACCTTTGCAATCTAGGGGGCAAAAAAGAAACAGGGTTACAAGAAAATAGATGACAATTCAAGACCAAGATGTTGAGGAAACAGCACCAACACCTACATTCACTGCTAATTAACCGACTCTCCAACTAAAAGTATAGAGCCAGCTGATTTAAACGTTTTGTAATTATTCTAAAAAAAAGATTGAAATAATCTCATTTTTCTAATCACAATGTCTGTTAGAAGTCAAATGAATAATCAATTGGACATTTAGTAGCCTGCGAGCAAGCTCTCTTGGGGTGTGGGGGAGGGAGGGAAAGAGGGGGAGATACTGCTTTGCATGCACATTGTCGCGTAGTTCGAAAACCATCACAGCTAGACAACAGAACTAAAACACAGCTAAACAAACTTATAACGAGAACTTTTAATGATCGTGAAGCCGAGCTGCGAGACGCGCGAACACAATGCTGAGGGCCTGGTTACATTGCTGGGGTCACCTGGTGTCCAGCGGTCAGCAGTGTCACGCAAGACACGCCACATCCTCTTCTCTTTAACAAAAACAAGAAACAAACATAAACGTTTCAGTGCTCAATCTAGAAAGTATTAAGTGTCTCAAGTGTTCAAAGATTGTTTACGTGAAAATCAACATCGCTCAGATCAGTGTTCCTTTAGCATAGATCATAATCTTCTTGCCAGGCAGGCGGGCGTCTTATACGACCAGAGCGTCTTGGTTCAAAACTTGGGAGGGTCTCTGACATTTCCTCCGGTTCACCGGGTGCTGGGAACAGTAAGGTATTTTCTGGATGCGCTCCTGTACTTGTGCTCTGCTCCGGCTCGTGTTCTTGCCTTGGCGTGGGAAGCGAGCTACTTCCATCCTGTGCCGGCTCCGGAGTCACTTCCTCAGCACCGTTCCTGGGCGGTGGTTCTGGAGTAGAGCGCAGTTGGCGTCGGTTTCTGCGATAGGTTCGGCCTTCAACTTCAACTTCATAAGAGCGCCTGCCGAGAGAACGGGTGCAGACCCCGAGACTCCATTTTTGTTCACCTGGAAGCTTCATTCGGACAGTATCTCCAACCAGCAAGGGGGGCAGGTTCTTTGTGCCTCGGTTGTACTGCGTTGATTGCACTCTTTTCTGTGCTTCCAGGTTCTTTCTGGTTATCACTTGGTCAGAAGAAGGCTTAAGCAGCTTCTCGGAGGTCGGCAGTAGTGTGCGAGTGCGTCGACCCATCAGCCTTTGAACAGGTGAGGTGCCAAATCCCTCGCTTGGGGTGTTTCGCCAATCTAGAATTGCCAGTAAGGGATCTTTCTTGTCCTCCTTTGCTTTCCTTAACAGTCCTTTACACGTTTTGACAGCATTTTCTGCTTTACCGTTTGACTGTGGATATCGGGGGCTCGACGTTCGGTGCTCGAACTTCCATGTACTGGCAAACTTTGCAAATGCTTCGTTGGCGAATTCAGGGCCATTGTCAGTGATTACTACCTCGGGAATCCCATGACGAGCAAACTGCACCTTGAATTGCGTAATCACAGCGTGTGCCGTCTTCGTGTGAATCTCCGCGACTTCAAAATAGTTGGACCAGTAATCTACTAGGATCAGGAATGTTTGATGTCCCAATTCAAACAAATCTGCTGCAATCTTTTCCCATGGGCGAGAGGGCAAGTCGTGAGGGTTCAGCTCTTCCCGAGCCTGTGCTGGTCTATACGCCTGGCAGGTGGAGCATCTTGAGACAAAATCACGGATCTCGGCACTCATTCCTGGCCAGTATAATATTTCGCGTGCACGACGAATGCAACCTCCAATGCCAACGTGACTGCTGTGTATCTGATTCAGCATGTCCTTGCGAAGCGATCGAGGTACTACCAGCTGCTCACCACGGAAAACCAACCCTCGAGACTCAATCAGCTCACTGCGCTCATCATAGTAAGGGCGAACAGCAGGTGGGCAGTGTTTCTTCTCTGGCCAACCTTGCACAATAACACGAATTAACTCCTGGATTTCAGGGTCTGCAGCTATTTGCTCCCGGAACACATCTCGTTTAGGGGTGTCCACTCGCACATGTTCTTCATGGTCTACCGTCTCGAGGGCGCGAATCTCACAGGGCTCTGAATGAGCTCCTTCTGTTGTTTTCATGTAGGCTCGACTAAGCGTATCAGCAATATACATGAGGTGCCCTTTTTTGTATTGTACATCTAAGTTGTACTTCTGTAACGCCAGACGCATGCGCTGTAGGCGCTTGGGTGACTTGTGGATCTCTTTCTTAAACACAGATTTTAGTGGCTCGTGGTCACTTTCAACAGTTACTGTATCACGTCCATACAGGTATTGGTCAAACTTGTCGCAGGACCAGACAATGGCCAACATTTCTTTTTCGATTTGCGCATAGCGCATTTCTGTGTCAGTCAGGGCACGGGACGCATAACAAATGGGTTGGTCATCTTGCAGAAGAACTGCTCCTAGACCAGCCTGGCTAGCATCGCACTGCACAGTGACAGGTTTGCTAACATCATAATACTTGAGCACAGGCGCCTCGGTAAGGAACTTCTTTATGGTCGCCATGGCTACTGCATGCTGCTCAAGCCACTGGAACTCCACATCTTTGTCCTCCAGGCGTCTGAGGGGCTCAGTCATCTCTGAAAGGTGGGGCATAAACTTTGAGAGGTACGTGACCATCCCTAGGAACCTCTTTAACGCAGGTCGGTCTTCGGGTTCAGGCAACTGCAATATGGCTTGAATCTTGTCGGGGTCGGGTTTGAGGCCCTCTGAGGTGAGTAGGTGCCCCATAAATTTCACACTGGACTGCTGTCGACGCACTTTCGCTCGATTCAACTTCAGGTTCCACTGGCGACACTTCTCAAGGAACGCGCGTTCGTTTCTCTCCAGGCTCAGGTTTACTTCGTCGTCAGTAGTGCCAAATCCAGCAATCAAGAAGTCGTCCGCAATAACTTCCACCCCCTCAAGGTCCTCCACAAATTCATGCATTGTGCGTTGCCAAATCTCTGGTGCTGAGCAGATCCCAAAGGGCATCCTCTTCCACCTATAACGCCCAAACGGTGTGTTGAAGGTGGTTTTGTAACTGGAGTCAGTGTCAAGACGTTTCTGCCAGAAACCATCTTTAGCATCCACCACAGTGAATTTCTTTGCTTGGGTGAGCCTGGTCACTACTTCTTCCACAGTGGGCATTTGATAATGCTCCCGACGGATGGCTTTGTTAAGATCACGGGGATCAAGACATATGCGCAGCTTGTTTGGCTTGGCCACCACTAACATGCTGGAAACCCACTCGGTAGGCTCATTTACTGGTGCAATGACGTCACTGTCTACCATTTCGTCTAGCTTACTCTTGATTTGCTCCCTTAAAGCGACTGGAACCCTGCGAGGTGGATGGACCACCGGCCGCACTGTGTCATCAGTTGCTATGTGGTACTCTCCTGGGAGGTCTCCCAGTCCTTCAAATACATCCTTAAACTCTTCTAATAAATCAGGGGCGACGGTCGTGGAGCCGACTCGCTGCGTGGGGGAAAACATGTCGTCACTGTCGTTGATCGAGATAAGCCCCAGATCCATACACGCTTTGTAGGATAAAAGTGGTGCTAGGTCATCTTCTGTGATGTTAAACTGCAATACGGTGGCATGTCCACGGCGCCATGTAGGGATGTCAGCAAAACCAAGGATTTTGTAACGTTCGTTAGTGTACGTTTTGATAAACTTGTGGGAGCAGAACTTGACGTGCTGCAATTCCGTATCCCCTGTGGCACGCTTATATTCTTTCAAAGACAGAAGGTTGCATTCTGCACCAGTATCCAGTTGGAAAGTTACTTGACTCTCAGTGGACTGCTTACCAACTCCCATTGTGATCATCGCACGTGAGCCAGCACCAACTTGGCTTATTCGGAAAACCTCCTCTGGTATTTCTACATTATTTACTTGCGGGTTGGCTAAACGGCACTTAGACTGGAAGTGGTTCTTTTGGCCGCACTTACGGCAGATTTGCCCATAGGCGGGACACTGGCAAGTAGCATGATGGTAACCACAAAAACGACATTCAGGTCGGTAGCCGGTTGAGTCCCGTGTCTTTCTTTGGTTCGGCGGGTTCTGTCTGACCATACCAACCACCTCCTCAGGTGCACTGTTCATCATCTTTAGCTGTTGACTGGTCTGTTCAGCCGCTTTGCATATGTCTAATGCTTTCTGTAGAGTCAAGTCAGTGACTCGTAATAGCCGTTCTCGGACTTTGTCGTCACGAATGCCTAGGACCAAGCGATCGCGTAAAATTTCGTCGGGCGTGATGCCATCGTGAGCACAGTTCTTCGCAATCATGCGGAGCTCGGTTACGTAAGCGGCAATGCTCTCGCCAGTTTCTTGTTTTCTGTTATTAAAGCGATATCTTTGGTAAATTACTTGTGTACGAGGTTCACAATACTCGTCGAATTTCACCAGCACGTCCTTCATTTTCTCATCCCATTCGCCTTCTCTCCAGGTAAACGTATCGAAAATCTTGACCGCGTCCTCGCCGATGACAGACAGTAACGTCGAAACTCGCACGAGGTCAGATTGTTGATAAATCCCGGCGGCGATTTCGTAACGCTGCCATATTTTCTTCCACTGTTTCCAACTTGTGGCTAGGTTATCATCGATTACGAGAGGTTTCGGCGGTGGAAGATTAGCTGGCGGCATTATCAGTGGCGCAGCCGCTTGTTCTTCGGTGTCGGGCATCTTTGCAAAATACAATATGGCGGCAATCAGATACGAATATTCTCTTGTCCTGTCGGCTTTGTTCTTGTCCTTTTCGGCGTGAATTCGTCTTGCTTCTCCTCTAGCAAAGAGGTCGACTCACTTCTGACACCATGTCGCGTAGTTCGAAAACCATCACAGCTAGACAACAGAACTAAAACACAGCTAAACAAACTTATAACGAGAACTTTTAATGATCGTGAAGCCGAGCTGCGAGACGCGCGAACACAATGCTGAGGGCCTGGTTACATTGCTGGGGTCACCTGGTGTCCAGCGGTCAGCAGTGTCACGCAAGACACGCCACACACATCTCAAATAAATTCTGCCTCACCGTACCCCCACAGCTCCTTGGGCTTTAAGCTGTCACAAGTTACATATTTAATATAATAATTTATTATGAGACCCACACAAAAAAATTCTTGTAAGTATCACCAAACATCTTTTTAATTAATAACCAAAAAATAAAATCTGAGCAATTTTTAATTACCTTTCCCTGTAGTGGCTTCAGGTTTTCATCTGTGCCAACAATGCGCATGTTAACTGCAAATTAAATAGCAACAGTGGCAAAAAAAATTGGTCAGTGCAAAAACGGGCATGTGTAACAGTTGTACCTTAATTTAAAATTGATTGTTTTTACAGCCTAGAGGTAGAAGTAGAGAGCTCAGAGCGTGAGGAAGGCAATTGTAGCAGGCTATTGCCATGGATTACTTCTAAAACTGGATTGCTTTTGACGGGATTTTCTAAAGTATGATATCATTATTTATTACATGTATATGGCTGGTGCTGACAGCCAATATAATGCGAGCTCTGATTGGCTAAGCGCTAGGGTATTATTCTCCCATAATGCCTGCAAAAACAAAACAACTTTTGCCTGTTTTTTTTGCAAGCCAACACAACAATAATAAACAACTTATTAACCTCAAACATTCAAACAAACAAAATCTCGAACCTCAGCCTTTCTGTACTGAACTCACTCTCGGTTAATAAGTAGTTAACAACAGACTGTTTAAAATTTGCTATGCATGTTGTGCTGGCACAGGATCATCAGCAAGATCAACACGTGCTTGTCTGTGACTGAAATTACCAATTACTGTACTCTTCCAAATTGAACAGTATTTAGCTTGTACAAATGCAAAGTGATAAAGGTTATTTCCCCAGGAGAGTTTAAACTCAAGCAAAAGTTTCATCCTGAATGAGGTGAAGTTCTTCAACTTCAGCTAATGACATGGGGCATGCTTGTGGTAATTAAGCCAAATCAAATCCCAGGAGTGATGAATAAGTAATTTCTCCTTTCAAAATCATTTCATTGTCAAGCAGACATGTGCTGAGAATAGAGAAATAAATCAACTAGGGGATATTGTTTCATTTACACTAAATTCTTAGGACTAACATTATAAGCAATGTGTAGCAGACAGTAAGGATGGCAGGATGGTTACAACTACTACTGAGATTGTGGAAATGAAAGAGTTAAATACTCTGTTCAAAACTGGTAACAAAATGCTCCAGTAATCCAGGGCCTGGTTGGTCGAAAGCCGATCAACGTTAATCCAGGATTAAAAATTAATTACGGAGCTTATTTCTCTGTCCCCAAATGTTGTTTTATGCCGATATTCTGCAAAAGGTTAGATTAAAAGGGGAAGTCAAGAATTTCCTGAAAAACAAAAAGCAACAAAGACAACTTTCATCCAATGGTTAACAACTGCAACCAAAGTTTACGCTAATCCTGAATTAGGTTAATCGGCTTTCGAACAACCGGGCTCAGGTGTTAATTAGGATCTTTAACAAAGCAAGAGAACAAAAGCACACAATATTCACCTGTCTGGCCTGGCTTGTAAATGGGTTTGTCAGTTTGAACGAAGATAGAATTCTTGGGAATTTCAATGGTGATATCTTTGCTCTTAAGGAAGGCCCGTTTCCCACCCACTGGACCTCCAAGCACAGTCAGCTTTGCTTTGATGCTTGTCTTACTACCAGCATACAAATCTCTTGGAATCTGTAGTCACAAACATATCACATTTAAAGGAGTTACAGCATGGTGATTTTTAATTTTAGGGTCCAAACTACCCTACATGTAAAACTGAAATCTCTTAGTGCATTTAATTTCCTTACAAGTAATATACTCCAGAACACTGGTTAAGAAAATGAGTATAGGAAATGACACGACCTCGAGTACAATTCAGGATTAATACGAACGCGTGATTTTGAAAGTTCTCAAAATTGCACATAAGCCTTTAGGCAGCTAGTGCAATTTAAGAACTTTCAAAATCATGAGTATCTATTAATCCCAAATTGTGCGAGAAGGTAGTGCGATTTTTTTATTTATAGTACATTCAACAAAATTACAAACCTACGCGCCATTGTCATGGAAACTTAATAGGTACATTTACGGAGTACTATTTGGGATTAATTGTACTGCTCTCGACCAATCAAATTGAGTAATTTTGTTGAGTGTACTATAATGTTATCTCGCCTTCAGACCACTATACGATGTAAATGTATTTATCATGGGTTACATAACCCTTTATCTGGGGTGTTAAAAGGTACGTTGTTACAACTGCCTCATTAGTGAGGTTTGATACACTTAATAAGTAGTAATATTATGTAACATTGCATTGCTTTTATTTATGTCCATTCGCATCATATGACCACTCCTACACCCTAAAAATTAAATACTTAGTGACTTAAGGCTAGTAGATTCTAATATACATATTTACAAGTGACTTATGTAAGTATCAGCGCATTTACTGAATCATTGTTTTATGAGCATGATTTGAATTGTTTGGGTTTTTCGGTGTTTCTGCTTTTATGTTTGATTTATTTTCAGATGTATTTTGCTTTTAAAGGCATAATAAAGAGGGTCGCACGCGACTCATACTGACACACCCCAATTGTGGTTGCTTATTACATGATTATTAGAATATAAAATTTATTTGTGTAGGAATTTAGCAAAGGATGATGGCAAACAATCCTAAGCAGAATGAATCACCAACTTAGGGCCCAAGGGAGTACTTAACTTGACCAACAGGTCATTAGAGCTACAGATTGAATTAACAGAAAACAAACAGTCTTCGAAGAAGGAAATTCTTATGATTCTTATCTAAGGCATTGGAGTGTGAGATGGGAAATTCACGATGTAACTCCTGTGTGGTTAAAGAAAGAAATAATGCAATGTCACAATTTGGGGAACCAAGTAATAAATAAATTAAGCATTGATTATTAATGGCCAGATAGTCAAGTTGTATATGCAATAATCATTATTTCAACATACCGCCAGTTTAAGGGTGCCATCAGCAAGACTAGTGAACTGTGCTTTATCACTAGCAATGATACCTCTCACTCCATCTCTGTGAATAAGTGTGGCATTGATAACCCAAGGTACTGATACTGAGAAAAGGTTGACGGATATCTCCTGGGTGCTACCTGCACGGAAAATTCTTGGGGCTGTAACAAGGTAGCCACTGAAAAGGAGTAAAAAAAAAATGACAACTGTTCTTTTATTTCACTTTTTAACCTGGAGGAAATGGCTATACCATTTCCAAGTTGTACTGTCATGTACAATGTAGGTGTGAGACTGATTTCACTCCATCACTTCTGTCAAATAGTTAGGATGTGCATCCGCTGACCAGTACCCGACACTTGGCATAATAATAATTATACACATGCAGAATATAATTATTATATTTCGCATTTGTCATAACTACCGATAATACAACAACCTTCAAACTGTATATAGCTCAGACTTAGTTTTGAAATCAGCACTACTAAAGGGAAACCATCATGAGTTGTGCATGTACTAGCATCTCGTCAAAACTTGAAGGTGTTAAGCTAACTTTTTCAAATCCAAAATTGTGGATTGGAGTTGAGCTCATAAATGCATTATTTTATCTATAGCAAAGAATTTTTTAGTCCTGGTTTTATCGTCTGATAAACCACATGAGATGTTGGAAGAACACGAGAAGAATTCTCTATTTATCAATTCTTCGCATTTTCTTCCAACATCTCAAGTGGTTTATCATGCCTCTAAACCATTGAAATTTGTGGTCTATTGTTTTTATGTAATAATTCAGAAAACACGTGAAATTTCCATGAATTTACTGGCACAATAAACCACAGCTAATTGACCAATCAGAGCACGCACATTGATTTGGTTATTATATGAAAAGCATGCAGCGACGGTGATTAAGCAGCACTTTGTTGTCATTAGAATATTGCAAAAGGTATGTTGCATTCATAAGATTTTACTGAGTTGGTTGCAAAGTAGCAAAGAAGTTAAGAGTTCGAAGCTTACTTTTCAGCTAGTGTCTTCAAAATGTTTCGTGAAAGAGTTGCCCCCTTGTCAATTCTATTTACAGCACATAGCATACATAGCTCATTAGCATAAATCTAATTAGCATAAAGCTCAAGGTGCCCACGCATAACACTGGCTCCCCACATACAGTGTATGCGCATGTAGACTACTTAAAGAAACCAAAAGAAACAATCAACATATGCCAATAATTCAAATTTATTAATTTATTTTTTTCTCAACTCTTGTGGGTGGGCCCCCTATGATGCCAAGAAGTAAATTTGTATTTCCCGCCATACACAACGTAGGCCATATTCGTATTCTCGGTATTGAACTGGATCTAGCATGAAGTGGAGGCTCTTGCGGGGGAATACATTTACACATGAAAAGATTCCCCCGCAAGAGCCTCCACTTCATGCTAGATCCAGTTCAATACCGAGAATACGAATATGGCAAAAGGAGGTTCACCAGGGATGTTGTATTTTTATTTGATATAATTATTTATGGCTATCATAATTTAGATTTCTCTGATAAGCTCTTATTTTGTAAAGAGAGAATTACTGACCAGCTATCGGAGTAACTGCTGAATTAATACCCCGCCACTTCTGACCACTATTGTCTTCTTGCAGCGGCATCGTTTGAAGAACGAGACAGATAACAATACGCACTATTCACACTGCACTATTCACAAGCAGTTTAGCTGAGCGGGGAGTAAGAAGTAAGTAATTTATTTACCCACATTGACGTCGTGCTCATTCAAGATACGAACGTGCGAGTAAGGCTTACCTTATCTACAGGTATACGTGAAGCTGGTTTTGTTCCCTTCAAATTTTCCATCGAAATTTAAAAAAGGACATCTTATGGTTTCGTTTGGTCTTATTCGCAAGGCCTTTCAAAAGATGATCAAACACCACCAGGAGCGTGCAGAGCAGAGATAAAGAGACCGGACGTTACCTCGTACTAGAAGCGAGGCTACGTGCTCCCCAATGACGTATTTGGAAAAACTCCAATTTTGACCGACATTGGCGCTAGGAAGCACTTCATTCTGGCACGAATCCGTTGAAGGAAATGAAAACAGACAGAGATGAAAGCATATGCTTCTCTGACCATGCAAAAGCAATTAATACCTTATTCTTGATCGAATGACAGGAAATCACAGCAAAGAACTGAATTGACCTTTTGGATAGGTTGATCATACTCCAGCTTGGGTACCAACTTGTCAAAAATAGGGTTGCCCAAAAATACCATGCGCTTGAAATGCTGTAATCCTATTTTTACCATCCTCTCATGTTAGAATTACAAACAACGCTGACCATTATCAGAGCTTTGGTGAGAGAAAAACGTGGAAAAATGTCTCTCTTAGGAAATCCTCTGTGGTTATGATGATTTAGTAGAAATTCTGTCCACTTTTTGAAGTGCGCGTAGAATGAAGTTATAAATTTCAGGTCACAACCATCAAATCCACGGCGCGCATCCACGGAGTGCAACACATTCCCGAAGCCCTCGCGTTCAACAGTCATTAAAACTTATGTTAAACGCCGCTTTCAAGGGTTTCCTTAAACACATTGCCAAAACTGTTGCCTCTTTTCACCACTGATAAAACAAAGGGAAAGGAGTCCGAGCTTCTTTCAAGATCGAGAGGTGTCGCATCTTCAATGTTTAGCTGCGAGACACACATTGGCTAGATGAAATTCTAGCAATTCAACTGGATCAGTGGAACATGTTGCATTGAGAGCATCATGGCAAAAAAAACCTTTTCAAGACTCTATCATAACGGCAATGCAATTTGGAATTGGTTTCTACTGACCAAATTACATTTATAAACAAAGCTTAGTATAGCGAACGTTAAAGGTAAAAGCCTCTGCATAGTCACAACAAACATGTCACTTTACAACGTTCGTGAGCCTATAACTAAAGCGGTGTTGATGGCAACGGCGAGAAAATGAAAACAATCTTCACGAGCGCTTACTTACCTTTCAACGTAACGAGTCACGGTAAAAACCAAGATTAGGCCAAAATAAACCGCAAACGAAGTCTTCATGTTGAGCTTGCCGATTACGCCTTGCGAGCAGACGTGACAATGCAAAAGAAGACAACAATTTGGAATTTATAACGGTGAAGATAATTGCGAAAGATTGAAAATTAATCTGCCTTGCCTACGAACTTCCGTCCGTCCTTGAGCGAGTGTGCAACTTGCAGTTGCAAATACCAAAAATATTATGCCAAGCCTCTTATCTTCTTTGTTATTAAAAAATTGAAACTGTTTGTAATTTAACCCAATAACAATAATATTTATCGGTATTAATTGCGTGAATTAAGGCAACCTGATAGCAGGGTAAATGAAGACCTCTCAAAGCGAAAACAAGCTTTGTTCTCACGTTAACAGTCTCATTCACACCAGAATGTCAGGGGTAGGAAAAAGGTGTTACTTGTTAAGCTTGGACGAGACTTTCCACTCAGGGGGTGGCACTCGTTATGTAACGTTTTGCAATGCACTGCTTTGCTAAAACCCAGACTGAGCAATGTTCCCTTTGTTGTCACAAATAACCTCGCCTCGCCTAACATTTCTCGTATCATTCATGACAAACATTCTTTACTCTTCTTATCGCTTTGTAAATGTTTTCAGTAACGTTACGGTTTTGTAGCTTTCCGCCGCTGTCAGAACATCAGTGGCATCCTTGTTAGGGCTCGGTTACCTCCCCCTGCTTCTTTTCGCTTCCACAATAAAAATGGCACTTGCCCATACATTGAACAGGGCCGCCAAAATTACACTTTCACACGATTAACATCATTGTCAAATAAACTCACATTTTACTGGTGATACTAAAAACGTTATCTACATGATTCGGTGCCGTTAGTGTAATATTCATTATACTGGAGAAACCAAACGCCGAATGAACGTAGAAGACCAGTTGATTCCTACTTCTACTTCAGGTAAGCCTACTACAGTCTCCGAACACTTTCTTCGTAACAATCGTGTAAGCGCAGACATGTTTCTCATTCTAGTTGAAAAATCTGCTCTAAACGTGATTCTGTCAGAAAGGCACGTGAGGCCTTTTTTAATCCATAAAGCGAAAACACTGGAGCCTTCCATATCAATAAACGTGAATTAGCTAATACTAAATATATCACGTATTTTATTCCATCCTTTCCGGTCTCTTTTCTACCATGTAATAATAATAATAATAATAATTATAACTTTATTTAAGTCTCAAATCGTCCTAGCTGAACACGAGTGCTCGATTAATTGGGGAGACTGGAAATCAAATAAACTCTAAATTAAATCAAATGTTGGTTTTTGAGGAGAGGGGAAAACCGGAGTACCCGGAGAAAAAACCTCTCGGAGCAGAGTAGAGAACCCGGCAACAAACTCAACCCACTTATTAGCTCAGCTCACTCATTGGTGGAAGGCGAGCGCTATCACCATTGCGCCAACCCTGCTCACCATCGCCATGTAAATCGCGATTAACCTGATGAAGGCTGGTATTGGCCAGCCGAAATACATATATTCAAACTCCAAGCCTTTCCACGATGTTTGATCAGTCTTTGCAGTAGTCTTCGTATTAAACCCGGTATTAAAGCACAATGAAGGGGTCTATTGGGGCTGGGAAGCAATCGGTACTTAGACCTTATAACCAACTAAGGGTGCACAATGTTAACTGATGCAGATTCTTTCTTGTACTGAATCAGTTAAATCAAAAATGACTGAAATAGTATTAAAACTAAGAATGCATCATACAAATAAAGTTTGAATTAAAGTAAAGGAGGTGAAGGTAAAGTTGACACCTAGAGATTCTCAATGTGGTGTCCCTTTTCATGTTGGGCATCCATTATTGAAAGGGAATAATCAAACTCAAGAGAGCCATATATGGTTCTTACCACTTGAAAAAAAATTTCATTTTTAAGTACGTGTAGAAAATAGCACTTAAAAAAATTGCACTCCCAATTCTGCCAAACCTCAAATTTCAAAATACGACAAAAACAGCTAAACAGCTTTCCTTTGACAGGTCTATCAGCAGAATGTTGTATGATCTAACCCCTAAGAGTAATCAATGCTTAATTTTTCCTTATGGTAACACTGCTCAATCAAACATAAAGGTTGTAAGAAAAAAGGAAGTGATCAACGTGTACCAAAGGTCTTGATTGTTTAATAAATTCTCCTCATCATTACCGTAGAAAATGTATGGAGAACAGTGTGGAGAATATACATGCTGATATTAGGGTTTAAAGGGTTAATGGAGGTTCGAAGACTATCCTCTTCCCCTCTCGCCCTCCCCCTCCTCTCTCCCCCTCCCCCCCTCCTCCGTACCTTCCTTACTCGAAAATCTTTATCTAGCATTTCCGGTTCTTCTTGTCTTATCTGTGCCTGGAATGGTTTTAAACCCAAAACATCAAGAATGACCAAGAACAAAATGACCAACAAACGTGACCTTTGTCACTGGTTTAGAGACTGCTTGACAGACGAGTTTGATCGGTGGGTTGAAATATGTTTCTCTTGACGCAATACGCGTGCCAAAAAACAGCCATCTGTTATCACGTATCTCACGTATCATTGAAACTCCCGCTTAGTGTCATGGAACCCTCTTAGTGAGGGGAGGGGGGGAGGGGAAAGAGAGGAAGAGAAGGTATATGCGACAAAATGTTTTCGCTTGATCCTGTTTCAGTGATTAGCAGGAAAAGCTTTTCACTCGCTTCATCAGTCACGATCTCAGAAGAAAGCTGAATATAAGCTGTAGATCCGAGGGAACACTGTGACTCTTCTAGCTTTGTTTTTGAGCTAAGTTCAACGTAGAGGAAAGCTTACTTTAATCGATCGGAGAACTAACCAAAATTAATGTTTCATTGCGCTTGTTGGTTTTGCTAGTTTGGTTTTCGATAGTGGATTCAAACAGAAGCCATTAGGATGACTAACTTTAACGAAGGGCTCAAGGGCCTTCGGTATCCAACGACAAAACTCACCAAGCAGGTTTGTCGACCCCAGCCTTTCCCAACTGAAAACTACTGAAAAGATCGAAGAAAGGAGAGGGACAGAATTTTCGAACTGTTTGACAAATTGTTATTTTTATTGCTGACGATCTTGCGTTTGAGGGGTACGCTTGAAGGTAATTATAATTGAAAGAAGAACTGATCGAGTTTCTTTATCCAATATTGTTTATATATCCTATTCAGCTCTCATGTGCCTTTTTTTATTTCCTTAACGCCGCATTCTCTCCTGTCTAGTATCTGTAAATTTCTTTTTATCGGTGATCGAGTTATTTGCAAGCTTTCAGGAAAGAGACATCATTAGAAGTTTAAGTGGTGTACGTTATCAACAAAGTGCCAAATAGGAAGGACTAAAACAGAGACTACAATTTTTATCAATTAGAACGTCACATTGGTATTATCAACTACCCCTGAAACGGAAATGCTTGGGCCCGAGAAGGTGAATAAAACTAAGACGGGCCATAAAAACCTCCAGGCCTCACCTTGCACGGATCACCATGCTCACGTTTCAACCGCCCCTCAAAATGCAGTGCCGATTGAACGATTACTTTTAGGATGTAAATGCTATGGCATAGTGTCGATTTTGAGGAGAACAAATTTAAGTCTCTAACTTAATATTTTTGTGAGTCCAGGTAAATGCACTCCTTCATACGTTCTCAGGTTTAAGAATAAAGGCTGCGGCCGACATGCCAACGCGTCTAAAATGGACCACTCCCTGACCACTCCCCGTCTAATGGAAATTTGATTGCCGCATTTGACGACGAGAACTTCCGCAGTTAAACTGCGAGCACCTACAGTAAATTCCGGCTAAGTTCAAATAATCTTAAATACTAGCTGAAATTAATTTACCGTGACCATTGCTTTACTGCAAACGGTATATTGTTTCTGACGTTGTTGACTTTGCTCTTGATATTTTTTCAGCCTATTATTAAGTGTATTATTTCAGTCTAAGTGCTTGCGTAAGACCCAACCCTACTCCCTTAACACATCCAGCACGTGTAAAACCTTCAGAATACATGTCCATCTTAGGAATTATCTAGGATTTATCGTTTTGGGCAGAAGTCCCGAGTGGCTTCCTTGGGGGATCAGGTGGTCTACCGGAAATTTCTTGTGATGAACATATGCTCTAAGATGCAATCTGGAGATAATGTTACATTGTTATTTTACTTTCTTTTTTTATAGTCGTGATCAAGTCCTGACATTGTTACAATAGCCCAATTTCTAATTCTCTCTTTCACAAAAGGTATTACGTCGCGGTTCTGGGAGAAATCCATACAAATCCTTATTTTATTCCCCGGAGCCTCGAAATTAGATTGAATTTTATTACATCGAAATTGGTCTATTAGCTCCGATATTTGTTAACGTTATGAGAACAGTAGTCCGAGATGTTTAATTTAAAATATTTAGAGTGATTTTACTTTATCCGTGCAATAGAATTTAGTGCAATACTATTAACTACAAGCAAGTATTACACACTATTTCCATTGTATTTTTGTTTATTTGATTATTACGCTATATTAATTTTGAGTAAATAAAAATGCTTCAGGGGTTAAGCAAAACCACTCTTTACTTGGTCATTGTTAGCCAATGAATTGCATCAATAAACTCAACAACAGCACTTTTCGATTTCTTAGAAATGGTCACTTAAAAACTTGTGCACTGACCTTGTCGCGTCTGGATGATTTTTCAGATACAGTTACTTATATACTGTTTTGATAACAATATTTTTTGGGGGAAAAGCTTCTACCCCTCAAATACCCTAGACAGAATTTTAGTGCCGAAGGCTTCTGCAGAACGAGACAAATTATAGACACCTCTTACTAACCGAGTTCGAGGTCTGTACTGTAAGTTACGGACCGAGTTTTTTTTTTTTTTTTTTTTTTTTCGCGTTCACTTACAAATCAACGAGAATTCATAACTTACGGAGCGAGAAAACGAGGTTAGTAGGATATTTATTTTATCTCTGAGGTTAATCGGGCGCGCGGGACCGGAAAGGACTTTCAAATTTAGGGCGCCGTACAGTAGAATACGGCCCGCAAATTTGATCAATCACAGCGCGCACACTATTGTAATGGACGAGACAAAATTTCCTCGTAAGGTATAACAAAGAACTGTAAACAAGTGACCAGCTTGACTTTATTACATTTTTGAATTCAATTGCTGGTTTTACAAGTAATTAATCGTTACAATAAATTCATTACTCTTGGTTAAGCAGGGGAGGCGTCACGGAGCTCTCGGAGCAACTCACAGGATAGGCTGAGAAAACAATAAACAGACAACAGAAACAATGGACCCTAGCCATGAAACAATGGAGCTTCGTGTTAATAAGAACCAACGAAATAAGAGGTTTCTAACAGGTGTGTTTCTCTGAAGATTACCTATAACTATAAACTCAAGCGGCACGCAGTGGAAGCCATGCAAAGCAAATTTTTCAATTCCTTGAGAATATGGAACTTCCACGTTATTTTTGAATGAAAACAAACTAAAGTAAGACCTTGTAAAATATAATTACAATTGTTTCGATAAATGATTTTCGCGAAAAATGAAATGATAAATGATAATAAAATGATTAAATGATTTTCGCTTATAGTGACGTGATAAGAATGAGGAACAAGGTTAGTCATCGCTGGTGAGCAAAATAACGAGAAATCTCCAATGACAAAGCTATCAGTCAGTTTTTGCCGCCTGGAATAGTCGATGAGTGGTTGTATCAATCTGTATACTAAAGTTATATTCATTTTTAGTGATATTCAACGATCTTGTCTGGGGTATGTTTTACTGATCGATGCAAAATAGCCATTGTCTGTAAGCAGACTGTTTAACGTCTTGCATTCGTATTTAGTTATTTTAGATAGGTTAAATTGTCGCTTTAGGTCCTTTAGAAGAGGATCTTACTATCATTTCTGAAAACACTTTTAAGCTCTTGTTTACTTAAGTTTAAAATCCACTAGCTTTGGTTATGAAGTGTGCTTGATCTAACAACTCTAAATCTTTGCCTTTATTTTACCACGGCAGTTTGTTATTTATTTTCCAAGCTTTATGGGCTCCTGGCTTTGTTCATGAACATAAAAACGTTCTTACTGATTTAAAAATTGTCATATTTTGCTTATAATTTGTTTAGGCATGTTTATTGATTATACGGTATTTATCGGTATTTGTGAGCTGTTTTTCCCAACTCTAGCTCTGCTTTACGCACCTTAAAATATTCCTTTTATGTTTATCAATATGACATTTATTGGTTATATGGTATTTATGATATGCTTATGGTTTACATTTTTGCATGCTGGTTTATATATTATACGTTATGTATGAGTTATGACCCATTTGTATTTATAGCATCTTTATTGGTTATATGGTATTTATCGGTATTTCAGTGTGGAGGGTAATGTTTACCTTAACTCACTCTGTGGATCACCTTTATGTAGGTTTAAATATTCATTTTATGTTTATATTTATGGCATATTTATTGTTTACTTGTTTGTTTATATTTTGGCATGTTTATTGCTTACGTTACTCCATGTTTATGTTTAATACGGTTGGCATGTTTACTTTGTTTATACAATATTTATTATTTGTGACACGTTAATTATTTTTATTTATGTTTGTTTATATGGTATTTATGATTTGAAATGTTCATTGTTTATATTTTGGCATGTTGTTTATACGTTACTTACGATTTAAGACAGTCAGTTGTTATTTGTGTTAAGGGCATGTTGCTTGTTTATATTTTGGCATGTTCATATGGTGTTTATGATTTATGACCTTTTTTGTTTTTATTTTGGGGTGTTTATTGCTTATACGGTATTTGTGATTTATGGCATGTTTACTGTTAATACGTTATTTGCGATTTATGACGTTTGTTATCGTATTTATGGCATGTTTATTTAAATTTGTTGTTAATGTGGTATTTATCGTTTATGACAAGTTCATTGTTATGTTGTTTCAAATACTACCAAAATAGGCTATTTAGTAAATTTGTTTACAAACACGTTAAATTTAGAATTTTATATTTGTGAGTAATTTTAAACTGTTTACTTATATACGATTTGTTATTACTTAATACTCGGATATTTCTAGCAGTCGCAAAAGGGGTTTATTGCTTGTTTATCACTAATTACTCCCAAGTAACTTGAGGTGAAAACGCTTCCACTTTCCATTTTAGACAAACAATCTTATTTATACATTGAATCAAATCTATTGAGGTATTTATTTTCGTTGGCTCTTTATTTCTCCAGGCCACATTCATTTTCCTTGTTACCTGTTTATTGTTCATAATGTCGTTTGCTATTGTCGGTTAATTAATTTATCTGATTATTTTAACCATTTACTTCTGCACACTCAATTTCTTATTCACTATGTAATTTGCGTAGATGCAGTTATATATTACGTGCGTTATTGTGTATGTTGCTGTTTCTACTAGCTGGTTTCTTTGACTACCTTGCGAACTTAGACCAATTTAGAAATGTGCCAAAAAGGTTTCGGGGTAACTTGGCTCCATCGTTGAGCCAAAATCAGGTGTACCACACTTTAAGAGCTGAATAACTAAAAAAATCTAGAAGAGTGCAAACTCGGCTCCTATTTTAAACTAGATTGGCTTTCGACATACCAGAGGCGCAAGCCTTTCGTACGATGTGTGTTTCATTTCTCGGCACGAAATGTTCACACTGATTTAACATGTTCTCTTACGTACTAGTTTACCCGCACACTTTACCACAAACACTTGCAGCATAGAAGTTTGTACATTTTCTCGAACCCTTAAATTCTCGGAATGAAACCGCGATTTCAGTTAAACGTCAGCCTACTCATGAAGTCGTGCCTAAATCTTAGCCTAGTCTTTTGAATGACAATCGAGAAGTAGCTAACACTAGATTTTTAAATTTCTCTTCACCGCAGTCCATTTGGGAATGAAAGGGTTGCGGATTAATTGTATGTTGAACGAAATATTAGCACTAATGACTCAGTGTTGCACTCGTTGAGCACCTAAATCACATTCGGAAACGTTCAAGAACTGCAGAAGACTTTTGACTTATTTCATCGTTTCAGTTTTTACGTTGGTGTCAGTTAAAGTTTCTGATGCCACAAACGTTTTCCTAGTGGAGTGTAAAACAGCATCTTTGAGGGATACGAAGCAAGCATCCATAGGATGAAAAAACCCCACCACGCTAGTTGTGGTATTTACATGAACGGGGCAAAAAATCCCAGCCCTATGGATTGCATACCCTCGACCTACTGGGTTCGGTCCACTTCTAAATCATGGAAATCCTGGAGTCATTGACACCATAGGTATCCTTGGTTGTCACTTAAACACAGTCCAGATTTATTAAACAGCATCTCAGTGATACCAGCGAAACAAAGGGCAGCTTCTCTGACAGGCGCGTCATATTTCGTCTACAAAATCTTGTGATGGAACAGCTGATGAAAGTTTGCTGTGATCCGTTGTATTGATGGCCTGTATTAAATGGTTCTGTAAAATAATGAAACATTTGAAGATATTTTAAATCCCACGTCTCGAAACCCAGCTTTTTGCTTTCTTAGGCCAGAAGAAGAAGAAGAGTAGCTCAGGTTAATCGAGATGGATAATGTGCCATTTCAGCACAGGAGAGGCGCTTAGTTCTCCATCATCGATGCAGCTCTTTCGCTCTTAAGTGTTCATGGCCATAACGAGCTGTCGAAGCTAACGTTTGAAATCAAAATTTGACATACCTGGGAGTAGTTGCCATATCGACTTTGAGGTTTTCAGTGGTAATCAGGTTAGTGTCTTTGAAGAGATCTTCCTGTTGGACGATTGAAATAACGTCAGTTTCTGTAATTAATTATCTTATGTTTTTGCTACAGCGGAATTGTTACTGTTACCTTCGTTTACATATCTTACTGTTTGCCCTCTCTGTTGAATTCATCTCTCTAGAAGTTGTTTGCAAAGGGCATTGCTATCACCTTTTACTGGAAAACGACGTTTTGCCGCATTGAACCCTTTTTTAATGCCTGAAGTAATTATCGAGCGGCATCGACAATACTTGCCTTGGTCTCTTTTGCAACAGTGTAATCAGTTACACTTCGCTCTGTGATCGGACGTTGACAAAATATCGCAACACTTTCTCAGCCAATGAGAAGCGAAACCAAAACCAATCGCGTATTGCACGGGTGCATTTTCCCGCGCTTGGCGCGGCTTGTATCTAATTACTTTAAATTTTGATTGGTTCACTGAGCTGGCCTCGTCTCTTTTGATTGGTCAGAGTAATCGCTTTGGTTTTGTTTTACGACACTCAATTGAAAACAACCCTGAATCTATATCTCTTGAGTTCCAGTCTCGACTACAGACAGTTTATTTCCAGTTTTGGTGTACGAGTGCGTGCGTTGTCAAGATTGGCTTCTTGGAACCAATCTAACTGTGCTTTTGAGGGCTGTTTTCTGCCGGTTTGCCTTCCTGAAAGATGTTTACATGCAAGCATAAAAAAAATCCTTAAAACAGGGTGGTAATACAGAAGCGTTCTGTACTCTTATTTAAAGCGGTTGCCAATTTTTAAGGTGACTTTTAGATGTTCCATTTCAATTCGATCCTATCGTTCTTACGTTGCACCCCTCAAGCGAAATTTATATTTGACTTGATCTCATTTTAGTTTTGACGCACCTTCTAAAAATAGAGATGGACAACTAGAAATATGTGTAGCATTGTTCATGCTTTTGGTAACTTAAAAAGACACTAAACAAGAATATATGAAAAAAGCAATTACAAAGAAAAACACACCTTATGATCTCGTTGTTTTTCTTGGTTAGTTGTCGTTGATCTTCCCATTATCGGTCGGGGTTTGAAGGGGACTCACATCATCCATTTTTGTCGTTGTTGATTTCTTCATGGAGGGCATTCCTGTTGGGTTTCAACAATAAAACTTACCGAGTCTCTATTAGTGTTTCGCTTATTTTTGTTATGGTTTTTCTATGTGTTCACTTTATTCTGTCTTTTATCTTGGGTACAAAACTCGTGGGTTTGTTCACAGGTAACTTCAGTCAAGTGGTATGATTTCCTCCTTTCATTTAGCATTACTACAAGATCAATTTTGCCCTACCTTACCATAATCACATAAATCGAAAAGTACCGTAATAGAGGCCTGCTTACCTACGAACACACCGTTCCTGTCTTGAAAGCGTTCTTGTCTTGTCCAGTGGCATGCATCGCACAGCAGGACATTAGAGCTCTTTTTCCTCAAAGCAATATACGACCTGTAGCTGACTTAACAAAAACCTTTAAAAACAAGTCACCAATACTATTGACAATAAATGAAAGGTTTCAAGGAAAGGTTTGTTAATAATTACGAGCGCTAGCGCAGATGTGCTCCGACATCTCGCACGCGTTCGTTCTTTGTCGCGTATACACACACCGTACAAATTCACAGACATTGATACCAATAGTAATAACAACAATCCCAACAATCCCAACAATACGTATTGAAGAGGAAGAGATTAGGTTTGAAATAAGGGACGTTAAAATGAACAGAGAAAGGAACCTGTTCGACCGAAAATCATTCAACATGAAGCAAGTACCCAAGTTGCCAGCCATGATGTCCAAGACTTGAGACCTCAGGCCGAACGATCAAATTGTTAGCTCCCGGCGGCATGAACCAGCCACGCCAAATTTCTGTCTCTCAGATATGACCCTTCTACGTCGCATGCGTTAACATTTCATCTGACGCCTCCTTTTTCTATCCAGTGTAATTGTTAACGCTTCCGCCTTCATGAAGGACAAGTCCCCGGCCCCAATTTGTGGACGTAGGATGTGCCGAGTGGTTTAGGGCGCTGGATTTCAATGCGCTGACCCGGGATCAAATCCCGCTCTGGCCACTAGCTGGTGTTGTTCTGGTAAGTGCCTGGTTCAACTCCTCGGTCATCCTTCTAAATAGCCAAAACTGGTCTGCCTCCCGCCAGTTGGGATTCTTAACTGTGTTGTGTTTATTTGTATTATTTGTTTCTTTGTCCCTGAAAAGCCCCTCTTGGGGAGTGGTCAATTAAATATTTATTTATTTATTTATTTAGCGCATCTCCCAATTATAATTAATCCCTCAATTAGTGCATCTATTCTTGAGCAGAGTTGGTCTGTCTGTGTCTTTATGTAAGATCATGAAGAAGAAAGACCACTGAACCAGTGTAGACCAGTGAAGCCGTTGGTCGAAAAACTGGTTTAAACCAGCGACATCAGCAAATCGTCTAAGTACCAATTAAGAGCGTTACTCAGTCCTCTAGGTTAGCACAGGCCTTGCTGAGAAATGTAAAAACTCGCGAGGTGTAAAAAGACTTGCAGAATGTTCTTGCGTAAGCCGGCGTATTGCATCAACGCATATTTCAAAACAGAAACGGATCATTGACAAAACAAACTGTTGCAGATGTTTTTCGGCTTTGAAAACTGTGTTGTACAAGACCTTTTTACGGCCATTGTTTGTATAAATTATATAAATACAGCTGTAAATTAAATATAAATCGCGAATTCCTGAGAAGAATGGTTAATGCAGCTATGTTGCAAGAGCGCAGCTTGCCAAGCTGAAGACACAGTGAACAGAGTACAATGAAATTCATTATTCGATGACTACGAATTGTGCACAGGAGGCCGACCAAATGTAGTGATGTACATTTACAAATGAATGATTGTATATTGAGCAAATCGGTGGAAATGTTAAACGGATTACTTTAAAGCCAGTATATTGCGGAAAATGGACGCAGCGTTTTCGACAGTATAAGCGCGCAGGTACACGAACTTGAGACGAGTTTTCACGGATTTTGAAGACGGAAATGAAAAAACTCATGAGGTTTCATCTGACTCTCTATAAAACCATTAAGAGTGTAGTTAAGTAAATGGAGATAGGTGGAGAATTGTGCAACAGGTTAACGAATCGAACCAAAAGAACACAGAATCCGGATTGTGTGACAAACTGGCAATGGAGGTATGCGAACTGTGTTCGAAGGAAAACCGGAACAAGATTGTGAGTATTGCCACTCAGTGGTGTTAAGCGCATACGAATTATTTATTTTCACACGCGGTGAGGGACCAGTAAGCGACATTAACAAAGTAAATAGCACTTTAAGAAGCAGACGAAGAGGACAGATTCGTGAGTAGTGAAGAAAACCCGACGAAGACCGAATGCGGATGGTGCTTCGGACCAGAAAAACGAGCAAAGGAAAACCGGTAAGGTGAAGGCATGCAAGTTGTATTAAAACACAGTGAAGGGAATGAAATAAAGGTATTTTCCACCATGCAACTGACGACGAAGGCTGGAAAACAGATGAAGGTCTTTGTGAAGCGAACTAAAGAATACGGAATCCAGATTGTGCGGTAACCGGCTGGTGACGAAGATATACGGACGGTGTTAAAGTGGCGCAAAGGCGATAAACTAAATTGATACGTGATGATTACAGAGAGTAATAGTAAGGTGAAGGCCGGCGTACGAATGACAGTAGCATCCAGTAAAGCATGCTTATTGTATCAACGAGCAGTTAGGTAAACTGAATAAGACGAATTGCAGACTTTCGTCAGTGGAAGTAACGGCATTCGAACTGTATTGAGGATTTAAAGCGACAAAGAACGGATTCTGATTCAGCAATGATAGAGTATTCGATTTGCACTGAGCCGAACTAGAACAAATTAAGGTAGATCACGGATTGAGCATCTGCAGATGAAGATGCTGAGGGCAAACGACTGGAGTTAAATGTTACTGTAGGAGACTGAAAAAGACTCAGGATTCACTGAGTGACGGTGCCTAAGAGAAGCAAATTGTATCAATGGTTATTTAAGCGAATTAAGAGAGAACGGACAGTGGAACTGGCCGCGATGAAGGCATTCGAATTGAATCGACGAACTATAATACGAATTGAATAAGACCGAGCGCGGCGGAACTCTTTGCAGCGGAAATGCGCGGCAAACAGATTATGCACAGTTAAGCAGACTAATGAGTGTAGATATGGGTGGTTGATAGTGTAACGAGCTGAAAATAAGAGAAATCAGCTTCATGAACGCCACAGGGCGAGAAAAACAGAGAAAAGACTTGTGCGAGATGGTAAACGAACAGGCAATTGAATAAGACTGATGCGCAGTTAATGAAATTTAAAGTGCAAGAGGCCTCTTTCATACAAGAGACTGTATTGCACGCAAGGCAGGAGAAAACAGGGAGCTGAAGGCGGGTGACATATAGTACTGAGTGCAAGATGGTAAACGCAGTGTTTTTTACATAGCGGCGTACGGCTTCAGGACTGGAGAAGAATGTCAGGGATTTCCACGCAGTCGGGTGAGCTGAAGAAGACATATCGTGTAATTTTGAACACAGTTTAACTCCCGGTTAAACTAGCGGAATGAAGATGTAATACGAATAGTGGACGCAGACGAATTGTATAAACGTTAACTGAAGCGCGCCAAACAGCCACAGAATCGACACCGGATTATGATGAAGCAATTTAGAAACGTCCAGTTAAACGAATAGAAAAAGGCCGTGTTAACGCGCAGTTGAACGAACTGATGAAGACAGATTGCGGATGGTACCATACGCTGTCGCTCTGAGAGTATGCTAACTGAAGGACGCACAATGTACTCAAAAGTGTAACTGTCAGTGAAAGTATAATTAAGCAAGGTAAAGAAGACAAATGGCAGATTTAGCGGCTTTTAGAGTGCTGAAAGCATGCTAATTAACTAGTTAATAGTCATTGCGGTTTTCGCCACGGGCAGTTACTGTATCCGAAGTGTATTCAGGCTCAGACCTATTCTGAAACCGTTGATGCAGTGATGAAGCGAATTGTTATCAGCAGGAAATGATGCAGATTGCTAGTAGATACAGCAAGCTTAAAAAACAAGTGGCGGGACCTTTGCTAGCAGTTAGCTGCCTTAGGCTTGTTCTTCTTATCTTGAACTGGTGATTTCCGTCCGGTTCGTTGTTTCGGCCAAAGCTGAAAGAGCAAACTGTTTAGTCAGCTGCAAGGTAAGATTGAAGCTCCAGACCCGTGTTGTCTGGAGTTCCACGAGTTTTTCTTCTACGGCTTATTGCATTGCTTTATTTTTGCTTCTTTTCTTGTTTACCTTTGTCGTTTGTTCTCTTCTCCTTTGCTTTCCCTTCTCTTCTCTTTTTCTTGTCTTCTACATGTAGATCACAGACTTGTTTTAAGCTCTGTCAGCTCTGATATCTTCCTTTCTGTCTCTTTCTTCAGTTCCTTTTGTATTCAGTATTCATCCCTTCTTTACTTTTCTTGTTTCCTCTCTTTTCTTCTTTGCTCTTCTCTGCTCTTCGTCTTTCTTTGTCTTGCCTTTTCTTCTTTCCCTTTCCTCTTCCTCTTTCCCCTTCTCTCCTCTTTCTTCGCTTCTTTTTCATTCTTCTGTTCTATTCTCATCTGTTCTCTTGTCTGCTTTCTTTTCTCTGCATGTTTCTCTTTTGTTCTTCTCTACTTCTCTTCCCTTGTTTTGTCTTCTCACGTCTTCTTTCTTCTTTCTTAGCTTCTGTTTTTCTCTTCTATTCTCCGTTTCCGTATCTTCCCTTGTCTTGTTTTATGGAAAAACCTTCCTGTTTCTGTTGCGGTTCCTTCAAAAGAGAGCTTTAATCGGTAAACCCTAACCTAGTCTGTCTGTCTGTCTGTCTGTCTGTGTTTTGTTACTCTCTCACTCCCTTTTTCACTCATTCTCTGTTCCTCAACTCCTCTCTTTTTTACCTTTAGTTTCTGCATTTCTTGTTCACAGGAGCTGATCCCTCTTTCCATCCGTCGTGTTGCTTGACTATACGGGGCATCCATGGTATACTCTTTCTGGAGTTGCTGTACTTGCCTTGTCTCTTCCTTGGCATTGTGCTTTGGTCATCTTTAATTTACTTTATTTAATACATGCTACATTTATACTACGTGCAGCGGATGCCAGTCTGCGACTAGCCCATGGAACGAAAGGACGTTCCATGAACCCCCGCCTTATAAACTGTATCGTGTAAGTAATTTACTTAAACTACAAATACTAAACTTAAAACAGACAATATAATTTACATACGTGTGCGACCTTTGAACTAAGTCTTATTACAGTAATGTAATATTTACCCACAGTAAACCCATTCTCCCACACACCAGTATACCCATTCATCTACACCCCACCCATTTGCTTTTCGCCAGAAAATTATTATTATTGATGTGCAGTACCCTGTTATTAAATGAAAAGAGGAGAGAATGTGATTCTCTGACGCATTAGGAACGTGGGGATGTAACAAATAACTCAGTAAATCCCAAAAAAGCGATCTTTATCTTTACATTTATAAGCCACATGCCTATAATATTATTATATCACTAGAATAAACCATGAGCCTACAAAAAGTCGGGAAAGATCTCTCGAGTGTTGAAAGAAAAAAGGGAACGTTGTTGGTCGACAGAAACACAACCGGTAAAAAAGTATTGGTATACGCAAAACACATCTGCCGAATAAAAAAAGAGGGGATATATGCGGAGGAAAAAAGAATCGTGCTGAAATACTGAGCAGATGTAAACGCCAAAAATAAAGGTGCATGAATGTCGAATCAGATTCGACCTCATGCTTGCGCATGCGCTCAAGCTGCAACCCAAAAACCAAAAGTGAAGTTTGCTAACTTCACTCAGGCTACGGGTTGAGGTAATTCATTCACTGCAAACGGTGAATGTCGAGCGAAATTCAGCTCAATTCTTGTAATGCTTTCCAAGAGTGGAGATAACCTCTCTTGTTGTTAACTAAACAGCAGGAGTAAAGATCACTCAAACTGCTTAGTGTGTCTGCTTAAACGCTGTATAATATATGAGAAAGTACACTTACCTGCAAAATTATGTTTATCAATGTTAATCCCATTGCTTCCCACTGAGTAATCAAACCAGCTGGCCTCTCAAGGCGTATCAAAAACGTTCCCAGAAAGCCAATTGACTTGAAGTACTCAGTATGTGGCGTTTAAGCGAGTTGGTGTCCCGAGACCTGAAGCCCCTTCATTAAGGTGGCTCAAGAAATCGGACACGTTTAGTAAACTCTGAATGGACCTCGACTAAATTAATTGCTTAGACTCGACTCAGTTGCAGAGAAAAATGCTGCAGCTGAGCTGAGACCATTCAAACACATGCAGAAGGGCGCAAAAAAGAGTCAACAGACGAACATCGACGAAGATCGTCGAAGATTGACGAAAATCAAAGACGAAATCGGATAAGGCAAAAGATATGAGTCGAAAAGCCGAAAAAGGAAAGCCAATTAGCAGCCAATTGGTTGAAAAGCCAAAAAGTCGAAGGTAAAAGCCACGAAAAGCCAAACGGTCAAAAAGCCAAAAAAGCCGAAATGAGCCAATCGGTCGGAAAAGGTGGACAGCCCACTCTGACATCTAAAAACAGTCGCAATGAAAGAGAAAAAAAATAAGACCAAACTCTATCCATGGAGTCGAATGTCGATCGGCAAAGACGTATTACAACTAGTATAAAATTTGGTCCATTCAGCGCAAACTAATTAACCCCCCTTAACTAACCCAACCCAGATTAAACACAAACAGAAGAGTACAATACCAGACCAGAAATGGTCTTCGAAGAAATTTCTTTCGTTTTCTTTCCTCTATGGTATTAGTCCTCAGAGTTCACAGTTCCGTGTTTCATTTGTAATGATCTGCTCCACCTTGATTCCTCCAAGTGATCCAACTCCTCGCTCCCTAGAATACCAGACAAGAAAAAAAATCCGGTTTATTTGGTAAGTTTTCAAGGATTTTTTTTGGGCATTATTAATTAGCGACACCATTAACAAGGGAATGATTTCTGCTCAACCCAACATATTAATAAAATAAGCGTCACTGTAATTGTAACGGGCGTGCACGAATAGAGTTCGACAAAATGTATACGTAATTAATGTTGAGGTTGCAAGTTAATCTTGAAGAGCGGAAGACTCAGTGGAAGAAGCTAAAATAGAGGAAATTGCCTGGAATTTAAAAAATCATTAATAGAACAAAACAAACTGAGGAGTAAACTTACTTTCGTTTAAGATACGAAGTGGTCACTCAAGACTCAGTTTGTTCGGCATTTTCCACAACTTCTACAGGCACGCAAACTCATGTCCTGTTACCATTTAGGACTTTCAGTTCGCCGAGGCGTGTACACCAGCAAACAACCTACGTCCGTAATTTTCACGTTTAGAGGTTTCGCCCTGATTGACGAGAGTTCTAACCACCAAAGAAATAACAAGAAACAACAACAAATATATTCAGTAAGGCGGTGTTTAATTTTCGCTAGCAACTGTTCCTCACGCACATTTATATGACGCGTTTGTGGACAATTTGTCTTACCTTGTCGCTGAATTTGTCTCCTTCCCGTTGTCTAATATTGGTAACTGGACATCTCCAAGTGCAACGCTTCATTCGAGCTTTTTGCTGTAGCAATCAAGCAATCATATTCTCAAGATTTTAAATGTAAAATACACTGAGAAATGCTTCGTTCACTACTTTATTTTGAACTGAACAAGGTGAATTATTGAAAGCGCTGATGTTTAAAAAGCGCGGGTCTATGTTATCTGATTGGTTCCCTTCCTCTAAGCTGCTTTCTTATTGGTCGAGTAGTGACAGCTAAATATCAGCTATTGTTTTGTACAAACAAGGAGCTGTGAGCCAATGATTGCACGTGAGTACGTGTTTATAAGAAGCAATTTTTACCCCTGAGTTTTTATGTAAATGAACACCAGGAACACTGCAAATTGGACAATAAAAACATTGGACACCAATGCCGCCGTTTTCAGCTCGGTGTCTTACCCGACAGATAATCGGGTAAAACAACGCAAACCGTAGTGAGAGACCTACCACCTGTTTTTCGTTTCGTTTGTTTCTCCCTTCAGTTTCTTCTATATGATTGTGTTTCCTTGTTAAATGAATGATGTAAAATTAAGAACAGAACGGAAGGAATTCTTACAATCAGTGACGCCGACTTGCCAGTATAGTTTGCCTTTAAGTTCGCTTGCCTTTTTTCCTGAGCATGCATTACGTTTCGCACGCACGGCTCCAGGAACCAATGACAGTAAACAACGACTTCACAAAATTATAATGAAGGGCCTTGGCAACGACGATGGTGTCGGCAACGAAAACTCAGGAAAAAGACATTTTATTTGTTACTATTTCGCGTTTATTCCAATTCGTTTAACTTAGGGCACGTTTTTTTATTCACAATTCTGGAATGAGAATGGCCAGAATGGAAAATGCGCGCGTTTTTCTATTCCGCATTCCTATTAATTCCGGAATGGACAGAACGCCATTCGATCCATTCTGCTCCCAGGGGCAGAATGAACAGAATGCTACGAGTGAAAATCCAAGCATTCCGTACCAACCATTCTTATTCCAGAACTGTGGATAAAACGCGCCCTTAGAAAATGCTGGCGAATTGTCATGGGAATAAATCATAAACGGCGTTAAGTAAGGAAAAATAAAGAAAAACTTGGAAGTTACCGTCACAATCTCGATGTTTACAAGAGGACGGTAAATGTAACATGCCTGTTATATTGCTGTGTGCATTCTCGTCGATGTTGGTCCCTAAAAAGTAGAATTAAATTCCATAATAGTTTTACTTTTGCAACCAAAAGCTCCGCCCACGGGCAAAAAATTTGCGTGCAATTTTTTGCAGTCCTCGATCAGCAGTAAAAACACAAAATGTGAACATTGTAAATTTCTAGCGAAAAAAGGAAAGTGAAAAAGTAATGTCCCACCGCAGTTATCTTTTCTACTTGACCTTTCTTAGTTGCCTGAAAATTCCCCCCCCCTCATTTTAACTTTCCCCCCGAGTCTCCAGGCCAGGACGAAAGAGTTCACAGAAAGAGAAGGCAGCGTCACAACTCCACACATTTATTTTCTTGCCTCGGTAACATCATACATCAGGCAAGTCGTTTACAGTTACAGTATAAATAATGTGAAACGTTTGTATGTCTTTTAAAAGATAAAAAGGTTTGCAGTGCTGACATAAAAATAAATTGTTACAAAATATACCTGATCCGTAAACCACAACTTAAGAACTTCAAAGAGGTAGAAGAATATTGCGATTTCAGAGGGGTGGGGAAGTCATGTTTAAAGTGACATGGTGCAAAGTCGGGCAAAAACCATTTTAAAAGTTAATAAAATCAACTTTTGTTAGCGTAACTTTACATGATACCATGCTGCAAATCTTCGTCGGAAATCTCTCTCTTGTTAAGAAATTACATAAAATAGTACCACCGTAGAGTAAAATATTAAAACGTATCAACGCTCAAGGTAGCACCCCCCATTCTCCCCCCCCCCCTCTTCCTTTCGGGTGACAAAATAAAATTTTCGAAATCCGAAATCTTTGAAATCCTCAGAATATAAACATTCCGAAGATGGCGATAATCTTGCAATTTCTGTGGATAAATATACAGTCAAGTGCGATTCAACGTAAAGCATATTTACAAACATTTTCTGCACGAACGTGAAGTGCTCGTGAATACTTTCACGATAAGCTTATACAGCGTTTACATCATCGCCATCTGGATATCAGTAAATACAACATTTACAACCAAAAAGTTCTGCAAAAGAGCCACCTATCAGAGTGGTCTTGATTGTCTGTGAAAGATAGATTCTTTTGTTCCTTCTTTTGTGACGGACGCTAGTAGCGATCTGTCGTTGTATTAGATCGATTGCGAATCGAAGCAAACTGTAAATGGAGGAATATTTGTTCTTCTAAATGAACATTCTAGTATGACAAATATCACTAGCCGAATCTATTTTCCCGAACTTCACATGTACCGAATCTAATGCAAATGAGGGAAACAGATAGATTTTTGTGTGGCTTACACAAATTGTGTAGCCACATTATTGCACGATTGGATTTATTTATTTGTCCACGAGAGTCGAGCGCCTGTCACGTGGTCTAGTAAGCCACACATTTATGCATTGCGGACCTATTTTTTTACATTTGCATTAGATTCGGCACATGTGAAGTTCGACGTTGGAACCGGGCCCAAGTACCGCTATTTCAAGCTTTGATAATCGAACCTTAAGTTTGTTTTGAAGCGGTCGCGACTCAACTAAAGCGAGTATTTCAAAATCAATAATGCAAAAACGTAAAATAACAGAATAAAAATATTTCCCCAAAACAGAAAAAGTAACCTCCAGAAAATAAAAAAAAAATCTGTTGTGACTGGGATTACTTTAGCTTAATGAGCATGACCACTACGTCTGAATTTAATGACTAATACCCTAAAAAGTGAAGTCGTTGACATAAGCATACCTGTCTCCCAACCTACACGTTTCTACTAAAAACAACAGACGATTAAATATCACCATGTGCATTAAAAGATCTTAAACAATTAAAAAAATAAAATGCGTGGTAAGGCGATACGAACTTCTCTTTAAACTTACGAATGATAAAACATACAGAGGGTAACAATATGAACCCTAAAGTTTACAGTCAGAAACTCGAATCCTTTTTTTCTCTTTTGTTCCGCGAGCTGCGTTCGGAGAATTCTGGCGTTTCTGAGCTAGGCCATGCAACAATACCCTTTCGGCTGGTTCTTAGTCCGAAACCCCTCCCCTTTCCTCCGGGTATTTCAATCCAAAGAGAATGGTAGGGAGAACTAAGAACTTGAGCATTACAGTGTAACCAGTGGTAGGATTTGCAGAGTTCGAATATAACATTTTACTTATGATCAGTTCCAAGTGAATTGTGGGTAGATCAAGTCCTTTGTGAGGACAAACGGTCAAAACTTACAAGTTCAAAAAAGGTACATCCTGAAATGGCCGTTTGCCCCGACAAAGGACTGGATCTGTCCCCAATCCAATCATTATAAGCAAAATGGTGTATCCTCAGAGTCACCTTCGACATCACGTGACTTAAGCAGCCAATCACAATGCAGCTGGCGACTCTAGTTCTCTCTACGTAAGTACAACGCTGGCGCTTGGTTTGATACAATCTCTTCCGAATGAGCAATTTTACATGAATGGATTTTGTGGTTTATCATGTCTAATACTGTGCAGCGTGCAAGCAGGTTTTTTTCCTCTTGGAGAAACTGTGGTCCCACGTCATGTAAGCTAAAGGACAGTGGATTTGCTGCTGGGATTGACCGCTGACGCAGTAGTCGAATAGTAATACGGAGGGGGATCCCTGTTGGACGGGCCAGACACCTGGAAAGTAACGAGAAGGGAAACATTAGTCTCATTCTTTCTATTCCTATCGCAATACCGGTAACTGTATAAGGCAAGACACCCAGGGTCTTAAAAGTCCTGGTAAGCTCATGCCGGCCGAGTGCTTAATATCTGCCTCAGTCAGAGGTTCGTGCCATTATGCAATAACGTTGCCTTTGTCTCCTTCACCTCCTTGAAAATCAAAGGAGATTTACAACAACCCACACAATCTTCGTAAAGAGTACGGCACATAATTCCCAGTGTAAGGGTCTCTTCTACAACACATCTCAGGGTTGGGTGGAGGCACGGAGATTACACGACCTTCGCTCTGTGACTGGTTGACAAAACTCACGTCACTTTCTCAGCCAATCAGAAGCAAACCCACAACCAATCGCCGGCTGCACGCGCGCATTTTCCCGCGCTTAGCGCCGGTTGCATGTAATTGCTTCAAATTCTGATTGGTTCACTGAGCTGTCTTCGACTCTTGTGATTGGTCTGAGTAATAGCTTTGGTTTTTGTTTTACGACAATCAATTGAAAACCACTCTATATGAAGTAGTCACTCACCACTTCAATATAGTCATTGCCCGCGTGTTTTCCTGGTGAATTATAGTAGTTTCGAGTTGTTCCGTTCAGCTGTAGAGCCGCTTGGTACATAACATGGCTGTAAAAAAAAGTATACCAAAGTTTAGCTTCAGAAGATTCCTGACTGAGATCAATTTCCACCGATGTTACAATATGCAAACCCTCGGGTTTAAAAAAAAAACATTTGACACATTAGTACAACCTAAGCATAATAGAGTGTCGAAAGTAAATCGCGTTTGGTGTGATTGGCCAGCAAAACTCGCGCCATTTTTTCAACCAATGAGAAGCAATACCAATCGTGACTTACTCGCGCGCACTTTCCCGCCCTTTGCGCGAGCTATAAGACGTGTTCTACGAGTTGAATTCGGCTTTACCGTGAAGGAATTCCGGGACAATAATGAATTCAAGTCAGGATGTATCGCCGCACTTTTTTTAAAACGTTGACAGTCGTCTTCAAAGTAGACTTGGAGAAGTCAATGAAGCATAGAAGTGGCATAACATTTCACTGAACCTATTTAAATAAAGCTCAGGGGACGACTGACATAAAATAGCATTGGCACTGATACTTACAACATCTATCGAATAATTACCTTGAAGAATAAAAATTCTCAATGATCAGCAAACTTACTTGGGAATGCGTCCTTGATTTCGCGTATCATGGATAATAACTCCGTTAGGGTACTCCAGCTTTAGATATTGAGCCGTTTTATCGGGGCTGCCTTCCCTGGGCAGTGATGCCCCTCGGTTTGAAAACAGCCCCTGTTGTTCGTGTCCCGGGGAAGACCCCCTTGGTAAGGAGTGAAGGTTGTTTGTGGTCATCACGGGTCCAGTTTGAGTGGGACCTAGCAAAGTCAAAGATGTTGTGACACTGAGTTAAAGAGAAGTAAACATGCCTGTTTCTTATTCTTGGTTTTGCGGGTTCTCACGCGTCTCTGAGTTTAAAAAGCATTCCATGTATGTTACCGAATCGTTTTAGATGGCTGTAAATAATTTTTCTTTCTTGAAAGGACATATGTTCGACATAAGTCTCTATTTTGGTCAAACAAAACAGAAATGTGGTCAGACGGTTTTTTAAATTATTATTTTCACTTATAATTATTAAGTATTAAGTATTAAGTATTAAGTATTGCTTCGCGGCATTATTTACTTATTACTTGGTAAAAACAATGTTCAGACATAAAATCCGACCAAAGTTAAGATTTCGTCGGACATTTTCCGATGACCAACAATTATTTGT
>OX419335.1:7996773-8031773 GCA_948470475.1 Galaxea fascicularis | reverse complement strand
ACACCCGTAGGACTGTACGACTGTGAGATAACAAATGTTTTTGGTTTTTGACCTTTACTCAAACCAAGTTGAACCTTACCCCTCTGAACCGCTTCCTCGATCTCTTCTGCTCGTGTTTTCATTCCAGTGATAAGGCGCTGCGTCTGACATTTTACTAAAATCTTCCATGTCTCTCGACGATCTGTAAAAGAAACAAAGATAATTCGAACACACTAAGATCCATGTCAAGCCGATTGCAGCAACCCTGGACTTTATTTTGACTATGAATCTACTGTAATTTAAATTGAAATTGTCAACGTATTCAAAGTATAATGCATATAAATAGATGAAAACACGGAAACGCATTAAACTGACGATGGTTTGAGTATTGCCGAAACATGTCTTTATTGGGTTTTCACGTGAGTCGTGAGTCTGTAATTTATTTTAATTCTGTTGTTGTCAGACGTTTTGGAAGTGTCATAGAGGTATACAAAAAACGTTTTCTGACGCGCTCCCAGGCAGACTACTGTAGCAAATCCGATGTCGTGTCTTCCCTCATACCGTGGAATTCCGAAATTAACGGCCCCCGTTACTTTCGGACTTAGCAGCCAAAGGGGCCGCTACTTTCGAGTAGTCGTGACTTTTGGATGGTTGAAAAACGTGTGCAGGCGATTGTCACTGCAAATAAGAAATTGAAATACATTCTCCTTGTTCCAGTGACATATGTTACGGTTCAATACTCTTTAAACTCGCACTTTACGTTGATAAAAATTACTGCTTGAAATGCCACATCCAATACAATACGGTGTTTTATTATTGTTGAGTGGTAATTTTTGAAAGGCCGCTACTCTCGGGTGGGCCTTCACGGTAAAAAATTAACGCTACTTTCGGGGAGCCGTTATTTTCGGGGGAGGGGGACAAGTCGGTGGGGGGCGTTACTTTCGAAATTCTGCGGGTTACGCTAAAGGGGAAGGAAGGTGGAGTGGCTTCATACTGGCTAACCTGTGGCGCCTGCGTTCTTCTCGGCTGTAGGAGGAGTCGCGATCGCTCCCTGACTCGGCAGAGTGGTGGCCTCGGTGATGATGATGTCGGCATCTACAAAGAAAGAACAATAAGTGCCAATTAAAACGCGAGATAGTGCAAGCAGAAATCTCAGGGGAAAAGGAACCCGCTCCCTTAGGGTGCTCAGATGGTGGCGAGCAGGAGAAACTGGCGTGCGAATGAAAACCTAAAGGAGGAGTAGCGTTATTGCTGCCCCGATGCTATCTGAACACTTGGGACAGGCTACCTTAAAAGGCCATATTCGTATTCACGGTATTGAACTGGACCTAGCATGAAGTGGAGGCTCTTGCGGGGGAATCTTTTCATATGTAAGTGTATTCCCCCGCAAGAGCCTCCACTTCATGCTAGATCCAGTTCAATACCGAGAATACGAATATGGCCTATTACGGATGGGATACTATCTCTATTGTCTTTGACTGGGACAAGTCACTGTATGTATAAGATATAACGGATCTAAGGGTCTTCGGATTAAACATGGCACAGACTAACGGATATGTATTGTTTCTTGCATTAACTTGCATATCACACAGAAATTGGTTTAACTTTATCAATTAACCTGACCTAGCCAGACCATTATCAATTTGCTTTACAACAATCCAACAGCATCAGCCCCAGAATCGGTCCACGGAAAAATCACGCTCAGATGTTGGAACTAAATCAACAAATTACAACTGACGTGCCAATAGCTGTACATTTAGTACACAAACACACCCACACTATTGCTGGTTTGCATGTGACGTCACGGCGGCCATGTTGGTGCACAAGGCTAACCCTCTGGGAATTGAACTCTATTTTTATGCAAATACTTTCTTTTGTTTCATTGAACCAATATGGCCGCTGGTCACGTGACTGAAAACCAAGAATTAGTCTAGCTGGGCCATGCCTTAACAGTGAATTATAAGGTAACCAATCACAAAGACAATAACTAAGAAAAGATAAAGGGAAAAAAGACAGTTATAAATAAAAACAAGAAAAAAACCGTATCACTGAGTTAAGCTAAAATACTAAACACACGTATAACTACTAAAGATCAGATTAATATCAGGAGAAACGTTGCCAGGATTTTAATTTACCTAGACAGCCTTTTCTGTAAGGGCCGCTAATGAGCGCCAACCCAGTCCTTTCTGATTATTCACATTAGCATAATATACTTCAAACACTCTCATAACGTAACCCACCAGCAAGCCAGTATGGCCACTTCGCAAATGACAGGATGAATAGTACGGAAAGGTCTTGTTTAAACCTTAGATTTCTTACCTTCTCCGTCTCCTTCTGCCTGTATCGTCATCAGACGAGTACGCTCTCCGATTTCTGAAAAAGGTAAATGCCATAACATTAATTAAAGGTCAAAGTACTTCATCCAATGCTGATGCAAATATGAAACGCAGTGCGTCAAAGGTCATTTTATTCAAATCTTCCCCTTTTTCCTACATGCACAGCCATTCTGGATGGCATTTTTTAAGATAGTCTTTCAACATTGCACTGTATTCAATTCTGTATTTGTGTATTTTCTTGTCATTGTTATTAAAAAATGAGGTGAGGTAAGTAGGAAGTAAGTAGAGAAGCGATGGAATTATAAATTCTGCGTGGGAACTTGTTGGAACAGTATCACATGTATACATAACCTTAGAACCAAACGTGTCGTAAAATGATGCAAAAAATGAAAGCAACAGTAAGTTAAACTTTTTTAGCCTCTGGTTCTGAACAAAATATAACTGCCTTCCAATGAAAACAGTGGTTCTAATCAACACCAAATAAGACAAATTTCTACATCTCGTTTTAAAATTGAACGTTTCACGGTACTGATATCCCACAACAAGAATTAAAACTGTTAGCAAGTCCGTAAGACAGTCCATATTTTTTTTTTACTGGCCGGCCATGAAAACTTATTGGGTCTTGGACTCAAACATGCCCATCAGAGTAAAGAGACTCCGGTGAGAATAAGACATGCCTTCCGCAAGTTTGTACTTTCGACGAATTTTTAAATTAAACGCTGAAGAAAGGTTTTGAGGATAGCTACGCACCTTCTTTTGGGTGTGTCGGTTTCACTGCCACTGCTTGGTCCAGCGGATCTTCGATGCGGTCTAAGGAGATATAAATGCAGTTACAAACATGGAGAGCGCAATAGTAGTGACAGTACAGAGTACCAATTTTCTATCACAGTAACACTGTACCATCAAGTGTAAAGGCAGTGAGAGTTGGCCCTTTGACATCTGCATAATATTTCACTCATTCCGTTCGCAATAAGATGATAATGGAGTTATCAAGAACAATTAAAGTAACTGTTACCTTGGAAATTTAGGTGATCTCTTCACTCTACCAGATCCGGAGCTCTTCATGGACCGAGGGGAGTCTGGGGCTGGTGTGTATAACCCACTGTTGAATAAACATGTTAATGAAAATGTACTTGCTTGCTTTCATAAGTAACTTTTTTCCAATTTCTACTTTGACTTTTTTTCTTTTCTTTGGCTGAGTTCAAACTATTTTTATCCTTGAGAAGAAAAGGAATGGGGAAAAGAGAAAATCATAGAGAGGGTTTCAATTCGGTGGCGTTTGCTCTGTGATTGGTTGATAAAACTCGCGCCATTTTCTCAGCCAATGAGAAGCAAAACCAAAACCAATCGCGAGTTGCACGTGCACTTTTTCCCGCGCTTGGCTCAGTGAACCAATCAGAATCTGAAGTGATTACATGCCACCGGCGCCAAGCGCGGGAAAATGGTCGCGTGCAACTTGCGATTGGATTTGCTTCTCATTCGCTGAGAAAGTGCTGCGAATTTTTTTCTTTTTTTTTTTTTTTGTTCTTATTAGTAGAATTATTTGTTAAGTAGAATCGTTTCTTGTTTGTAAAAAAAAGTGATGTTAGTACTGTAAGTGAAGTTAGGGTTTAAAACTTTATTAGTAATGTTAACATTGTAAATAGTATTAGATTTCTAAGTAATGTTGCCAGTAATTGAAAGTAATGTTAGTGTTTTAAGTAAGGTTGGCGGTATACAATCGAAATAAAGTGTCTAAATTAAAAAAAAAAGGCCTTTAACAAATTTCATCGTTTCTCGAAATCAACGGCTTGTATTAGGCAAAGGAAATACAACATATTATATAACATATTATTGATATTAGGGAAGGGGAACACAACTTCTTGGTCAGAATTGACAAGTCTTACACAGGAATTTGGAGCCAAACCCGATCAACAAGATTCTAAAGGACTGTTTCTGGATTTCTCCAGACTTCATGATTTGTTTTTACTTCCAATGAACATTTCCTTTACAATCAATCCACGTCACTGGTAGCCAGTATTTTTTAAAATTGAACAAAGCCTCGATTCAACAGTCGGTTTCGTCCCCTTCCGAATTCGAGTCGAAATTGAATTAAATGGACAGTCAGACATCTTGATTTTATATATCAAGAATGACGCGCGATATGCGATTTATTCGTTCGTATTCCAATGCGCGCTCATTAGACATAACTCACATTGGAACACTTCACAGTTATACTTGGGGTCGAACTCGAAACTGGGGGGCGAACTAGAATGGGGCAAACTCTCCATAATTCAATGCCTTTTGTAGCCGGTTCCAGGCTTTGAGATAGAGGAGGCAGGTGAACGAGACTGAGCGACAAAAAAAATTGAGCGGGGACTGGGGGTAGCAGGGGGAGGGAGAGCCTTACAGGCATTCCCTACCGCTGTCCGTCCCAAACCCCCTCTCTTGTTCACCTCGCTCTGCTGGTACTATCGCGCCCCGTTTATCTGAACGCCTGGAACAGGCTATGCCTTTTGTATGTATAATCTTACCCTTGCATTTGCGCAGATTGTTCCCACGGGAGAGCAGGACCTTGATTTCCATTATCAGCTGTAACGTTACCATTCTTTGAACTTGGGTCACCTTCAGTCTTGGTTCTGATTTTGAAAGCACATACAACAAATATCAATGATAGTCAAGTGTTGTTATGGATAGCACAGCAAATCACTAGTTGACTAACCAAGGCAAAAGTCTTGGAAATAAAATTGCGCGAGAAAAACCAAGATTTAATAAAAAAAAAAAAACGTTTATAAAAGAAATGATATGTGGGAAAACTGGCACTTTTCAAGTACCTTAGAGGGTTGCAAATAACACTTTCTCTTAAACCCGTTTTGCATATAACTTGTAAAAACCTTCAAGCTACAAAACCAACTGCAAGTTGGCTACAGAAGTGAATATTGAGGTAGAGAAAACCTTTCATGATAAGGAAATCAGTTCCATCTTATTGAAAGCAAACTTGGATTCCATATCCACCATAGATAGTTGTAGTGCAGCTGTAGACATCAGCCGATGTTACTTGAAATGTCGGGAGAGGGTGTACCTTATTTAAGTGTTCACTTACACAGTTCCATTAGGACCAGCAACAGGAACAGTAATCACCTCTGCTTGGTTGTCTGTTTGACTAAACCGTCGAATTTGGACTTGTGATGCATTGGTTGCCGTGCCAACAGTCATGTTACTTACAGCTGGAAAATCAAATTGCATCATTTAAAGACCCACCAGATGAAAAGGGGACACTAGCACTAAGCATTGTGTATTGGTTAAGTGAAGTCAAATACACCACATCCTACACATGCCGTTATTAACATGTCTTAAACACCAACACTCTTACTGGGCTAGAAATGTTTTTGATGACACATGTAATTTCTACTGAGGACTGTGATCCTTTCTCTGTCAAATTCTCATGACAGATGAACATTTCTTTTAATTTGTTGCTCTTCACTACCGTGAGTGAATCTGGTTGTACAAATAGAGGGAAACTGAAAGTGGAATTGGCTGGGTTAAAAAATTAACACTGAGGCAAGAGAGTTCACCTTTTTCTCCAGACTGGCTGTTCAACCTCCTTTCATAGCGCTTACTGGGTTTTCTATTGAATAAAAAAACAACAACAAAAACCATAGTATTGACGGGTTGGGAATAACACTTTGCTAAGTGACTGTTTAGGTGTTTTTTTTTTTTTTTTACTTTGCTCTAAAACTGCTGAATTTTTGCATACAAGTTTTTGTTTTAGATGTATTGCTAGGGTTTTAACGTATTGGTAGAGGAGAAGTGTTGGCGCAGTGGTGAGAGTAGAAATGACTGACTTGGTACCAGGTTTTAACCGAGCTATCCTCTGTAGTGTATGAGTCATTTTCATTGAAGGATGATTTTGATTAAAAAAGTATGTGCTGTGTCTGAAAAAACCTACTGGTATCACAATTGTGTATAATCACATTTAATCACAATCACATTTCATTTTTTTGGTTACTAAGAAATTTATACCTTTTTACTTCTGGATCAGGACGTTGAATCTTCTTTCCATCTTCTAGAGCTTCCTTCTGTGTTCTTCCACTTTAGGAATAAAGTTGATTGAACAAAAACATAAAAGATTCTGAGTCATCACAGACAAAACAATAATTAATTCACCCCTGATATCACTTTCAAACAACTCAGCTACCTAAATCAGAGAACCATAGTCATGCTCACACTGGTTTAAGTCACTCATCAGTATATAGCAACCTTGCACAAGGCAGTTGATATCATGTGGGCTTTGATGTAGTGAACCATGTTACAAGATGTTTGCCAGTACAACAAGATTTAAGAAAAGGTAGGAAATACTGCAGTGTTTCGGATCATATAGCGAGTAATTTAGGTGTTTTCCACCTGTCTTCAGAATAACACCATAGAATGAAAAATGAGCATTGGATTGTAAAGGTGTGAAAAGAGCGAAGTTCACACAAAGGCATGAATTGTCTAAATATTAATTAACAGCCTCTCAGTATGGTAAGTGGAGTTCTGCCTGTAAAGAAATGAGTGAAGATCTCCAATAAACACCATATTCCTGAAGGAAGGTCAGGTCCACTACTTGTTGAAAGATCCCAGAAGGTAACAGAGGACACTTCTCGCTCAGCCACGGAGCTAACCCCCTCCCAAAGCCAATGTTACAATATTGAATTGAGCATATTTACATCTCTCATGTGGTCAGGCCATCAGAACAAATGAACAGGAAAGAACCATACCTGTATCTGTGTCTATAGGAGGAACTTGTTCGGAATAAACCACTATTGCGACGAGGTCTAGTGGAGGATTTATCAAGTCTGCAAGTATGTGATGTTTTCAAAATTAGTCAACTTAATGTAATGTAATTTAAAGTTGCTGCTATAAAATGTAATGTAGTGGAGCTACTTCAAAATGCAAAATACTTATTGTCCTGATAGGATGGGAAAAAACCCCAACTTTCCCACCCTGCAAGCGTCTCCTTTGATCTTCCTAGATAAATCGGGAAGAGGAAGGAGCTTCTGCTAACGGCCTCAACATTCTTTGATTTGCCACTCATCCAAGAAAATGGATGAGCCAGTCCAGATTTGAGCAGGTCAAACCGGTTCTTCACTGTTACGCATGATAACTTGTAAGAATCACTGTACAGGTAGCTCTTTTTTGTGCCTATGGTATGTTGTTTACAGTCAATTGACAAACGTGGCAGCTGCTTAGTTTGAAAGCAAGGCTGGGCGAGGCTCGGTTACATCTAAATTTGAAGCATGCTTTTAAAATAGGAATTGTCAAGGTCATTCTTGATATTTCTAGGAAGATCAAAAGAGACTCACGCAGGGTACAACTCTCCTTGCCTTACCAAAATCATGACAAGGACTATTTTTGTAGCAAAACCAATGCTGTAAGACCTCTGAGAGACATGACCATGCCTTCATGAAGGTCCAGAGACATAACAAACAGTCTTTTAGTTGAAGAGCAATGTAATAGGGACCACTGAGCAAGCGTCTTCCTTCACTGTTTTTGAACATGAATCAATTCACAGTTTGTCACTGTTCTGGATTCATGTTGTAGTCAGATGGCAACAATGCAGAGATCAGGTGATCACAATAAACTCGAGCATGACGTGGGCACTGGGTAACAGTCACAGGAACACCACTCCTTCACTTAGATTGGTTGAGACACACATACTGCTGTGTTAGAAGGACAGCAACATCAAATTGCTCACCTGAAGAATATATGATGCTCAAGACAACATTTCCAGAGATGCTTACAGGCAGACTTGGTTGGAAGGTAAAATTTGAATGTGTACTCTCTATCCTGGAAAAAAGAATGTAATAGCAAATTTTATAGAGGCAACAATGATGGTGATAACAATCGCAAATGGTGATAGCGGTGATAATGGTAATTGTAAACATTTTTTATCCTCTCCCAGCTTTTCAGGTTTAATTATTAGAATGGGTACAAAATAAAGTAATCAAGAAATCATACAACAAACAAAGGTCGGACCGGTTGGCTATTTTATATGCATGGTCAAGGTCTACTCAGGCAAGTCCAGCCTGCTGTCTAACAAGGACCAAGGAAACCAGATTTCAAGTCCGGGGCCAAGTCCGCTTCGAATACCTGTCATCATTTTTTACTTCACAGCAATTACAGAAAATACTGACACAGATGAACACATTTTCAGGGCTGTCACTAATTTTTGAAGTTGATGGGGATATTCGAGTTGCTGTTGTGAAGTCAACATACTGGTTTTAGATCAAAGTAGCCGGGGATATACCTCGAAATATGAGGGGAAAATCCCTAGCCCCTGGCCCTGAATGTGTGGGTTTCAACTCTCAAAAGATGAACTGGCAAATTCAAATGCCAGAGACATGGCTCATGTCCACTGCAGCTACAATAAACCAATCAGCTCATCACCTCTTTTCCTTTCACCGTAAGATAGAATTTCTTTCCTTTGAAATCCACCTTCTCTATCTTGGACCTACAAACAAGATACTCAGTTAACTGAAAGGTAAGTAACCACCGGTTGGCTCAGTTGGTAGAGTGCTGGACTACCATGCAGGAGGTTGCAGGTTCAAGCCCTGGCCAGACCAAAAGGGTCTTGAAATAACTGGACAAGGACAATAAACCATAGACCCATCTCACAACTCTTCATGGTTGATTCTGTGAGACATTAAAGAACCACAAGGGATGTAATGAACCCTGGCTGTGTATGTTGTAAGTGTACTTCCTTATGTTAGAGACTTCTAAACACCAAACTTCGTCTGCTGGAACAATCCAACCCTACTCTCCCCTACTCTTGTTCTCAGAAATGAGAACAAACTTTGGTGACACAGGAATGTGTACCAGCTGCCTCAACCAAAGAGGCCCAGGTTCTATTCTTGGTCTCTGTCTTAAGTTAGTTGATTGTTCTTGATTCTCATCCTAAGCTTGTAGAGACAGAATTTTTTCTCTGGGGCACTCAAAGCTCTTCTCTCTTGTTATCATCAAAAGGTAAAATTCAAAATTAATGCCAATAATTTAATTTGCAATCAGCTGTTACCCAGTAATTGTTGTATTCACGCTTCAGTGTTACCAATCACAATATGCAGGGTCCGAAATTAACTTTTTTCTAAGGGAGCCAATTGGCGACTAACCTAAAAATTTTGGTCGCCAGATGGAAGGGTTTGGTCGCCAAAGACAAGTGTTAGTTTTTTTGGTTTGGTTGTATTGATTTTTCGTTTTACTCCAGTAGTTTTAATTTACGTTAATTTATAGTAAAAGCACAAAATTTAAACTTTCTTTCACTATAATTAAACAAAATGTTGCCATTTAACACAATATTATTACATACAGCTAAAAATTAAAGGAGAGACTCACAACAGCCGTGTAACGATAACATAGTCCTACACCTCAATGAGCGTGTTTGTCAACGTTCATGCGAAGGCTTCGGATTTCTTTTTCTTATTATTTCCATTTAGCAGGAACTATACTGGTCTCCTGGTAAGTTCTGTGTACTAGACATATGGGGGCCCTCTTTCAATACTTAGATTTAATCAAGTGTGCAACTCAAGTATCTGTTCTTCGCCGAAACGCAACGAAAACGCAATGACGAGAAATGTTCTAGTGCCAGGCGCTCACACTTTTTTATTGCTCGGACCAGTCCCCCACCTAAGTCAGTGGTCATGATAAAAACTATAAAAACTAATTGAGTTGTTGAAGATTCGATTGAGGCCTTACATTACTGTAAAGTTGATGTTAAAATTGTTAAAAACGTCCAAGCTTTCGCAGATCTACAGCATCTGATGATGCCGTAGATCGGCGAAAGCTTGGACGTTTTTAACAATTTTAACATCAACTTTACAGTAGTGTAAGGCCTCAATCGAATCTTCAACTATTTAAAATGCTACTGAAGGACAACATTCAACGATTAGTAATTAAGTTGATTATTGACCAATACAATCGCAATGGCATTTACTCTGTTTACTGGTATTTAGTAAAGTACGAAAAGATTTAAATTAAGCGCGCTTTTTTCGGCTGACGCTTTATTCGTCACGACTCGTCACGATTTTCGCCACGTCACGTTTTTGCCCGCGATATCAGAATTGCGAGAAGCCGCTGAAACAATATGGCGACGGGTAATTATGGCGATCGTAAAATCGTCGCTTTGTTTTACTACAATTCTCCACGGCAGCTTTATGTTTTCTTTTAAAAAAAGCGCATTTACCTTGGAATTCCAAATGCCGAGGGGACAAAAGGTTAGTCGCCTGCTGGCGACCAGTTCTAAATTTCTGGTCGCCAACGCTCAATTTTTGGTCGCATTGGCGACCAGTCAGTCGCAATGTCGGACCCTGATATGCTAGATTCACTGATGACACCCAAGATCATACTCAGTCTGAGGTTGGTTAGTTTCATTCAGTACTGACTTATCTGGAGTTCAGTTTTTGCTTTTAATGAAGGTTGGTGAAACTAAATTGATTTATTGATATACAGTCGAACATCTGTTAAGTGGCCCCCTCTTAAATGGCCACCCCCCTCCCCCCCCCCCCCCCAATTAGGCAGCCAGTAGTCTAAGTCCCAATGACTGTTCTATCATTTTTTACCTCTGTTAAGTGGCCAGCCCCCATGCATTAAGTGACCACTTTCCATTTCCCCAAGTGTGGCTGCTTAAAAGGGGTTTAACTGTATTTTACAGTCAGAGGCACCTCTGTTGACAAAAGGTTGCTTAGTTTATGATTACTTAATTAATATTATAAAGGCAATATTATTAGACAAGTGTATGTCCTCACACTCACCAAAGGTAGGAACCAACACGTGTCTTGTTCTTGTAAACAGCCACTCCAGAGGGTTTCAGTGCCACAAAATACTCCACAAAGTCTTCTCCCTAGATACAGAGAAATTTGAAGCCCACTATGTAAACAGACAGAACCTCTTTCTGAAGATGTGGTTCAAGATCACTATGTCCCTAAGTGGAATCAACAACAGGGTTGTGTAGAAATATTCCAATGAGAAGTTAATTCTTTCTTTCTTTCCCCTTTTTTTCTCATCTGATACCCTCTAATTCTACTTTACATTCAAATGTGTAAAGAACAGCAAAAGTTGAGTTCTCACAGGTTAAGGAATTTGAAAATGGGTAGCAAGTCACTTTGCAGTTTCAGTGCTGTGACTTTGTAAGGGTGAGAGTTCTGTCAAAATTATTCATGGTTAGTGAATTCCCCCTCTGAAGATCATCAATAATGTGGCACCTGGGAGTGTAGCACCTGCTAGCAAATTTGTTATTTACTATTGATTGAACATATACATATGTTTTGCATAAGGAATCACACCCTGTATTAATTACGCCAGTGATGAAGTTATCACACTCTAATAAAACGTTCTTGCAAATTAGGGCTTAAAAAACAAAGCCAAAGGAATTGTTAGATACAATTACCTTGACCTTAAGTATTTAATCTATGCAAAGTTGACATAGAAGTCTTCAGATGCACCCAGGTTTACTTAAAACCACAAACCTTGACTGGATGAAGGTCAACTCCATACATTTCCAACCATTTGACTTTATCAAGATACATAAACTCTGCAACTGATGGAACCATGGGTCTGAAACAGAAAAAAATAAAGTGGCTATGAACTGCTAACTAAAAAATTAATGGATTATTAACTACTTATAATTTTTCAATTCCTTTCTTAGGAACCCTGACACTTCAAATATCAAATATGGGAGTAAATGGGTTAAAACACAGCATTCTCTAACTGAGGCCTTGCCGTTTTCACCAAGCTTTGATTAATGCACTCTCAAGATTTTAAAATTTATTGTTCAAAGCAATAAATAGATACAAAGTTGACTAAGTGTTGCTTAAGAATGTTTGAACCCACCCAGGCCCATCCCCTGACTGAATGTGCTTCCGCGGTGCATGCCCTTTCAATAACGTTGTAAGTAGGGGGTGTAACTAAACAAGTTGATAGTGACCAAGGTTTTTTTTTCCTACCAAAAACCAAGAAGAGGATATTGGTCAGCTGTTGCTGCTTATTGAAGGACTGCTTACTTTATATTATTCTTATTTATTTAATAGTTTCAAGTTTACCCAAGCTTCTTATGCATGCGGTAAATCTTGGATTCCAGCTCTTCACCCTGGACATAAAAAAAATACAAATCATTATTCGAAGATACAAAACACACAATATTAAAATTTTTTTATATTATTGTGATGAATAAATGACTCCTCATGCGATAAGCATTACCACATGCCATAACACAGTAATAGAACTTCCTGGCTGACTGGACTTATATATGAGGTGATAGCAAAACAGTTCCAAAGAAATCCTTATTACCTGGTTAGGAATAAACCTAAACTCTGATACATAACCAGGCGTATGTTCTTTTGGATCATATTCCCCAAGTTCAGCTGAAAAGACATAAGGACAAATTTAAAAGATTAAACCCCTTAACCCCCAACAGTGACCATTATGTTTAATTTCCCCTTAAAATAACACCGCTCAATCAAACATAAAAATGTGAGAAAAAAAAGAAGTGATCAACAAGTAACAAAGGTCTTGATTGTTTAACAAATTCTCCTCATCATTACCATAGAAAATCTATGTAGAACAGTGTGGAGAATATACATGTGGAAGCTGATGTTAGGGCTTCACAGGTTAAACAACAAGATGAAGTCTTGCTGCATGTTAGAGCTTCTTGGCTCCCAAAATTATTAGTTAATCAACAAAATCATTAATTAATTAACATACAAAGAAATAATCAATTATGGGGCCAGATTGCAACTGATCAACAGCAATAATTAATACACCCTTGAACAGGCTGCAGGATGGCACATGCACATCAGCAGCAGCAAAAATACAATTCTATAATAATCATAATATAATAATTATTATAATAATAACAATAAATGTCTTTCTTTCTCATAACATAAGGTCCGTGCAAACAGACACAACATTGCCATGCAACAACTCCCAACATGGTTGGGTGTTACATGTTGTGTCCGTTTGCACACCCTGTCACATGTTGTTGCGTGTTGTTGGGAGTTGTTGTGCAAAATTTGAAACTGGTCAAACCTTTGAGCCAACAACTCCCAAGGTTTCTTTTGTTCCGTGATCACTGAAGCATAGCACAACAATGTTGCACCCATTTGCACAACTCATCCAACATTGTTGGGGCCACAAATGTGCATTATATATGGTCTCCATAGAGATGGCAGCCAAATTGTAAGTTTACAAAGTCTTATGGGTTGTATCCTTTCCATTGTACATTGCATGTCTCCACATTGTTTCAAGTTGTTGCATCTGTTTGCTTGCCACTGCCAACAACATCCAACATCTGCCACGTCAACAACTCTCAGTAATGTTGGGAGTTGTGCCTCCAATTGCACATAGCTATAAGATCAAAACTACACTATCACATACCGTATTTACTAGAATAAGTGCCGCCCTCAAATAAGCACGGCACCCCCGATGAGTTTAGTATCAGTCCATAGCAAAATTAACGGATAGAAAGTGTACCGTTGAATAAAAATATAGAAAAAGTAAATTTGTCCGGTACAATGTTTAAATAAGCACCGCACTTGTGGCACGAAAAACTAAATAAGTGCTTATTTGAGTAAATACGGTATGTTTGTCTGAGAGGTTGGCCCGGCCACTTGCTTACTGGTACAACTCAAGATAGCAACAAAACGCGTTGATGCAAACGGCACAGGACACAGTGGACAATTTGAGCTTTCTTTTCAACAAAGCTTACATGTACATCCTATTGCGTATGTAAAATTGCTGCAAAATTGAGTGTGAAGTTACTCTGCGGTCTTAAAGATTTATGGATAAGAAGCAACACCAAGATTGTTTGCCGCGAGCTGATTGTTATGACCAGAGTAGCCAATGGAACTCCGGCAGTTGCCGGCTTGTTTTGAAACCACTGTCTCAGAGGCACAAATGTGGTGGCTGGAAGCTAACAAAAACTTAACTATGACATCAAGTTTTGCTATAAAAAGCCTGTAGATGTCTTCTGAGAACTCATAAACATCTATATGAGTACAAGTTTATTCTCATAAAAGGCCTGTTCAGATTGCAAAATCTCAGGGGATAAGTCACTTTTTTTAATATACTTGACAGCATTCTCGGCTGCCATTTTAATATCATGTCACATAAAGCTTAGAAATTCAACCCTCCTTGATCACAAGGCAAAAAACCCTATCAAACTGAAAATTTGTAAAAGATAAGTCTTCAGCTGTTGTAATAACTAACTAACTAAAATTTCAAAGGGATATTTCATTTCATAAAATTTTCCTTATTTTTTAATTTTGATTACGTCACATAAAGGCCTGCAAGAATGCCACTAGTATGTAGGTAATATTGGGTTAAACTATGGTCTTAAATAAATAGTCTACCTCAAGTTGACTACATCCCTCCTTCTGTAAAGATCTAATATAACACATAGACATTTGTTGGCCTTAACAAGATTGTCCTTAACATGCTTATCATATCTACTGTCATTAATCGTGTTGGAAATAAATTTAAAGGCTTGGGACAGTGAGTTCATTAATATTGCATACATGTAAATTTTACTATAGCAGCTAGAGACCAATTCATATAATTAATTCTACTGATAATGGGCAATATTAATATTGATGTATGTTCCATTGGTTACTGATAATGGGCAATATTGACTCGCTGTGACGTGACTGTGCCTCGCTCTAAAGCTAGATTGTCACAAAACCAAAAATACCTTGAATTGAATCAATTAATCTGAAAAACACTGTCAGTGATCAATAAATGTTTGCATGATACCAGTATATTATTACTGACAACTGACAAATCACAACATTGCATGTTTATACTCACATTGAATGCTATATGCTGAGACTTCAGCCAGGATGTTTGTTGCACAAGGTAGTCTAAAGAGAGCAAAAAGTTTCAGAACCTTTAAAATCTAAATAAAAATTCAAGTTCTTGGAAAATTTTATAAGTTCCAATGAAATAAGAAAGCTGTGATCTCATGTTATAAAAGAATAACTAAGACTTGCCAAGTAGTGGAAACTTACCGTCCTTGGTAAATGTCTTTCTTTACTTGCAAGAAAAATAAATATCTGAAAATTGAAATACAGGTATTGTAAATTCTTAAATTTGTGGAAATAAGCTTATAATCGTATATGTGAATTCTCCTTACAGTTCTTGCACATTTCTTATGTTACATATTGGAAGAATTTGTATTAACAGTAACTCAACTGATCCCTGGTGATCATTTCCTGTATTCTCATGCCCTGTATTATTGACAAACTGGTGATATGCTAAGGAGAAGTTAGATGGTGGATTAGTTTATTTATAGATTGGGCTTTTCCAGACAATATCCATACCTATACCACGGACGGCTTTTAGGATTTCCGAAGGGGAGGGGGGGTTCTTTGAACTGGAATTCTGAAGGAATGGGGGGGGGGTATTAACAATTGGAAATCCGAAGGCATGGGGGGGGGGGTTCACAGGTGGGATTTCTAGAGTAGAAAGAGTTTGTGAGTTCCTTGAAAACGCTATTGTTGTCGACTTTTGCAGTTCGTAAATGAACCACGAACGTATGATCGCGGAAGCAGAAGACAAGCATCGATTGATCAGACACGTAGAAGTGAACAGTAAAACGTGGGTTTCACATTTACCTTGATGAATTTCTTGTCAAGTGAATTAAGTCTGAAAATGTACCTTATTTACCGCGTGCAATTTCTTGATACTCCCGTCTCCCGCCCGATAAACAGCAAAAAAAATCGTACCTGTCCCTCGCTTCCAAGGAACGCCTCTCAGATAATTTTACATTCGGACTGCCGGACGGCAATCGACCAAAAGATTTTAACAGTCTTTCGAGCTATTTTGCTTTGTGAACGTCAAAACAACACAAGAAAACAAAGCCAAATTAAGACTTAAAAAAAAGGTTGCACAGCCTGGCCACACGCAGTAGGTTTTTCTTGTCGCTAAAGAGTAAAAGCTTTTCGCCTGGCGCCGCTAGATCACAGCCTTGGGGAGGCATAAATTCATGTTCGTTTGTTCATATAAACGTTGCCAAGTCGAAAATGTACTTCCAAAAAAACCCCAGAAATTCCGAAGGGTAGGGGGGCTTCACGATTATGGAATTCTGAGGGCATGGGGGGGTAATGCATTCTGGAATTTCGGGAGGCAAGGGGGGATTAAAACATGGAAGCCGTCCGTGGTTGGGTATGGATATTTTCTGGAATTGCCCATTCGTACAATGTACAGGGGAGAGAACAATAGGACATGTAGTCCGCTACTTGGTTCACCCTCCTAATCCAACCCGATAAAATGTAGAAAAACCAACCCCTTACCCCAAAAAACTAGAATTAAATATTAATAACATACTATAGATATCAACCTAAGAAGTAGTTCAGTGGAGGCAGGATGGCCGAGTGGTCTAGGGGGCTGGATTTCAATGCGGTGATCCGGGTTCAAATCCCACTCTAGCCACTAGCTGGTGTTCTGTGTTCGTGCCTGGTTCAACTCCTTGGTCATCCTTGTAAATAGCCAACTGGTCTGCCTCCTGCCAGTTGGGATTCTTAACTCTGTTGTGTTCATTTGTATTATTTGTTACATTGTCCCTGAAAAGCCCCTCTAGGGGAGTGGTCAATTAAGTATTTATTATTATGATTTATAATTATCAACATTATTATTATTATTACAGGTCCACATCAGCTCATAGCTGCCGATGCAACTATTACTTTATTAGTAATTTTGTAATCCCAACCTGCTCTATCAAATAAAGTATTGATTGATTGATTATTATTATTATTATTATTATTATTATGGTGGTCACTATAGGGACATAAAGGGTTAAGCAAAACTACTTTTAGTAGGTGTGCATTACATGTAAGTCATATTCTTTGGGTTGAAAGATGAATTATTAATACCCATATAGAATATGTCAATGCATGCAATTTTGCAATGTCTCTGACATGAACTGGGTCATGTGATCTTGCACCAACCTTGTTAGTTCCTCGTGTAACCTACAAGGGTCAGCAGCATAGAACTTGACACAGAAATATAACAAGTAAGGGGGACCAGCTACAGGAGAAAAAAATGGGAGAACAACAAAATCAATCACAAAAATTTAAATTTATTTTTATTTATCTTCTACATTTCAAGTTAATTACCCATTATTTCATGTCTGTAATAAGTAAAACCTTCTGGTTCCACATTTCTCTTTGGTTGTAGTAGATATTTTAATGATCCCCACAAAGATCCCACTGCAAAGTAGCCCTTTTCTTGTCAAAAAGAGATTTTTGAAACCATCTTTAACTTGCCTCTTTAATTTTCGGGGTTGTGATTCAATTTGCAGTAAATGTTGCATTTCATATTATTATTATAATAAACTAAATATAATTATTATAATATTATTATTGTGTGACAGCTGGCTAGTCTTTAATACTATAGGATGAGAAACCTTTGAACGGTATTTTCCATCTGTTGAAAGGGACAACATTTTGGAATAACACTGATCTGCTAGAACCTCAAGTGCACATGCTACTTTTCACTTGAAAGTAAAAGAAGGCCTGTTGCAGGGCTTTCAATAGAAGCCGGCTAATGTCGGAGCTTCAGTGGTTGTGAGTCATCCAATCACTGCCTACACTCTTTACCCATGTTGGTGAACAAAGACTTGCAAAAAATACCTCTTAAATGGCTTCAATTGCCACAGCCGGTACCTGCTACAAATCTTGCTGTAAGCCCTGCTGTTGTTACTTGATTTGACATGGGGGAGGGGGTGGAGAGGTACAGGATTTTAAGAGAGAGATATAGATACCTCCCTGACAAGTGAAATTTTTTCCAAGCAGCCCTACCTGTCAACTGCTTCACCACAGGCTTCACAGGGTCTAACCATCGCTGCAAGAAATCATACAAAATTCTTGCAAAGCACATATATTTTTTCTTTAATGGCTGAGAGTTGATACTAATATAATAACACTTGTTATGAATAACAGCATTTCGGACAGTCAGTTGACTTACATCCCCAATATACACCCAAGGATCAGCAGATCAAAATAATTATGATTAGTGCTAATCCAAGTTTATCACTAAAGGACTAAATTACTGAACGCTCATTGGCTGAGACAGAGGGCATTTTTAGTAATCAAGAGGGCTGATTACTATGTTTTTCGTAAATCAGTTCAAACAAACTTTAAAATGGCCAACATGATTAATTTGAAACGAAATTTGTTTTCTTTTGGCCAGGACTTTGGTTAAATCTCATTGAATTGATTGATTGGTTAGATTTGATTGAAATTTGTATTCGCATTAAGCGGGCTTCCAATGAGAAATGAAGAAACTGCATGCACAATTCCCAAATCAATTTTGCCCTTTTAGTGATAAACAAGTAATTGCATGTTTCCTCCTAAAATTAAGGGTTAATCGTCACCTGTGTTTTCAGAAGTTGCTGAAATTGCCCTCATCGCTTGCTGCGTGACTCAGGCAATTTCAGCAACTTCTGAAAACATGCGTGATATAAATCCTTAATTTTACTTGGCCCGTGTGATTACCTAATATAATCACCATTATAACATATACTTGCAATTTGTAGTTAATTTAGCCCAGGATTACTGTTCATTGGTATTCAAATGACTAAGTGGTACATACATGTGTCAATAGTAACTGGAATTAATGGTCCATTTTCAGATGCTTTCTATGGTGTTTTTATGGCAGAACGTTACGTTGGTGACATGGGATACTGCTACTAATTAAACTTGAGTTAACTCTAGGAAACATTTTCTGTTTGACTGACTCTTTTTCCAACAATTACCTTAACCCTTTAACCCCTAAGGGGTCTCCCTTTGACGAGTAAAATCGTCTGGCGTTAGACAGAGTAAAATGTATAATGTCACTCTTAGGGAGGAAAGGGTTAAATCATAATTTATATTAATGACATTGTGATAACAGACCACGATACATACTGACTGACTGTTGCGGTCAATATATCGCAGTCCAAAGAAGTCTTTCTCCAACACATTCAAATGTTGAAAAACTTTTTCAAGCACTTCTCCTCCATTGGTCTTTTTCTGGGAATAAGACACAGAAAAAAATATATGTCAGAGTTTGCAAAATACCTGCAGTAACTTGGGACTTAAGCTCAGTAGCCAAGCCAACGAGAAGCAGAGACCAAGGGGAGAGCTCTGTTATATAGAGTAAGCTACAGAGGTATGTGCAGTCTGATAGGTGTCATATCTGAGCTTCAGTTTTGCATACTTAAAGGTGATGTTACACAAGCCGATTTTAAACACCAATTTTTAACGCAACAATTGTCTTGTGTAACATGGTGCACAGGGCGATTTTTAATGCAACATTTTGTTGCAGTAACATTGTTGCCCAAATTTTGTTGGAGTTGGTGCATGTAACACCCCTGCCGCTGACTTTCAAGGCAACATTGTCCCAGAATGCACCACAGAGATCCAAAATTTTGTTGAACAGGAGCCTGGGCTCAAATGTTGTTTTCAAAATCATCTCGCGTAACATAGCATTGCCACAACAAAGTGGCGTTAAAAGTTGTCTTGTGCGACATGGATTAAAAATTAGCATTAAAAATCAGTGTTAAAAATCGGCTTGTGTAACATCATCACAGTCATATTGTTCTCAAAATGGTTATTAACAATAAACTGCATACTTTTGTCTGAAAGAGACAGCTTTGAGTAACAATCTAGAAAATCTTGGTTAGTGATAAAAGGCCATGAACTAAGCTCTCAGACTTCCCACCTGACTGGTATAATTTTGCATTTGGCATGAACTCAACAACTTGACCTTCTTAATTTTCCTTCAGAGGTCAAGCTTAATTAGTACCGGTAAGCTACTCAAACAAAACGTCTAGCAATTTCTTCTCTTTAATTTGTTGATGCCCCACACTCCAAATCATGACCATCAATAATTTAATATATTCAAAGTTACTTCAGAGAAAATAAAGATTCATTCAATTAAGCTGTGCCAATGGCCTTTTTTTTTTTTTAATGGATATCTAGAGGCCAGCTTAAGCTCATAGAAAAAGGACGATAAACCCAAGGGTCATACATAAGCAGGTTGACTGATGTGAATAGTTAGTGCTTGCTTTCATTATTCTTGAAAAGTTTTTTTTAATACCTGCAAATTAACATTTTTCACTGCAATACACATAGAAGTATAAGTTACCAAACTGCAAAAGTGCCTCTTAGTACAAAATCAAACAATGGGGTTGTTTTTTTTTTCTCATTTGTCCCTAGCCTGCACATTTCCTATTAGTAAGGAGAAATTGACAAGCATTTAATATATATATTCATCTTGTGTCATCCTATCCTTAATTCTTTAGGAGCATTCCTTTTTATACATTGCTCTAAGAAATAAAAGTGATCGATGGAGTAGAATTGATTTAGGATACATATGTAATGGTTAAACTTGTAAATCTGATGTTGATGTCTCATCCACTGCACAGTCTGTCAGACTACCTGTTTCCATTGAAAGATCTTGTCCTATGATACAGGGGGTTGGGCTTAATTATATGACCAGGATTACAGTTTCTTATCATGTGGCAGTCAAATCCACTTATTTGTTTTGGGGTATCCTGCACATACTCAAATTTCAATTTCTTTAATTGCAAAATTCTGTTTTTAAACCCTAAACTAATACAGTTTGACAGGGCTCCAAAGAGGACCAAGGGGACTAAAGAACCAAACAGATTAAAACTTACAGAAGATTAACAGCACGAAATGAATTGGAAGTGCTGCAATCTGAAACCCAAGTATAGTGGATGTATTTTTTTTTCGGTTGGGTTTAGATACTTTAACTGTAACAATTAATGCACAGTAACACCTGGTACATAACCTGGGGCTTTCGTAAATTTGTCACTTGGTAGTTGCATTTGTCCATAATAAAGCAAGCTCAGAAACTTGTTTAACAATATGCTTTCAAATAAAAGCCACAATAAATAGAATTCTCTGTTTCATATCACAACAAAGATGTGACACTTTGCTGGAGATCTAAAGACTATAAGTTTAGATCTTCTGCCACGTGGAAGAGGGTCAGAGCAAACAGAGCTCCATAATGCCAATCGGATTTGAAGGTTCACAAAAAAATAGTCCTGAAAAAAAATTTCTATCTCCCAATGCCATTTTAGATCCCAAGAAAACCTAGATGACCCTGAAAACTAGTTTGTTTTCATTATTCCTTTTCAATATTTATGGCCTGGAATGGTAAGCAATCAATATGAACAAAATATAACTATAAATTCCAGAATTGCTTTAACGATAAGGCACAAATATATGTTATCAAATAAATGCACTTTGCAAGGTGTTGGAGGACTGCATAAGTAATATTTTTTGTCCTGGGGTATGTATGAGGATCATGGCAAGGAACACAACCTTGATCTTGGGAGAAACAAAATTATTACTGCTCAAAGACTAATTTTTGGGGGAAATAATATAACAATCAATTAATGCAGTTTTATAATATGAGTACTTTCAGAGAAAACAACATCTGTGGAGATTCATGAGTGTTTCTCCAATTACAAGTTCTCAGCAAAAGTGATGTTTGATAAGCAAATTGTTCCAAATTACCCAACTAACAAAATTTGCGTCGATAAAAACGACCCGCAAAATTTGAATTATTTTGCGATGAACTTGCGATAATTTGCGTAATTGTTACATGATTTATTTCCATTTTGTCTGATCTTACCGCCCATTCAATTATTCACTAAATTAAAGGTCGAATTGCAAGTGAATCTGGTGAGAGAAAATAAAAGAGGTCTATAGGTCACCAAAACACTTCAACCTATTGAAGTAAGCTTCAAAAAGTAAAATGGAAAAACACTTTCAACGGAATATCATAGCAGATGGTTACATGATCCTGTTATTTCTGTACGCAGTACAGAGCCAGGTTAATTAAGAGGCTTTTCAAAACGACAACAAATCAGAATTTTTTTACAGTCGAAGACGATTTGTGGTTCTGGATAGTTTTCAAGAAGATTTTTGCACGTTTGAAGCGACGCTGAAAGATCGCTTTCTGTGGAACTTCAAAGGACCTCAAAAGAAGGTAGAATAACTGAGTACTCGAAAACATGTAAACTGAATAACTCAAACAGACTGATGCAATTAGAATATTCCTTCGGGATTGTAAATCTTTTTAACACATCTGATATCATCGAGCGAGGGAGCGAGTGTAATTAAGCTTATCTTAAAAAGTTCTTAACTTACAAGAACAGGAGAGAAATGAATAAAAGCGAAAGGAATCAACAATACGATACCGGTTACACGGTAAAGTGAAAACTACAAATGACGAAAATTTCAGAAAGTGGCATTTTGTAAGTTTTTATATTGCAAGCAGTCATCAACAACTTGACCTTGGCGTAAACATTTGCGAGCACAAAATGTCTCCCACATGCTAAATATGACGTTACCAGCACGCACTCTAAATCAACACACTTTCCATTCCTCGAGGGAAAATTTACGACTCTTCTAGTTTCCGACAGTTGTAGATTATAAAAGCCTTTCATAACCGTCGCTAAAATAGCAATGTTTGATCATGACCTGGGAAAAGCTGGAAAAAGCGTTATGAACGTGAAGCTTCAACCCGTATTAGTTGCTTTCGTGATCACAAACACAGTTGTATAGATAAAAGCTGTGAGCAAGTGTACATCTTAAGTAAACAGCAAAGTTTTAAAAAACAATAGATTATTTCACCCAATAGTTCAACTCAACAAGTTTGCTCACTTACTCGAATTTCGACTGGATGCTCAGTTTCGTCTAGCAACAAAACATGACAGAACCACACTGTGTTGCCTCCAAAACATGACATTTTCACCGCACTTAACCTTCAAATCATCACCCAAAGATAATTTCCGAAGCTGATACAATGTTCTATCTTCCTTCCATCCCTCTTTGAGTCCACAACCGGCTAAATTTGAGTCGATATCATGAGTTCTTTGCACAGTCCTTTCTTTTTCGAGTGAAGCCCTTGATCGTTCGAGAAGTTAATTCGACACTCCTTATATGGAACATGGGATTAACACAACTTCCGTTACAAACACAAAGGCTCAGAATCGATTTAAAAAATAACTGAAAAGACGGTCTTCTCCTGGAGTTAAATTTGTTGACTCCAGTTACAGACCTGCCGGCTTGATATTTGAACTATTGAGCAAATTTTAAGGGGACAAAAATGAAATAGTTGTTCTGGTACAGGCCTTCATTGAAAGGTTCGGTTCAAAAAGACCGGAAGTGCAATTGAAACAGCGGGCTTCAATCATTTAAAGTATCCGTGCTCGAAAAATCCCGGAAAAGAGCACGAGGATCTGATCAAAATAACAGACACTACGATGTTAGTTACATGGATGAGTTAAACCTCAAACTCCCAATTCTCCTCTCTAGGTGTTATATGGTTCCTTGTACGGGGTTGTACATTAGTTAAGAGAATGCGGAATTATATCAAGATAACACCCTCCGGCTGATAAATTAGTCTATTCCCATCACTTGTTTGAATGTATTGATATTGTAAGGGGAAGTTGCATGCTAATCACGTCTAGGAGCTAAAGGTTTGAAACAACTTTCGAAGGCTAAGTACTGGTAAGCCTGTGGAGTCAATTAGGGCGCGTGGGCCGCAAATTACGTGAGGATCGGAGTCGACTTAAAAAAGAACTCACGTGCTTCAAACAAAGAAAGAAGTCAGTCTACAGGTAATTACTTTGAACGACGGATATGACCCATTTCCCTGGCGAATTGTGTGTCCAAGTGAACCCACGCAGATACAAAAACTGTTACAGGTCACTTAACTATCATGTCTGGGTAGCTCTGGAGAGCAAAAAGGTTATGCCAAAGTGGTGATGAATGCTCAAATGGAACACTAACACTACCAAAAAAAGATGTTCAGAATGGGAGGAAGATTTAACAATCACCAGACATCTTGAAATGATATGAAAATCGGGAAAGAACGTGTTGAATGACGGCTGAAAAAGGCTAAAAGTTTACTGTTAACTGATTTCATATTTATCCGGTCAGTTTTCATCAGGCGCTCGTATCTCAAGAAAAGCTGAGAAACATTTCAGCAACCTTCGATGAATCAATGCGGTTTCTGATCGATAGAAATAGTGCTCACACCGATCCAAAGTGTAAACCAATATTTTGCCGTAAAACCATTCTTCTCATGAATGGATGTCAACAGCTTCCAATCGATCAACAAGTTATTCAATAACTTCATGGTTTTTTAGAAAAGCCAATTTAAAAATAATAAGGGCTTATTTTCGTCTTGTAGACTACGAGAGATTAATTATTGAAAGGAAACTGGATAGGTTTCACTTGAGAGCTGCCGAGGCATGTTCCGGGTGAAACCGCGCTGACCACGTATCGGTGTTTAGTTGTGTGCGGTTTGTCTCTCTTGTTTTTACCAAATCCGTGAAAACTTCCCAAGTGTGGCCATCACCTCGTCAAACTTAATTTTCGGCGTACGTCAAGTTGTGTAGTGCTTAGAACAAAATCCGAAACATCTTTTTTCATCCAAAACTTTATTGTTCGTATTGTTTGTTAGACTCAGGCCAGCCACTTCAGATCCGAAAGTAAACCTTAATTAGCTGATGACCTTTTTCTCCTAAAATGTGTTGCAGTTCACATTTTTAAAAAGCCATACTGTCTTTTTAAACTTGCTGTCATTATCTCATGTGATCCAACTTTAAAGGGAGTTGTTTTCTGTTTGCCTTACAACTTTCCCCTCGCCCCCAACATCGAACTCCCGTCAAGGCCACCCACCCATAAAAAGTGACAGGTCCCCAACCATAAAATCCTAACCTGTAATTTAGCGCAAAGCAGTATGAGGGCCCTCCGTACGCACCAGGTTGAAAAGATTTGTTTGGTTCTGGCAAAAATCTCGACAAATTTTGTCTCCACAAATTTTGAATTTGCTAATCACGAACGCACTTAAAAACACCAAAATATCTGACAGTTTTGACGCTTGACAAAAATTTGCCTGCTCTGAGGCAGGACAGGATGGCCGAGTGATCTAGGGCGCTGGATTTCAATGCGGTGACCCGGGTTAAATCCCGCTCTGACCACCAGCTGGTGTTGTTCTGTATAAGTGCCTGTAATAGCCAACTGGTCTGCCTCCCGCCAGTTGGGATTCTATCATGTTACGTTTATTTGAATCATTTGTTTCACTGATATATTTGCTCGGCCCCACTAGCCTCTGTGCTAAATAAAGCTTTTTTTCATGCGGTATTTCGGTAATTTGAATCGAAACGCGCGGTATTGCGGTATCATCTAACCGCGCAATTTGCGGTTTTTCATTGTTTCGGTATTGCGGTATCGTTGCTATGCAGTCTCCTGTCTACAACAAACAAACATAGCACAAACATGTGCAAGTTGTGATTTGCTTGCCTTTTAAAATTAATTTCGAACCACAAAAATGACCCAAAAACGTATTTGAGATGACTTTAACTAAGTGTGGCTGATTCTAAAACATCACTCTGTAACAGATCTGGTGGAACCTGGTTGTTCACCGAGTTTTTAACAAAAACTCTACCAGGGCAGACAAAAATCCACCAGGTTGATTTTCTTGCAGGGGAGCACGCCTCACAGGGAAACTAAAACTCTACACCAGGGAGAAATAAAATTCACCAGGACGTTTTTTAAAAAAACACCAGGTGCCAGGGAGGTCAAAATTCCACCAGGGAGGGCAAAATAACCCACCTAGTCGGGTTTCACCAGGTCTGTTACAGAGGGGTGTTTCTAAATGTGGTATCGGTATTTCGCGGATTTTTGGCACGGTATTTCGGTATTTGCCGATTTTTTCAGTTCTACGGTATTGCGGTATTGTGCACCGCCCCATGTCCCCATCAATAAACTGCCGAGGGTAAAGAAAGGTCTTAGGAAGACGGGGCTTTTGAAGTTTAGTAAGGCTTGACAAAATTTTGGTAGGACGAAAAACGTTGTTCGCACTTGCAGAATGGAACTGATAACAGATATTTTTCCAAAATAAACAAAAACTCGCCTAGTGCGTACGGGCCTTAAGGGAAACCTTAGGGGCACCACACCTGCATGGCTTGTATATAGTGCAACCAGAAACACATGAGCCGATAAAATGTAATCGCCCGACCTATTTTTCGCAAGACAACTACAATATAAAACAGAGCAAAAGGCGTTGTTTCAGGTGGGACTTCGACCAAAAAAACTAAGTTATTGACCAATAATTCGACTTAAACTTGAGCCAATCTTCTTCAGATGGTGAACAGTTCCTTTTGAGAACGTACTTCACGGATAAAATTACAAAAATGCCAGTACCTATCAGCGCCATTTGCTCACAATATCCTTCCCTTGGTTTGGTTCATAATTTCTGTCGCCTTGTCATCAGATAGGTTCTCGGCGATGGTTTGAGATGAAGAGGACAGATGTGTTGCAGACGTGAGTGTGACGACAAGAATTGTTTCAACGACTTATTTTACGTCCGAGATTTTCAAATGTTGAAACCTCGAAGTAACACCAGAACCTAGACTACAGCAGTCAATTATTTTCTTCGAAATAAAAACTCGAGTGATGCCTCTTCCATTTTGCCTTCTCTAAAGTGAGGCAATTTTCTCGCGTGCTTGCGTGTTTCGTGTTTTAATTGATTACACATAGTCTGTTAGGACCATCTCCAACCTTTCTATAACAGATGCAGGTTTCACCTTCTTTGGTATGAATTGTAACGCTGCACAGTGTTAAAACGCCTTACGCTTTGAAGAAAACATAATGAAAATATTAAAACGACGTAAACCGAGTAAGAAGCGCGAGGGGGTTGATGGGAAACGGAAGAAACTCTTCAGTCAACTGCCAGCGTTACCTTCGCACACTCGCACATAATTTCCCCTCTGTGGAGCCCTCACTCCACTAGATAGAAAACTGAAGAGAGCGAGAGAGACTTCGTACTTTGTTAAGGCAAAAGCACGATGGCTTCCAAGTAATACAACTCAAACTAATGCTCTATCTTAACTGTCGTCCAGCTGTGTAGAAGTTTTCAGTGTTTAGTAAGTCGTTCAACAGTTGCATTTTGAAACTTAAGGATCAAAACTGACAATGATATGTATCCAACGGTTGTCGAATTGAGAATTTAAGATTACGATCAGCTCTTAAAATGAGACATCTTCGACGAAAATCTGGACAAGAAAACATCACAGATGTTTATGATATCGGTGCATGCAATTGCGTCACAAGTCGATCAAAATAGAGGCAAATTCGCTCCCGCTACGACCGTGGAGTGATTTTTGTGATTCAAATTGTCTGCCCACTTCGCGCCGTATGTTAAGTAGCATCAGTTGAATTGTATCGTAAACAGTGTACGTACCGTACTGTAAATAGTGTTAGTATCGTAAGTGCAAGTGCTGTAAACTAATGTACGTTATGTAACAAATCGTGGGAGTATTCTTTGTTTGAAATAACTGAGAAAAAAAAAATCAATTCACGTGCCTTGGTTTTCAAAATATTTTATGTATACAATACTATATACCGGTTTTTCTCCTTTCCGGAAGGAGGTGAAATGACAGTATTCTCGTATAAAATTAAACGGTTTGAGTGGTCAATCAAGTTAATTAATTATTTATTTCTTTATTTAATATTATAAGGAGAATCACTTCTGGGAGTAATAAGGGTTAACTTGTAAACTGCGGAAACTTAGTTCAAATCAGTGAAGCAATGAAGCCTTATGGCCGCATAGTACTGAAAAAAGTTAGCCTCTAGAAATTCATGACCAGCGAGAACGTTTTCTAAGGAATGAGGTAGAGGGAGAAATCTTGCTCGCAGATTTTCCAGAGTTCCTCGGGTCTTTTACCACCGCGTCACAAGCTTAGCGTATAGCGGTTTTTCTTCCATTGTGTAACGAACATCCTTCTGTATCCTTTCACCATTAACCGTGTAAACGACTATCAGCTTTAATATCAGCGGTTCCTGGGAAAAGGAGAGCAAACAATTTGATCTCAAGATCTTCACCAGTTCACTGTACAGTGTACCGGGACAGACGTCGCAAATGAATCCATGGTGGGAACATTATCCTGGACTGGATATCAGTATTGCCCTACAATAATCGTCGTTAGGGATGATTTTGACAAATTGCTAGGTTTGGAAGTTTCTTGGAAACATTACCCATAGGTAGGGAAATGGTAAGGTAGAAAAAGAAGCGTAAATTAGGCAAAGAGCAAAGCGCAAACAAAGAACAAATTAGAGACGAATAGAGAAAATGCGCAAAGAGAATAACAAAGAGAGGCATTAGAGACAAATGCAAAGACAAAAATGAGAAAGAGAAAGTGCAAATTAGACATGAGGATCACTACCATAAAAAAGAAACAGTACATAAGCACATTATATATATGTGGCATCAATTCTGCGCACAATAAGATATCGGACTGAGACGCGGTAAACGAATGCAGATTAACAAAGAAATTCAGATATGGTTTGATGCTACTCTGGTTTGAAAATTGATGAATGTAACTCAAAAAGTTACAATTCACGACCCAACGTTTCGACGTGAATTACGTGAATTGTAACTTTTTAAGCTACATTCATCAATTTTCAAACCAGAGTAGCATCAAACCATGTTTGGTTGTCCACCTGGTTGTAGTGTGAACTTGAACATGACAAAGAAACTCATTGGTATAGAGAAAAGGGAAAAGAAATTAGAGGCAGACAAATCTTGAAGACGGTAAGTGCTTATGTTAGTATCCCAAGGTTATCTCTTTGAGATAATCAGGAAAAATAAATACGATTGAGTTCGAAAATGGATACCACTTCCTTGTACAAATTGGAGACTTTCCGGCCTCCTCTCCCTGAAAACCGTATCCCCCCATGACCGTTACGACTAAATGAACGGTACCCCGTTTCACCGGTTGCTAAGAAGCTAGATTTTGGTCTCCTTTTTTTCTATTAACGGCGGTAACACGGTTTCGGGTACCTCACTCCCGAACGTGTTCCAGGAAATTAAATGACCTTGATAATATCAGCAGCGATGTACTTTTCAGATAGGAAACGACTTTTTTATTGTTCTCGTGATTGTCATAGAGTTTTCAACTTAAGATTAAAGAATCTCTACACATGCAGTGGGAGCAGCCCTCATTAAATCAGCAATTGCATCACATTAATTCAAAATCTCACATTTTCATGTTTTCTTTCGTTATTACACTCATTATTATTCTGTGTTGCACTGTACAATCACCTTATACTTATGTAATATTCCAGCTGACGATGGCAGACTGCCGAAACATTTATTCTATATTAAAAAAATCGTTTCCTTTCTGAAAATTAAATGATCCTCACCGTAAGCCGTTGAAGGTCTTTAACTTTCAGTGCAGCTTCGGATGGTCTGCATTTTTTCCCGAACAGGAAATCAGTTCGTTCAATTCTGCAACCACTAACAACCTGGTGATTAAACAAAGTATCAATTACAAAGTTGCCATGCACACAAGTCAACCGTTTCTTTCGCAAGAATCCAGTCAGAAGTACTGAGTTTGCAAACGATTTTCGGTGGCCAATTTCCCTAATTATATCTCTCAGTTAGTACACGCGCTGTGCTTGGTCAATTTAGCGGGCCGTACTTCACTGTCGGTGCGGCCCGCTGAATTTGGAAGTTTCCGTTTCCTCACGCCTGATTAACTTGAGATATATATATATATATATATAATAAATATCTTACTAACCTCATTTTCTCGGTCCGTACAGTAACTTACGGATTCTCGTTTTTTCCCGTTGATTTATGGCCAGCGCGCTTCGCGCTTGGGCCATAATGAGAACGGGAAAAAACTCGGTCCGTAACTTACAGTACGGACCTCGAACTCGGTTAGTTAAGAGGTATTTATAAACTCAGTGGATACAGTTTACTTCAATCGTGTCGTAAGACCAAAACTAAAGCAATTACCCCGGCCGGTCACAAGAGAAGGAAAGGGCGCAATGAGGCAACAAGAATTTGAAGCAATTACGTATATTAAAACGGTGCCAAGCGCGGGAAAATGAGAGCGCGCAAGTCATGATTGATTTGGTTTAGCTTCTCATTGGTTAAGAATGTGGCGCGAGTTTTCCTGACCAAGCGTGGTAACGCAAAACCAAAGTAAACGAATGTATCAACACATAGATAGAGAGAAAGACAAAAGGAGGATTGCCGGCTCCAAACGCAATTTAAATATTTAGTAATCACTTGACCTCGTCCACTTTACGCTGCGGCTTTTCGCGCGCTCGCTCACTCGACTATTCAGTGAAGGGTTGCTAGCAATCTTGAATTCAGACTGAAACAAACAAGAGGCGAACTTCTTTCGAGTCAATTAAAATGTTCTAAAATCGAAAACCTACTTACTCCTCCCATGTTAAATGCCACTGTACAACCGAACTCCTCATCTCCCACGGACCTGGCGTTCACAATTAGAACGTTTGACAGTTCAGCGTTAAAATTCAGCTCGACCTTTATTCTGTCATGTTCAGCTTCAAAGACGGTCACTGGCTCGTTGGGAATTTCTACAGCGAAGGCATGAAGACGGTCAAAATTAAGACAATTCATGAAAAAAAAAACACTGCAATGTGACATTATAGGAGGCTATTATAATGATTCAATTGTAATACAGTGTCAAGCAGTGGTAAGCGTAGGGACAAAAAAGGATAGAATAGGATGGGACGGGACGGGACGGGACGGGATAGGATAGGATAGGACAGGACAGGGAACGTGCAAGATTCGTGTAAACAAGCCTTCCAGTGGTATTCTTTTCAGGACGGGCTTCTTTGTGGGAGACAGGACTTCCCAGTTCGATGATCCTAAGAGCCATCGTTTGACGAGCATATGTTTGGAGGGAGGGAGGACTGACATTACCTCCAGTGACATGGAACCTGGAAATGCTGAGCGCGGGAAACCACACTAAAGGATGAAAAAAGGTGTAACAGGTACTCGGGGCGGGAGAATGTGCAGCGGGTGTTTTCCCTCGGGACTGAGTGCAAGTTCGAGTACCTGCTAATCATACCGTCTTGAAAGTTTAAGGTGTACTTCTGCTCAAATCTCACGATCCTTCATGGTTTAGTCTTGCTCTTTACTAGTCTAGTAAGCAGTATGCTTGCCCTAAAGGAAACTTGGCCTTGCTTTAGCTATGAGATCTAAAACGACGCGGGACAAGTAATCTACACCTTACCATGAGTAGACTGCCATTGTTCAATTGCTGCTACTGTGGAAGGGTTCATTAAACTGTTGTCCACAGGGCACCACAGTTTCATGGGTTTTACCAACGTGGTTATCCTGTTCACTACTTGTCTCTGACGAGTATATTGGTCGATCAAATCTTCTTCGTGTATACCTGAAATGAGACATAGTGGAGACTACATTCACAGCTAGAGACACCGCAATTGATGGGTTACTCGATTTATGGATACCCTTCGCTTCTGTCTCACACTTCGCCAAAATCCTCAGCGCCCCACCCAAGATAACTCAGTGGTATAATTCTTCGTGTGTTTCTTTTACAAGGGTTTCCGATCCCTAACCCCAGAGAGCCTTTCTCAGGCGCACGACCGTATATGCCATTCTAGTGTCAGCAAAAGAATACAGCACAGTCGAAACAACCCCGCTCTGGGGTGGGTAGGTGGGTGGGTGAAAGATTTGTTGCCCCTACACATTCCAGAAGAAGCGGGAAGAAGTTAAAGTAGCAAACAAATTCATGTTGTGTGTGTTACGAGCCGGTTGATATTACAAGAAGAAATTTAATGCTTAGATCACTCTTACATTTTGGCATCGGACCGACATGTCTGGACTCTAAGGCCCCGTCCACACGTATCCGCATATTTATGAAAACGGAGCTTTTTTTCTCCGTATTTGAAAAATTCTGCGTCCACACGTCGCGTATTCGAATCGTATTTGCCCGTCCACGCCATAGTTAGAATACACTAGCCTTCCGTACAGAGCATGCGCTCTTTATAGCATCAAGAGCCTTTAAGGTCGGCACACACGAAGGGGCTAGTCCCTGCGACTAGTCCCTTGAAGAGTTTACACGAAGGGACTGGTCGCAGGGACTAGTCGCATCGTGTGTGCCGGACGAAGGGTTTTGAGGGACTAGTCGTAGGGACTTGTCCCACAAATTCAAACCTGTTTGAATTCGTGGGACAAGTCGCAGGGACCAAAATTTGGTCCCTGTGACTAGATTTTCTGTCAAAAATGACTAGTTCACACGATGGGACTTGTCCCCGCGACTTGTTTCAGGGACTAGTCCCCTCGTGTGCGCCGACCTTTAACGTCATCGCATTCAAAAACCTGTTTTTCAATCGTCCACACGTGTACGATGAGCCGGCGTTTTCATAAATATCCAGTATGGAGGGCGTATTCGAAAACCGCCGTTTCTCCGTTTTCGGTGAACGAAAACGCCGGTTATGTGTGGACGGAAGGCGCAAACGGAGGAAAAAAATCTCCCTTTTCAAAAATATTTGGATACGTGAGGACAAAAAAACAACAGGACGGGCACTTAATTGGACGGACTAAAAAAATGAACCTTTCCCCGGAATAAAAAAAAACCCTCCTTTTTTTCCATCATTGCCTGATAAGGAGCGAGGGGGAGAAGGTAGTATTATTTTTTTTATCTGAACTGTCATGTATAATACAACTGTCCACCGACTACCGTGACCTTGAATGAATGAATATCATAAGCGTTTATTTCAGAACTTGTTGTTACCAAGACTATATTTTTGACTTCCGAAAAACATGGCTATTTGTCTACTAATTACATGTGCGATTTAGTGATATTGCATCGCAAATATCGTTTCTGGCGAAATTATCACGCACGCAATTTTTCACTCTGTATCACTCAAGATGATGTTCGACACAATATCGCATTGACATTTGGAGCATCGAATACGATGTGAAGGTTATTAAAAGCAGACTATGCGTTTGTCATGACTTTTATAACATTTGGTGGCTCCTAAAGGAGCCGTTGGTTTTGGCGGTAAACTCAAACAAGTTTACTTGCTGCTTGTGTACTTGGTCACAGCTTTGGTTCCCTCACTGACGGCGTGTTTGGCCAGTTCTCCGGGCAGAAGCAGCCTGATGGCGGTCTGGATCTCGCGGGAGCTGATGGTTGATTTCTTGTTGTAGTGCGCAAGGCGGGAAGCTTCGGTGGCGATGCGCTCGAAAATGTCGTTCACGAACGAGTTCATGATGCCCATGGCTTTGCTGGAGATACCAGTGTCAGGATGAACTTGCTTCAACACTTTGTAGATGTAGATGGCATAGCTTTCCCTTCTCTTTCCCCTCCTCTTCTTCTTTCCTTCAGCTCCGGCCTTTGCCTTTCCGGCTCTCTTCTCGCCTTTCTTTCCTGCAACTTTGGGAGCCATGTCTGTCCTTAGATCAGAGAAAATGACCTACATAACTGAAGAATTTGTTATTTATAACAAAATCACCGGGAGATCAATTAACATACGGATCGAAATGTTCGACTTTTCATTGGTCATTGCAGCTTAGGTTAAACAAAGGTCAAGCTGCTTTCCGCATATGTATGACATTCAATCAGTAACACTTAAAATTGCTTCAATCTGATTGGTAGGTTGTGATCCTTCTCAAATCCGTTGCTGCGTATAAATAATGACTTCTACTTAGAACTTTCATTCTCTCGAACGAATTTCGTGTAGAGCGTTTACTTCAAGAACATGTCTGGTCGCGGTAAAGGAAAGGCAAAGGGCACCAAGTCGAAGAGCCGCTCATCCCGAGCAGGACTTCAGTTCCCCGTTGGTCGAATTCACCGTCTTCTCCGTAAAGGCAACTATGCTGAGCGTGTTGGCGCTGGAGCTCCAGTGTACTTGGCCGCTGTGCTCGAGTATTTGAGCGCTGAGATCCTTGAGTTGGCAGGCAACGCTGCTCGCGACAACAAGAAGACAAGGATCATCCCCCGTCACCTTCAACTGGCTGTGCGCAACGACGAGGAGTTGAACAAACTACTTGCTGGTGTCACCATTGCACAGGGAGGTGTTCTTCCCAACATCCAAGCTGTCTTGCTGCCCAAGAAGACAGAGAAGAAGCCAAAAGCTTAAACAAGCTTTCCAACAAGACAAAAACGGCTCCTCTAGGAGCCAACAAATGTTAATAAAGTCATAACCAATATGCTGCCAAATATCACCTATATGTGATGCTTGCAAAGAAGTATCTACATCGTTCTTAAGGCACTAACGCCACTACCGAGCCGGCGAGCCACTCTCTAATGGGTCATTCCATTTTTTATCCGCACCCCCCCTAAGGATGGCTGAAATCCGAATCCTAAATTTTTTGTCGGCACCCTTTGAAAAATGAAATCCGAAGGGTTGATTTTTTGTCGGCACCTTTGAAAAAACTGTCCTAAGGGTCAAAATTTTGTCGGCTTCTTTGAAGAAAAAATCCGACCCCCCCTTTGCAAAAACTAGCCATCCTTAGGGGGGGTGCGGATAAAAAATGGAATGACCCAATCTATACCTTCAAAAGTGGCCCTGTATTCTGTAGTTGCTCCAAAGAAGAAAAAAATTTCGTAGTGTTTACAACTGCGAGTTCATGCATGTTTATTATTAAAGAACGCGTCTCTTTTAGAACCAAAAATTGCGCTTGTCAACGGAAATACAATTGTTGCTCAACGACGCGCTTCTGTTAATGCAAATTACAGTTCTTTCTCATACTATTATTATGTGCACGCGAATTACCGACTGGACGCTCGTTCTTTGCATTGCAAACAAACTGCGCCAAAAATGGTTAGGAAAGGGTTAGTGTGGAAATCATTTAAAATGCCTT